>VYZM01004702.1:642004-721783 GCA_013398915.1 Dromas ardeola | reverse complement strand
AAGAGCGTGGCCGTCCGGCCGCGGTCGGTGAGCAGGACGTGGTCGGGGTCGGGGCCCGGCTCCAGAGCCAGGAGGCCGCCGCCGAGCCCGACGCCACCGCTGGGACCCAAACCGCACAGCGTGAAGCTCTCGCACAGCGCCGCCATGTTGGCGAGCCCCCGCCTCTCGCGAGAGTTGGCACGGCGCGGGACCCGGCGGGAGGGGGGCACGGGGGGGGCACCGCGCGCATGCGCCGCTCCCGCCGCTGGCGGAGGGGGGCGGAAAGGGCCGAGGCCGCTCGGGAGTTTCCGGGCGCGTCGCGACTGTCGCGTGTCCGCGCGCTGCCCTGTCGCGACGGGCAGCTCCGCCGCCTCCCCCGAGGGCTTTGCCAGCCAAGGACGTAAAAATACGACGCCTTCTGAGTAGTTTAAATACTATAAAATCAAAGAAGAGCCATTAATCTCTCAGACCCCTGTTACAAACCAGGACAATCAACGGCGTTCCCTTTATTCAGGCGCATTCCAGTGCATTCCATTTCGTGCGTGGTGTTACTCAGCTCGTCTCCGCGGCCGCGCATACAGCTGGTCCTACCAGTGTCCGATCCTGCCCACGAGGTGTCATTTATATACAGATTAGCACGAGGACGTCCGATAAAAGGCTTCTGTAGTTTTGCATTGTCACAATAAAACATTGCTGGTTTTAAGACTACTTTAGTTAAATGTATTTCTGCCCTATGTCTCATTTCTGTAAACAAGGAGAGGTGGAATTTTTTCCCCTCTGTAAGAGCGCAACCCAACTCCACCAATTTTAATAGCGGTAGGATCAGGTGCAGGTTTTTAACCAATTTGTACTGTACTTTCATGCATTAGTATTTTGTTTATATGCAAATTTTAATGAAGCCCTAGCAATACAAGCCCAAACTGTAAAAAACATCAAGTCAAACCAAACCACGAACAAAACCAGGTGCGGCCCCATCACGAGATGTGTTACGGTGCCAGCTGTTGGCCACTGCTGGGCACCACGCCTGGCCAGCACTGTCCTTTTGGGGTCTTGCCGCTGGCATATCCACTGGCTGGAGAACCCAGCTGTAATTTTGCCTCATAGAGAACAGTGAGGACCGCACTTGGGTGGCAGAGTCTGGGCCAGAGCCCCTCTGTCTGCAGGGCACGGCCCCGCACGCGTTCCCCAGCAGGGTCCATTACCGTGACCCGAGGCCACGCAGGGCTGCGTGGTTTCTGGTGGTTTCTGGTGGTTTCCATCTCTTTGTACCGCGTGTTTCTACCTTGAATATCTTCTAGGCCTGTGTTTGTTCATTGTCTCCACACGGTCCTAAGCTGTTGTGAAGCATTTCTGTACCGAATAAGCAACCACCATTTTTCGGGTGCAGAGAAAGCTTTATTTCTGTGGAGTAAGCCTCTACTTAAAAGCTTAAAGGATCATTGTACATGTGAAATTTCTGTTGACTACATGAAATGCCTGGTAGACAAGTGATGGAGGATTCTTACCTTCTGAGAGGTTTCGAGTGGTCTCTTTTCCAGTATTTACTACAACACCAGGCAGCCAAACCCTGCATAGAGAATTAGATTCCCCACTGAAAAACTTCCTTGTCAACCAAACGGTCATTTACAAGTGAATGGGCCGACACCAGACTGATAGGCACCTGCCTTGATAAAATCTTTAAAAAGCTGAGGCACAACAAAACCTAGCAGGCCTTGTAAGTGGTTTAAATTTTCCTTACAAAGCCAGTTCTCTGTGCTTTTTAATTTTGAGGAAGTGACTTGCAGAGCTGGGGGTGGAAATGTTAATGGATACGTTCCTTGCTAGAGGAGACCTAGTAAAAGAAAATAGCCACAATTGTAAAGAATAATTGTTGGTAGTTTATTTACAACAAAATGCAAGGAAAAATACAATATTAAAAATAATAAATAACTTGGTAAAATCAGAAACTAAGTTATATGAATGAGAAATACGACAATCAAATTCTCCTGCTGAGCCTTGCATTATTTAACATGCAGAGCTTTTCAAAACTTGGTCCTTCTTTGATGGTAGCGATGCCTAATCACTAGGTATTGCCTAATGTAGCCATCATTGCTCTAAATAAAAGAAATGAATTCCTGGACATTCAGGGTCACGTGGAATTATCACCGAAATGAAATAAACCAATGAAACCTCTTTTAGTGACACCACAAAACTACAGGAGATTGTAATTCAAGGACCATGCTGTTCATTTAAAGCAAAACATTGTTAGACTTATTTAGCAATTTTAACTTACACATATAAACCCAAGTCCAAACAATGGAAACAGAAAAGCTCCTATTGACAAGATCGTGAATTCTCTCTTACTGCACTCACTAATTCATAAAAAGCACATACATTTGGCTTATTTCAAATGATAGCACATTGTTTTGAAGTTATAGTGCAGCAAGCGTCAAAGCAGTTTTAACAAAATATAGCGGTCTTGTTACAAACTAAAATTCAAGGAACCAATACTTCCATTTCAAAATCTCTACAGCAGCAATTAATGCAAATTGGCTACTAGATGTCACAAAATCACCTTCCAGAATAATAAAAAAAAAGCCAAAGAATAAGGTCAAATAGTTCCTTTCCATAGGATTTATCCAGTCATTTACAAAATTAACCATTACATTCATAAGAAATCCCATTAAGTATGTGTTTCAGGAATGTGCTGCTCCTCGTAGTCTTTATGGATGCCTCCCTTTTTTAATTTATTAGGAGATCTACCCTTCGAAAGACTGCAGTGAATTGCCAGTTATTTTGTAATGATTATTCTATATGAAATACATAAAAGTACAAGCAAAGCTGGGAGAAGGTTTTCATAGAAACCCAAACAAACCTGAACTGTATTCTCCTTGAAAGATTCCTTGCCAAGTCCCAGCAGAGCTGTCTGATGTAATTCTCCAGTCACTGTGGCAGAGAATAGGAACGCGGCTACTGTGCCTATTCAGCTTTGCTGCGTGGCACCATGCTCTAAAGATGTACTCACTAAATAATCACCTCATTTATTTTTGCAAAAGCAGTGATGAACACCTGCAAAATGCTTTCTATTTTTCTCCTAATAAACATGTTTGAAAATACAACAGAAAGCACTGTGGAAAAAATCAGTAATGAAAACAACGCCTTTGCCTCAAGATGTTATACTGAAGTATTCAGACCTACCTTTTCATTTAATTTCTTGTGGTTTTCTGTCTTTGCTGGGAATATTCTAGAAAAAGTTACCCTACCTTAAAAAAAGAAACAAACAGAACCCAACCAAACAGAAAAAGATATTTAAAGATCATATTGACCAAATGGGTAATGACTGGTGGGGAAAGCAAAGCAGAACACAGCAGAAGGAACTTGAATAGGCAATGAAAAGCCTGGGGTGTTTCTTATCCAGCGCCATGGAACATTACAGATCTTTTTATTTGCCTTCATTAGGAAGCAACATGGAGGCAATGACTGTGATCCTTCTTGTGGCCAACGGTGAATCCAGGCTGTTGGGTCAGTAAATCTGGTAATCCTCAGGAAGAGCACTGCCCGGTGGAAGGGCTACGGCAGCAGCAGGTGCCGACGGAGACACAGCCTTAAGCAGTCTGTCATGTTTTCCATGACACGATCAGTGTCTTTCTCCTACATCTCTGTCATGCAGCTATTAAGATGTATCCTTTTCAGGTATGTTAATGATTTTCATACATGCCTCATTCCCAAACCTACTTAATATGATAATGGCTGTATCCACACGGGATTGGAAATTGATCAGTTAAATATGAGTAAAAGTATGACTGCTTTGGTCTAATAATCTGTGTCAAACCCAGATGCCAAAATGTATATAGAAACAGCAATATATAAGCACAAGGGCATTATGACTAAAGCTGAGCAAATTTTTCTTTGACAAAGAAAAAAATCAATTGAAAAATAGATTTTTCAGTAGATCAGATCTAAACCATTTCTATATAGGTCAAATTCAGGAAATGAAAAAACAACCCAACAATGCTTTATGATTTCAGAGGTTTCCCTTCTCTGCCAATGTTCCAATCTTGCTATTACATAAATCATAATAATAAAAACATTAGACCACTTATAATCCTGAATACTTAATTGCACACTTTTTAAGCTGAAATCATAAACTAATGTAGGAAAGTTTTGTTTGCATCACTACAGCGGCTTCTTTTTAAACAAAAAAATCATCACCCATTAGTTTACTAATCACACAGAATTACTAGCTCTGAGAAGAGAAGCAAAGCAAAACATGGACAGTAAGTGGGAGAATGCATGAAGTCAGACCACAGCTAACCTACAAAGAGCTCCCAGATTTCGCTAGCTACAGGATTTTAGCTATCAAACAAATATACGCTTGTCTTCAGTGCAGGCTGGCAGTGGAATTACCTCTCCTGCTACTAAAACTACACTATAAATATCACACATTCAACATAACTTCTACTGGTTCTACAGCCGTTGAGAAGTTCAGTGCAGTTAAGCCAGTCAAATCACAGCATTGTGCTGAGAAGGCGGCACAAACGTCCCGTCCAGGTAAAGGGCCGTCCCCAAACTGATTGTTCAATATTCAATGATAGTTCAGCTCTGGAGGACTCTCTGGTTCTTTATCCATGTACCATATCACCGGTGGTACAAAATATCACCCACTTTGATCATATGATTCAGGCAATAGCTATCATTCACTGGGAATTGAACAGCGGCCTATTTAATGTCTACTACAGCTACCAATAGAGAGAGATACCGACAGCACTCATTAAAGAGCAATTTGTATGAAAGAGAACAAATCCCCCAAATGGGGGTCAGCGGGGAGTTTCTCATTGAGCTTACATTTTGAAAAGGAAGGAAGGAAAAGACCACTTCTGCCATTTATTTTTCTCCTCCTTCCACAATCTGCACTTCCCTACTGGGAAACATCGTTTTCTACATTTTAATTCCTGAGATTGAAGAGTGATTTCACACGCAGACCAGGAAGAGCACTTCTGTTTCCTTGACGTCACCCTGCCCGGGACTGAGCATCCCCACGATTCATTTGCTTTTTAAAGGGACTGATTTTGTTCACCCCTTCCCTAGAGACGATGGTAAAGCCTGGAACCAGCTTTCTGTTAGTAGAGATTGTGCTGTTTAGGAAAGATGCCAGGCTGGAAAGAAAAAGGAGTCTCATCTTTCCTTTCCTTTACATTCAAGGTCTTACAGCGTAACTACCACTCTTCTTCCAGTGAGGAAAAGACAGAATTCATTGGTTTTGCTTCTCAACTGGCTCAATTTAGCTGCTTTTTTTTCAATCTTACATATGGAACACCATTGATGAACACCAATACGGACTCAAAAGATCACAAAAGGACAGGGGAGAGCTATTAAAATACATTATCTACAAGAAATAGGTGGTTTCTTTTACAAATTCTGTGCAAGATAGAAATAGTTCAATGGCCTCAAAGTCAGTATAATTAATTACAATTGGGGCTTCAATAGAGTGATATTTTAGGTTTGAAAAGATTTGCGTTTGTTAGGTAGGCCCCAAATCCTGAGTCATATTAAGCAAAATGTGAATCTGAGTGATTGCTGTTGGTGTTCAAGTACAATGAGTGACAGGTCAAAGGTTTATGAATACACAGGAGAAGCCTGAGAGCAGGAAGGATTTTAAAATCAGCTATAAAAGAAGAAAATGGGAGGGTTGTTTTCCTGTTAACCCTGCATTTTAGTTGGCACTAATTTGCCTCAGAAGTCCTTGGCAGCTTTACTAAATACCTACTCCTAATTATAAATGTTATGACCTAGATGAGGATTTGTAGGTAGAATACTGCTACAGAAAGATTTAATTTCTTTTATCGGGTTCCCCTCAGACTATGTCATTCTATATCAGTAAGATGCACCATATGGCTTGAAACATTACTTGAGGAATATATAAACTACGTTCTCCTGCATGCACTTCTTTGAAGGTTTTAAGCATCAAGTCTGAGGAAAGAAGTAATCTTTCCACACCAGTAAGATTATTTTAAGCAAAAAAAACAACCAACAAACCACCGTGACCTTTGTAGAAATTCAGTTACATCACTCTTGCTGTGGTAGACATGGCTTATCAGGAGGAAACATGCTGGGTTAATTTAAAGGTTTTTTTTCGCTGGATCTGGAAGAGTGAGAGTTTCTGGAGCAGATTTTTTCCGAGGCCGGTCTTTGGGAACTGTTAGGAATTCAGGAGCATCTGTGGAGAGAGGAGTTGACGGGGCACTAGATGGAGCACTGCGGGTTGAAGAAGGCATGGAAATGTTAGAGATAGATATTGCAGGTGGGAAAATCCCAATCTTCTTGTTGGTGGCTTCCTGAGTGGCTCGTTCAAACTCTCGGACTTCATCCATTGTCATGTCTTCAACAAGAAGGAAAGAAAGATAAAGGCGCGTTAGAATCATTTCAACTTATCATTTCATTAACGCAGTTAAACTACTTCCATCCAATTTCTAAATCAAGGAATGATTGCTTATCATGCATATCATTAAGTGATTCTCCACATGAATGCCTTCCTATTGTAATGCATTGGCTGGAGTACAATAAGCAGCTAACGTAAAGAAAAAGAAGTTAAGTACATTAATCACATACTAATGGTTCCTCTTCTACCTGGGTCTGAACTGAATAAAGAGTGCTACCTCTGTAATTGCTGGAAAAATCAAGCTATTTCACAGGCAATTCAAGAATACAGTTAGATACACAGTCAGCAAGTAGAATTTTTCAGAGCTTCAAACAAACTAAAACGGATAGGTTGGGGGTTTTTCGCACCTAGATCATGAGCATGAACGGGTAAAGGGTTGTCACCGGTTTGTTCGTCTACTGTAATTACCAAGGGATGAAAAATTCTCTTTCCCCCCAAGCACGGCTTCTATTGACTTCTGGTTGCAGCTGCATGCACGTAACTTAGGCCGTTTTGCTTTTCTGCTAATAAAGCCTAAAGAACTCCTTCTCGCTTGACAAAGTCACAACACATTTTCCAACTTTTCCATCCAGAATCTGTACTTAAACATTGATGGGCAACTGACAAATCCACTGCTTAATTCCCTGAAAAATCGAGGCAAAATGAGATCAGAGGTTAAAGCCACTTTGCAATGGAAAATCGGCTCCACAGAAAACTTTAAAAGCGGTGAAAAGTCTTCTCCTGCAGGTGACAAAAGTGTCACAGTGCTGTGGAAACCCACAAGAGGGCAGAGCGGTCCCAGCATAGATCTGCTCCGAGCCCAGCCCTGCAAAACTTTTCTGATAAAATCCCGAACGTATTGACATCTGCTACAAACGGGTAAGTCGAGCAAAAAAATCAGCAAGACTCTTGCGAAAGCTGCTGCTTCATGTCTACATCGCCTGCAAGATGTCCACTGAGCCAACTGAAATAAATGTTATGTTTTTCACTGAACGTTATGTTAAATTTGTAAATTTAAAGTATCTCATTAAGCCATTTTATAGATTATTTGAGCTCTAAAAGCTCAAAAAACCCCAAAATAAAAACACTAGCATTTTAATACCCACATTCTTGCACATGTGGGTGCCTGAGACACGGGACTGGCAATGGTGCTTACTGTACGCGTGACCAAATCCTGTATGTTCACTACATTGATACTTTTTAATATTACCCAGCTGCGTGCATCTGTAGCCTTGGCTGCAAATGTTATGTAGAAGAAGTTTTATGTTGTATTACAACATCATATTAAATAAACAGAAGCATGCATGTTGCCAGCTGCCTTCTCTCTTCCCTGCAGACGACATTCCGGGGACCTTTTCAGCCCACGTTGCCAGTTATTAGGAGTGAGGACGAAGCTATTTTCCTGTCTGAGCTAAGTGGGGGAAATAAACAGATGGTCTCAGAGGAACTGTACCTACTTGTGTTGGAGACGGATTTGAACCTCTTTTGCTGATTTACATTTTGTTTCACACCCTGTAACAGTGTGTGTAGTGTTTCAGAACTCAAAGGGTTTAGAAGCACCCTGACATCAAAGGGAGCCTGTGCATTCATTTCAGCTATTTTCAATTGAGGAATTCTGTACAACATGAAACAAAAGCTGTATTGGACAAATGAAAGTGAGAGAGGACAGGAAGGTTTCTCAGTTTACCGGCCATTGAAGTGAAGCCTGATTAAAGTCTTGCTAAGTGGTAGCCTCCAAGACTATTAATTTTAATTTCAGACATGAAATACTTATTGTCCCTTCAGTTGACTTTTGCTTTTTAACTTATACTTGCTTTAAATTCTCGTCTGTTCTGATACACATCCAGGTAAAACAAGCCCTTACCCTGAGCGAAGAAGGCTCAGATTCTCTCTCTTTTTTTTTCATTAATGACAGATTCCGTTCTGACCTCAGTGGAAATTTTTCCACATGGGACCTAAGGATGGCAGACTTCATTCGAAGCCAAATCCTGAAAAGCCACCGTCAGAACTGATTCTCCCTTTACGGCTCAGCCAAAGAGTAACCTTGATGTCAGTGGAGCTGCAGCGTTACAGACACAAGAATTACCTTCCTGGTTATGGCTCAGATAACATCTTCTCAGGCTGGTGACAATTTTTACTGAGTAAGAACAAAGGAAAGACATCAAGCCCTTCAGGCCTTGCCCCACCCTCGTTACATGAGTAAAACCACCAACTCAGCACAGTTAGTTGAAAGAAAGGAAGAATAACATTTCAAAAGCAAGTATCACTGCATCTTTTCTATTTGCAGATAGTAATAATGTCTAATTTTAGGCCTCTATTTGAGGTGCCCAAATTAGGAAGTTAAATACTTTATGAAATTTCCAGAAAAACCTGAATGAAAGAACCTACACAGAAACCCGCCTTTCTCCACAAACTGCTGTTACGTACTTCCGAAAATACTCCTCAACTTGTTGGTAGCTAATCAATGACAACATTAAAATTAGCTTGAAAAGAATGAATAATTCATAAGCTTTTTTTTTTTCCTGGTGAAGCAAACAATTTTATCAGTCCCATAGAAATTTTCCACTCCCCGTGTTCCTGGCTTTTTGACTGAAGCACTCTGAACTCCTGCATTATTTAACTATTCAAATAATAGAAAGAAAAAATTCCTATTTAACTTCCTCTTCGTGCATCCAACTGAAATTTGAGAGTTGTGTTTTCCTGGAAGACAGGGAGTTGTGTATGAGCCCAACCCCACCCTTTCTTACATCAGTGGCAGTTTACAGTGCAAACGAAAGGCAGGATTGCACTTCAAGGAGAAAGCTTCTGTTCCTACTGAAGCAAAACCTCCCCCAAATTCCACTGACTGGTCAGCAAGATCAGTTGGTTGCTCTTCTCTGATCTGTGCAGGTGTATTAGCTGAGGATGGGCAGTACGTTTTAAAAATTGACATACTCTTGCTTGGGCATGGCTCTCTATTTCATCCACAGTAGATGAATGTTGGTTGCAAACTTTAATGTTGGTTTTTTCATGCATATTTTTCTCGTATTCTCGAACATCATCCATAGTCATATCTGTAAAGAGTTCAAAATTGTTGGCATTTTCCATTGATTCAGTGCAAACTTAATTTTTTTTTTAAGGAGAAGGTTCTAGGAACACATAGTCTTTCAGCAGAAGCCAAAAAAGGATTTAAAAAAAAGCACAGAGCAACTAACTTTATGAAAATGGACTCATAAAGGTAGTTATATCAGCCAAGGAAGGTGGAAGAAGGTTAAGTCAAAGGGAGTCAGAGAACAGGAAGGAGTGGAAATTGTTTAGGAGTATCTTTGTAACGTAAGGTAGGCAAAAAGTATTGAAGTGCAGGCCTTGGCAAAGGCCAAGATCTTCTAAAAAAGGTTTTAGAAGATCCTTTGAAATAAAGGATAGATACAGAAACATTATAAATAACTACTTACCTGTCGAGGCACTTTCAAAAAGATTTTATGTTATCTTTGCATAGTACATCTCATAACCAGCAAACGTTCTTACTGTTAGAGCACACACTAGCTTATATTCCAGAAACTAGCACTTAATTATACTGGTAAATGAATTAATAGGGAATACGTTAACAGTTTTGTAGCCTCAAGCAATTTAATGACTTGTAAGAATTAGAAATATTCCACAAATCGGGCTGATTCTACTGGTAGAATCATTTATCATTGTCTAGGCATGCCCGATGTTGTCAAACTAGTGCATAATCTGTTAGGTGCTTGCTATGTAACTCCAAGCAATTATTACAGATTTTAAAAAGATTTGTCATAAAGCACACTTCCAGTAAAAACATAAAGAATCCAATTAACTGACTTGCGACCTTACTCTCCTGAGTATTCCCATGCTTTCAATAGATCTACTTGCGAGTAAGGTGTAAGTGAGCACGAAGGCTGTCCGAATTTTGTTCTTTGCAACGGCTTGGTAACTTCAGAGCTTCATGAAAATAGCCATCAACTTTTTACTCAGAAAACTTAAATAGCATTTTAGTAGCACAGTATACTTGGAAATGTGTGCCAGTTTCGGTAACGTACATTGTGGTTTTGTTCTTGAGGCTATAATTTTTCTCAGGTTTATTATGTGCCACTTGGATCTGCAAATTCTTATATCACACCGCTCCTCGTTAGGTGATAGGAGGCTTTCGCTGCATTTCACAAGACAGCTTTTAAGGAAAGATAAAACTTTAGCTGTTACATTAGTAGCACAATGTAATACTTCCTCAGTGAAAATGAAATGCAGCCTAACATTTTGATCAAAAGGAAACATGGAATACCACTAACTCATACTCTTTTAGTCTTTTCCTTTTACTGTTCTCTGGAATGAAAAACAAGCTCATGAGCCATGTCAATAACATGCTAAGGATGCATTTTGCCAAGCAGAGAACATGCTGTTTATTAGTAAATAACACTGTGAAAATAGATTTTCTTAATAATAAAGCTAAATACAGTTTAGTAAACTTAATGACAAGACACACTCATACTTCCAGTAATCAGTCAGTAATACCCATAACATAACATGGTGTTTAGTAATTGATTTTGTTACACTGATTATTTGATTGACTTGCATCATCTCCAAGTCTTTCTCAAACTTTTATTTTAAAAGATGCAATAGACACGTGCAGGCACACGGACGCTTTAAAAATTCTATTTCTGAAAAACTCTCCCTACACACATAATCATGTCAAGAGCAGTTTTGCACATCATAGGTATTAAATGGAACTGGGTGTATACAAATTGGATTTCACTCATTTTGGATAATGAAATACTCGTTTTCTAGCCACCAAGTCTTACCAGCTGTTATACTTCAGAACAATGCAGTGGCATAAGGGCTGCCAGCAGCACAAAGAGTTACCTAAACTAACTTTCTGCACTTTATTTTTCTTTCTTTTTTTTTTTAATAAATCTTGCTATATACTTAGCCTTTATTCATATCTATTTTAGTAAGCCCAGATTGTTTAGGTTCTGTACTTAGCCTGACAATTAATTAAGTTCTAAAAGTACACTGTATTATTTAGTAAAAAGACTCACCGTGACAATAAAAATCCACAAGATAATGATGTATCCCAATATTTCATTTGTGGAAAGACTATTTTTGCCAGCGTGCATTCAGAGTTAAGGTGGGAAAATCTGTGGTTAAATGTTTTTGGGCTAAACCTATTCTGTATGTTTAACTTCATGATTACTCACTTGTTACCACTACCAATACCTCTGCCAAAGTGCAGAAGACTCTTTGCTTCCCAGTAACATTTCCTTATGTCTCGCTTTAATAGATATTTTGGGTAGATTTGGGGCAAACTTGTGGACTCAATTTTTACATGAAGTCAGGCTTCTTTATTTGAATTCATGACTAGTCTCTTTCTAGTTTCTGGCTATCCCAAAATAGAACATATTTTTAGTAGATTTCAGTATTTTTATGGTCATTACAGCAGAATTTTTTCATGCACTATTAAATTTATAAGAACCTTGTGATTTCAAAAGCAAATTTTTTTCCAAATCAGGACAATGAGTTTCTTGTTAGATCCTCGTGTAAAATTATGCAGGTTCATGAAGTCACTGGAGATGTCTGTGTTTGCACCAGCTGGGCTAATTGACTACTTTTAAGCAATGCAGAATGTTTCTGAGTTTTGATGAAAGCCAGGTGTCATTCTTATTCATGAAATGCTCAAAACACTGTTTTCTGAAGCTTAAGGAGGGTCTAAATAAACATTCTAAATATATTCCCAAATTCCTATGGTATATCTTAGAAACTGTTCTACGAGTATCTATGATTACGGATGCATCTTACTGAAAATACATGTAAAATGCACAAACCCTGTGAGCTTATTTTATCAAATATAATCAGCTCTTTTGATACTCAGGATTACTCTGTGCTATTGAAAGGGCCCATTCCTACGGCTGGTTCATGGATTCAGAAAGTTTTTGCATGCAGCTGCTGTTGAATCAGACCCAGTAGGTTTTACATTTATATTCATTTTTCAGAAAGGACGTTAGAGCTCCGTCTTTTCTTTATTGCAATCCATATTAACAGTTTTAAACTCTCCTAAAAAGCTGAAATTGTGTTGTATCAGAGGAGTTTGCAGTATGGAAATGCCTGCATGTTAATGCAGTCTGAATAAGCACCTTTATTCATACCTGCAGTTGTCCATATAGATGACTCTTGGCAGCTTCTATCTGCCCACAATGCAGGGTGTTGGGACGGATGTGTACACTCCGGCACGTATAGGATGTAAAGGCGTCCCCCTGTGCTGCCTACTGGCTGCCGAAAATACAGCCTGCTCTTGTCACAAAGAACGTGCTGAAAACGCGCTCCATATGCTCCAGAGCAACTGAACATAGCTCCATCTCTTTCATGAATGACTTACACTAGGACCTGATGGTCCATGAAAGCAAACTGAAGTCTATTGTTAATTGTCATCAGCTTTGCAGCAGCTCTTTTAAATGGGCTAAATTTGGAGAATACTTACCGTACCACTCATCAACCCAGGCAAAAGCCTGCCGGTGACCGATCAATAGTATATCTCTGACCACCTGCGAAACAAAGAAAAGGTCAAATACCTCTGCAGCAACAAAACATTTTAGAAAAGTAACACACTTGTCTTTCAACATGATTTAAAATGAAAAATATTCTGACAGTTTTGTGTCTAAAAAGGCATGCCCTACATAGTCAGACATACTGGCTTGGAAGGTCTTGTAGTCCCGCCTCCCACTTGAAGTGGATCTATTGCCAACACTGGATCACATTAGCATGTCTTTGACGAGCATGGGAGTATGGGAATGTGTACAGAATCTATTAATCTTTGGGCAATTAGATGTTCTGGAACTCTTCTTTTTCCTTGTTTGTTTTTTAAACATGTGGAAGGTCAATACTCTGAAAAATGTGGCTGTTACGCCATTCATTAATTAATTTTTTAGTAGACTGATTGGATGACTTTCCCACTACCTGTTTGTAAGAAATTCTGCACATCATTGCTCCATGTACGGTTCTCGTGTATACTCATAAATACTTTAGCTCATGTATCTATCATGTATCTATTGAAAACATTACTGGCAGTTTTTCTCAACCTTAGACCTGAGCAGCTCCAGGCTTTGTCAAATATATATCCAGGGATGAACTCCTTGGCTCTGCTCCAGATCTTTCAGACCTTGAGAGAGGTCTGAAAGCGGATTCGGCTGAGCTCCCTCGCTTCAACACAGCCATCGTTGCGTTCCTCTGCAGGGTAATATTCAAGTTCTGCTTATGTGAAGAAGAAGCAGCAGCTCCTGTTTCACTGACCTTGTGCACAAATTGCTCTACTCTGGTTTGAAGTCCCCAGACTTCAAATTTCACAGTCACAAGTTTGTAGGAACACATAATTGGCTGATGGGTGTCTCTCCAGCCTTCTTTTAATTGGCCTCTCCCAGTCTTCTGTGACTTGAAATATTTAGGATCCTGCAAAACAAAGAAAACATACTGAGAAATGCAGGAGAGTAAGTCCTGTTTGTCACTTTGCTAAAGTAAATGTTTTGATAAGATGTAAAATATGAAAACATGCTAATAAACATTATGAAAAATAATATGAAATTGATTTAAATAAGCACTAGGATATACTAAAATCAAATCCTGTCTTTTATCCAACAGCCCGTGAATCGATGGCAGCATATTCCTGCAGATGCTTTGACAATCATTTCATCTAGGACATTTCTGCTATAGGAAAATATGTTATTGCAAGTCATTACAATACAATGCTCTCCAAGTGTTATTTATGGCTTTTGGAAAAAAAAAAGTGTTGCTTTTCCACTGCTCCCTCAGTGTGACTTACTCGTACTTCCTACCCATGCCCGCCTTCCTGAAATCATCTCCAGTCTGGGCTTTGGCACATCGACACTGATGTGACCCTGACGGTGCCATTTTCAGTTCTAAGTGAACTTGTATATCCGGGTGGGCAGCTAAGTATGAAACTCCTCCCATTTTGCCATCTCTGGTTACAGCTGAGTTATGGTATCTTTGGGCAAAACACTGAGTGACTAATTTCAACTCTGTCTCCTTTTACTAACTGGAAAAATCAAATAAATTGGTGTTGAAATTACCACAGCAAGACCAAGAAACCAAGAAAGACATTAGTTCATTTTTAAGGTTTACTTTTATCCGTACAAGATACAGTTTTATCTATCAAAGTGTTATTTTCCATATGAGTATAATTCCATCTCACTTTATGTCCAGCCCTGCTAATTACATCTTGTAAATAGAAATTAGTTATGGTTAAGCCTTGATTTGCAAAACTTAAAAATAATGTAGTTTCAGTAAATTCATAATGGAGCTTCTAAAATCTGTCTTCAAGAGTAACCACCAGTGCTCCTCTGTGCCGCCTTCCCAAAGCTGAGATCCGGGAAGGCCTTATAAATCCATCCTTTGTTACAAAAGCAGTTAAACACGTATTTAAGTACATGCGTAAATTATGTGATAAATGGAAGACAATGAGAAGAAAAACTTAACAAATTGATAAGACTAATCTGATCTTAATTTTCTTTCATTCATTGTGAGCTTATATATCATTCAGCTTTCCTTTTTTCTAATGTTTAGTTATCTCCTGGCTTGGCTTCGGATTTTATCCCTAAGCTGAAGCTCTGTCATTAAAGCTTCTTTACAAAGCTCTAATGAGGTGATAGTCTTCCTCCTCTGTGAAAGTCATTGCTTTTATTGCTGACATATTCTTTTCGAAATAGAAACTTTAAGCTCACAGTATAATAAGGTTTCAAAGTTAAATCATCATAAAAAACAATTCAGCGTCATCATGTATCAGAGCACCGTACCACTGTATATCACAGCTCATAGTCACATGCTGCTGCCAGTCTTCTCACTCAATAAAGCTTGACCTCAGACTGATCTAGATATTTTCTGATTGAAAGAGTTGTTTTATAACTGATTACTGCCTGAAGCAATCAATATAATAACAACAACAACAACAATAACAAAATTAAAAATAAATAAAAATAAAAAGGGAAGAAGTAAGAACATATTCAGAAAGGAAAAAAAAGGAAAATCAAAGGAAAATAATTTAATTTAAGGGAGGGTCTGCTGTTTCTTACATACACTAGTGCTGGTGTGATGGAGCCATTGTCTTGATTAAGCATCTCAGATACCCACTTTAATAATATTGAGTGTTATGCAGAGATACTTTATAACTCTTCAGCGATAACCAGACCTATAATGGAATAACTTCAGTGCAGTCCAAAGGGATTTAACGTAATGAATTTGAGTCAGTATCAAGTATTCAAAATTTATAAATAAAAATTAAATAATGGGCAGTTACCCTCCATGAATGCTCAGTCACGCATAAAACTCGCGTCTCGTTCGAACTGCGAGAACCCTCTGGACGCTGTGAAAGCAGCGTTTTCCTTCGGTTTGGGTTTGGTTTGTTTTTGTGAAGCTAATCCAGCAGACAAGTGGATTCACGGTGGAAATCGTTCTTAAATTGGTGGCCCACAAATAATCTACCTGCTGCAACGCAGCTGATCCATGACATCACCCCTAGCTGCAAATTCCTTTCCAGTGCCCAGAGATGGCACCGTCGCTTCCCTTAATCATGTCCATTTTTCTTGAAGGACGTGATGTTTAGTTACAAATTGGCTGGACAGTTTCACGCACGGAGCCAGGCAATGATGGACACTACGGGCAACTTGTATCTAATAGCTTTTACGGAAATTCCTGCCTTTCTGCAAACATTAACATATTGATACTATAAAACTGTAGACAGATGAATGGAAGCCAGGTAACAGGAAGAATTCAGAGGAACAGATTTCCAGACTGCTGTATGAAAGATCAAGATGTTAAAGATTTTACTGAGTGCCTGCTCTGGTGAGCTAAAACTCAAAGATTGCATATAAGTTGAGTGGTGGGACGTAAGATACACAACGTTATTAAGCAAAGCGAACTTGAGAGTTTAGTCTCTGGGCCATCAATTCAAGGGCATAAGTGTTTTACAGAGGTGAGTCGTTAGCATAAGTAAAACTATCATCATTGGGCTTTTTACCCAGATGCTAAAAAATTAGGTTTTTAAAAAAGACTTGGACTATTCTAGAAAGACACAAACACTAGCCCAGCAATTGCTTGTGCTATGGTTCATACGAGGATGTATTTAGGGGAAGAATCTCTGTATTTATCTCTATATTTTGCATATTTTTACACCTTTCCTAGGCCTCTGCTGTTGGCCACAGCCCCAGGGAGCATGCCACGCCAGGACCTTTGCTGTGACCAGGACTGATAATCTTTGTCTGATCCAAAGCCCACTGAAATCAATGAGAACTTTGACATGAAAGCCACAACCCACAATGGTTTTACGTGCCAAACTCATGGCTTCAAATTGCCAGATTAAGATTCACAGCCTGGAATCCTTTCTGCAAGGGGGAAAAACAACAAAAAAAGAAGCAGGGATGATAATTTTATATTAAATTCAAGTAGAAATAATATTGGTACACAGCACTGCTGCTCCTCCTGACTTCCACGCTGTAGCTCACTGGGTAGCTTAGTCAGACAGAACAAATTGCTCGCATCTCTGCAGGCCCCAGGAGGAAGCGCTGAGCACCTGCCTGTACCGAACCACGGCTGTTCTCTGCTCTTCCTGTGAAAGGCACGGCGATTTGCAAACCATGCGCCAGGGCTGCAGGCCAGAGCGAAGAGGCACGCTCTCCAGGCAGGAACTGTGGCACACGTGTGTTCGAAACACTTTCGTCAGTGACTGGAAACTGGACAAGCTGATCTTTGGTCTGACCCCATTTTTATGTTGTTATTTAGATCATTAATTTTGTGTGTGACTTATTTTTGCTTTTCGCCACCCATGCCTTCCTTTCTAGAGAAGCCATCGTCCACAGCGTACCGCGTCTATTCACTACTTCCCCCTCAGTTTATCTACGGGCAAAATCCTCAATCTGTTTTAAATGTAATGGCATAGCTAAAATCTTTTTGTTTAAATAACCTTCTCGTCCTTTTATCAGACACAATTTATTAGGAAAGCCCATCTGGCAAATCCTTTTACTACAGAGGAGCAAAACCTACTCTGTATTTGCAGTACATTATTGCCAGGTGCAGAGTGATTTAAAAATAGCACTTCTGCTAACATAGCAGAAACGTCATTACCCGTGAGCTGGGCTTATTTGAGAATAAAATGTAAAACTACAATAAAATAAAATAAAATAAAATAAAAGCTACACTGTGGTGGATGTGGTATCAAACATAGCACTCTCCCAGTGTTTCTTACTTAGGCCACGTCTTGGCTCAACATGCGTATTGTTGGAGATTCCATTATTTAGCATTTAGCATTTATTTACTTAACCTTCCTCATGGACTGCAGACGTCACGGGCATCAGGTGTGGAACGGTAACCCCCTTTCCAGGAGGCAAACACCGGCGTGTTGACAAGATGGCACTGGGTTGTTGCAATGCCTTTTCTGAAATGTTATTTTTTACTTAAATAATGAAATACATTCATTGTTTACAGAAAACTTGCAAATCTGAGTAGGCCTGCTTTCCTTTAGCTTTGCCATGGTATCGGGCATGATTTGAAGACGCCATACTCTTCTGCAGCTGACACCACCTCCTTTGTCTGTGCGCTGGAAGCCTGCAGGGAACATCTCGTTAGCCTTGTCACCGATCTGTCGTGAAAATTCCTTGCTGGTTGTACGGCCGTTTTAGCACAGGAAAAGATCCCCCAGCTGAACATGTTCTCCAGAGGTGAAAGTGCATCGTGTTACGCCACGCATCCTCTTCTCTTACTGGAGGCTACTCAGATGTCCAGAAACAAAGATTCTTCCTTCCCTTTAATGCATAGATTCATTTTTTCAGACTCCTATTGCAATATTTTCCACCACTGTGCTTTTGAAGTGCAGTCAGGTTTTTTTTTTCCCCTCTAAGCTGCAGACCATTTTGTTTGATCTTGAATTTCAGAACCAATCCTTCATGGTTTTAATACATGTGATCTGGCACTTCATCATCTGCTGTAGTTGCTAGGTATTGGATTTCAGCTTATGTAGCTAGGGCTCTGGAAAGATTTGTTGATGTAAAGATGCTACTAGAGAGAGTTATGTGGAGTCATTTCTTAAAGACCCTTTTTTCTCTTTTTGAATTTCCATTAAAATGTATTTTCTGGAAGAGCTAGATAAATACTTCAGAATTTTAAATATCGGGACAGTCCTGAGGTGTTAAAATATGATAATCCAGCCAGCCTTTACGTAAGCTCACAACTGATGTTAGTAAGGAAAAGTAAGTTTTCATCTGTTTGTGCAGTGCCCTGTACTGACACGTTGCCCACATTCACTGCGGCGGCCGAGGCAGCTGTATTATTTCAACGACCATAATCTTCTGGCTCTGTAATGTGATAGAGGTTTTGTTATTCTGAAAGCACCTGGACAGTAGTAAGCTGGACCTGTTACAGTGCAGCTGTGTTCAAGTCAAAAAAGACAGCAATTGAAGAAGAACGCTGCAGCAGCTGCGTGAAATCTTTCTGTTTGGAGGCAACTTAAAAAGTTTATTCCATTTGTCCAACTCTCAACTGCTTTTTTATAAACAGGAAATGAAACACTGTTAATTTTGAGAACTTGAATATGGTGGCAAAGAACATTTTGCTCAGTAGCTCGCATCTACAGTAAATGTTTCATTTCAGGGAATGATTCACTCGAGGCCCTCACTCTTCAGCATAGCTCAGTTTTATTCTTTTCTATAATTCAGATAAATATATATGTCTATATGGGGAATAGATAATGGCTGGTGATACATATTCATTGACGGTAAAGTCACAAGGAAATGACTTTACAAAACGTGTAACCACTCTTACCTGTAGGCTCATACATTCTTTATACAGAAATATAAAATCCTGTATTCCATGTAATATGTACATTCAGATTTGGAAACACATGTGACTCCTTGCAGAAATCCAGGCAAACCTGTTCGCTTGGATCTACATTCAAGCTTTCTCAATTTGGCACCTCACATTTAAACATCTTAAAAGTTTAAGGATTTTTAGGTCCGTGCTTGTAAAAAAAGCAATATTTAAGATGTGTCAGCACTGGTAAGTACTCTGGTGGCTACCTCACAGTGACGTTTGTGGATGGTCATTAAGTTAAAGTTCAGTCATCTGCTTTGGGATACCCGGGATTGCTGCAGTTACGCTTCCTCCTGTCTTCTACAAGGGCAACGCTATTGCCAGCAGAAATCCTGCGCGGGAGACAGAACCGGACTCTGTGTATGTGTTTGCAATAGCTGACAAAACTGTCTTCTCATTCACTATTTACTCGGTGATTTAAGTCCTTTTGTGCATACACTCACAGATAAGCCCTCCATTCTTAGGGGAGTTCAAATCACTGGGATGATTCTGGTCAAGACATCACTCAGTATTCTTGGCAGCGGTTCCTTTGAAGTTTTCCTCAGTGAAACAACTCTCCTTAAGCCTTCAGCTAACTATGTTTTTTTTATTTTTCAATTTTAGTTAATATATAGGAGGAGAGAAAAAAGCAGACATGTACAAAGTTGAATTCAGTAATTTTTCCTTCAACCATCATGACATTTTCATGGAACACTTTTCCTTTCCTATCTGTACCAGCACAAGTCAAAACGAGCTATGCAATTCAAATGGAATATTACACATATGAAGATGTTTTATACATTTTGTCTCTTTATGTGTGAATCATTATTATGTAAGTTCCAATGAAGGATCTGTTTATAAGATGCATGTCAGGGCAACTGAAATACAGTTTTTTAGCTGGTAGGTGCTAGGGAGCTGAGAACGGTTGCTTCACTTGGTTGTACCGAGCCTGAGGCGGTGAGTCCCTTGGACACCTCCTCAACCCTCCGGTGGCAACGGCAATATTGTTACCTCTATTGATGCAATCGGTGCAATACATTCACAACCACATCTTCTCTTTATATAAGTGAAAAGAACAACAGTAAAGCTGCTGTGGTCCATTCTGTTATAATCAATGAATTATTTGATGCACTAACTCAAAGAAAGGTCACAGTCAAATTGTAGAAAGGGGCTTTTCATACAGACAACTCTGAAAAACGTATGATATTGACCCAATGAAGGGTAACTGAGCACTTTAAAGCTAAAAATAACATAAATCTCAAATACTAGCTTAATAGCAGCTATGTAATTAGTGCTGTCGATCGTATTAGAAGGCACCATCTACAAGCAGGCTCGTAAGCACTAACAAAGAGCAAGCAGTTGAAGTAGTGTACGCAAGCTTTAAATTATTTAAGTTACCTCTCTAATACACAGTAATACAACTAAATAATGACATTTGCTGTTAAAAACAGAAGTATATTTTTAATTGAAGAGGGATGCACTTTTGTCAGGACATAAAAGAAATGTAAAGCTCATTTCTAGAAGCTGCTAAGTGTGCTGACCCTGATACAGAACTTGCTTAATTCTAAGCATGTGAAAGATCCACTGAAATGAAGAGATTACTAACGTGCCGGAAGTTAAAACTGCTCTCATTAGTCTTTCTGCATCTGAGTCAGAACACTTATCCTGTGGGATCTAATTCTTAAATCCTGAGGACTGTACTTCACTTTTAATCTTTAAACTTAGTAGCAATTCAGATTAAATGATCTAAAAGCTGCCAAAGTGTTGTTATTAGTGTAATTAAAATACCTTTCAAAAGCTTACAGTAAATGGTTTTTAGTTATCTCTGAAACTGTTATTTGGAAAACACAGGCTGTTTCTCATTTATATAGAGTTACTTCTTTATGCTATTGTGATTGAAAGCAGACGGAAATTACATTTACAAACATTAAAAGTCTTTTTATAGTCCCTAAATTATGTAAGAGGCCTCATCAGAAATGGGAATTTGGCTTCATATTCATCATACGGTAGCATAAAAACCCCATAGTTTGTAAACTTTGGAAGATACTGAATTAAACTATTATTAATTCAATATCAATTACAGTATGTGCACAGTTAAATGCTAAGGTGTTCTTACTATTTTGTATGAATTCTGAAACAGAATTTGGTAGCCAACATACAAGTCATCCCTCAGTACAGAAAAAACAACAGATGCTAGGCTATTTTTGTTGTTTAAACCCATAGAAAATTCTATTTTGCTTGGAATCAGGTCTCTAGATTTATCTTTGAAATAACACAAAAACTCTGAAATTCTTTTCTCACTTAACATGAGGCTGTTTTTCTATATCACAAGATTAATCCTATGGAAATTATGCTTAATATTTGGCTATTAAAAATGGGAAGGAAAGCTGAAAAGCTGGATGTTACCTTTGTGTTTACAGTTTCTGAAAGTGCACCCACTGAGATGAAAAATCTCATGTGATTTCTTTAGAACGCAGCCAAATGCTGACCCGTTCGATGGCAGCAGTCATTCCTAAACGGCACCAGAAGTCCATGGAGTTCAGAGGAGATGACGGGACCAATAAGCTGTTTCACGAGGTGTTATATAATTTTTGGTACATAACAGATGGGTTTGATTATCTAAGGAAACTAATAAAATTACTTTTCATTCTACTGTAGACCCAATTTTGTTTTATAACCCATACATAAAATTTGAAATAGGATCTATAAATGGAAGATAACAAGTACCTGACTTTTTGAGTCTGCAAATCATGTCTCCTATGATATATATTCATTGGCAAGTCTTCATTTTCTGTCCTAAAAATGATTATGTAGTCTCGTTTTGTATAGTCGAACAGCTGCCATACTCATTGCCAGCTATGAATATATACTTGGCTCCAGAGGCAAATCGTATCTCCAAAATTAAATGCAAGCATGGATCTGATCATTCCTCTCTAGCTACTTCCTGTGAACCATCATTTTTCAAGTCTGAGGTTAAAGCATTGAGACTCATCTTCATTTGCATGGGGGGGTGCTGATTTCAAAGCAGGGAATTGCACTGACCTCAAAGAAACACGCTCTTCAGAGATGTGCTCTAGCAAATATACAGGGGAGCAATTTTCAAGGGAATGTTAAGAGAGTGAATGTGTCTGCTGCCATTGATGCTTTTTGGCAGATTTCCTGCAGAATGCATGCTTCAGGCCCTCTTGGTCTTGTGTCATGGTCACCCCCTGAGCAACTGTGCATCAACCCTGTTCTCACTGCAGCATTGTCTGTCCTTTGCCTGGGCTTAGGCACATCGTGTGACGTATTAGTCGGGGTGGGATGCAAATCAGGACAACAGTAACGTCTGAAACTGCTCAGACCTGCAAACACTCAGCTGAGCTTCATGATTCAAAGAAAAGTCCTTTTCTACTTTGAATGAATTCAGCTGAATATCAAAGGCGTGGTACAGGATGTTTCTGATAAGGGTGTGAAAGCCTTTTGAAAGGTTGGCGGAATCATCTGCAAAAGAAAGTGTCAGGCAACCTAGATAGAGAGGCTGCTATCTGCTTCCCCTCTAATCGAAAGCTTTTTAAATACTACTGACCAGCGAGATTTCATACAAGAATAGAATTGTTTTGATTCCTCTCGAGGCTTTCCTGCAGCCTCCTACGTTGCCTTCTTCACCGTTTCACAATCAAGTTGTCTCTTACCTCTGATTCTTTGTAATAGCGCTCAGGAATTTCATCGCTGGCAATATCAATAAAGCAGACTTCTCGCTCCAGATCTTTAGCTTCTTTGTCGAAAATCTGCAAGAGTTAAAGAAATTCCACACTGTAAGAGAACAACACCCTTATATAATCCACCTGGAATAATGGTCACAAGCCATTTTCAATGACTTGTGCAACATAATGTATTTCAGGCTTGCGCCCGAACAGCTTCTGGTGTAAGAGACCGACGCTTCTGCAGGGACGCGGTCACATTCTCCAGCCTGCTGCAGCCATCAGAGGGAAGAAGATGAGTGTCCTCAGGATCATGTATAGGCAAGGTGTTCCTAAGCAAGATTAACAACAGTTTAAAGGGATTACGCCACAGACTTTTTTGGGAACAATCCATTATGTCAGATGAAGAGACAGCAGACTGTTTATAACACATCGTGTTCAGCACTTAGTGCTCACACCGCTGCTCTTCCTCCCACTTTTGGGAATGGAGACTTTGGTCACAAACAGTAAAGTCAACAACTAGGACTGCTTTTTATTGTATTCTCTAATCTTTGAACCAGATTCTGTCACTGTGTAAAAAACCTGGACTCTGGATGTTTCTAACCTTCTCCCTCCAGGGACAAGAATGTCACAGGTGAGTTGTGGGAGCTGGTCAGGCTGAGTTGCTTTTATACTGAGAATCAAAGTTTTCGTTGAAGTGCCCTCAGTGGAAGCTGGAAATTTCCACTATCCAGCACACATAAAGCTTATTTTCATTTTAATCCTTTAGGACCTGGTTTTGAACACCAAGTCTCTTGTTCTATGCAAGGCAAATGACGGGTATATTTTGAAAATGCAGGTCATTTGCATCTGCAGCGGAATAGACTTCTGTGCCTGTGCCCATAATTTAATTATTTAGGCATCTTAGTGACCCATGTGACTTCTGCTATGTCTGCAATAAATTTCTACTTATGAATCTGGGACTTGGAAATAGGGGTAGTTAAAAGGCTACCATGAATCAGTGCCACAGAATTCAGGGAAGCTGTGCATACACTGTCAGGATCAGTAACGAGCCAACGATGTGTTTTTTCCTTTGGGGCACAATGTTCTATAGCTAAGGTTTCCAGGAAGCATAAATATTTCTGTTTTCTTTTTTTTTAAATAAATGTAGTGGATGCTCTGTTAATTTCATTTCATCCTAGAGGAACAGTCAAAAATACGAAATGCCAGCAACTATTCAGTAACAAGAATGCTACTTTATTATTTTTGAAAGAAATGCAGCTGCCCATGTAAAGCATTCAAAGAGAGCAATGGACTACAGGGAACAAGCTGGTAAGAACTCTGCTCGAGAAATCATAATTCAAATAAATGAAAAGCTGAAGTTTCACTCTACAATTTTAACTAGTCTTGGTAGTTAACAGGACTGGAATAAAATAGGCAAGACTGAATGCTTCCTGAACTGGATCTAAAATGTTAACATGTCTGAAACTGCAGAAGAACAGAACAAAGGGAAACTCCAGCCTGGTTTTATTTGTGTACTTATTTTCCTTCTACGATCCTTGTTTTGCAAAAATTTATGTTGATTAGTCAAAATAATTGTTATGTTTTATACATATAATATAGGTCGCTTTTTATAAGCTTCCTCACTTGCTTTTTTCCACAACAAATTCAGATATACAGAGCAGTCCCTTGAAGAAATCACTTGAACTATTTCTGGAACAAGATGCATTTCACCATAATCTCTGAGCTTTAAATAAAATAATGGAGATTCCTGTTAAATGGACATTCCCAGGTCAGCTGAGGCTCTGAATGAGTACACGCTTTAAGTACAAGCCTAATAAATTTAAGCACATTCCTATCTCTGCGTGTTTGCAGGGACCTAAATGGGGACTATTACCCAATATCTTATCTGAAGGAACGTGCCCTGCTCTGTCACAGGCTTGATCCACATATTGCACCTCTAAGTAATAGAGTTTTAAATTCTTTTTCTCTCTTTGAAATGCTTTGACAGAAGTGGGGATGACAGATGCCTTTGCCAATCTGTCAAGCCAGGAGGAATTTTCAACCATTTCAACTCTGCAGTTTTTGCTGCTTAGGCTTTCTCTGACCATTTCCTCCATTCCAGAAGTCTGTTGAATGACATTCTCCCTTCCCTTTGCTAGTAGAAACTGTCGTCTAATCGTTTATGCTTCTCCCCTTCTCAGATTTTCCTCACAAGATTTGCAGATAGAGATTTAATCTTCTCATTCTATCAGCAGTAGAAAATAAGAAGTCATTAGAGAACAAGACTGATTCCTTTCTTAGCTCTAATTCTCTTATTGCCCCTCCTAGCCACATAATCTGGGATTGCCTTAAAACCTGTAGGGAGGATGGGTTTATTGCGTTTGTGATCAGAGAGAGTAGAGAAATTTAAAAGTTTTAAAGGAAGAGATTAAAGGTCACGGAAAGAAGCATAAGGCTCCCAATCTGTGCAACTGTATTTGCAAATGTGCAGAAAATGAATGGTGAGAACAATCTGTATCCTTAAGAAGATGATGCAGAAAGGCAGAATATTAAATATTATATTGGAAAGAACTGGACAGGCTTTACGTTTGGAAGCCAAGTAATTAATTGAGATTGAAATACACAATCAAATGGAAAACAAAGAGTAACATTCAAGCTGAAGTGTCCTTTTTGCTGTGGGTTTTGGTTTTTCTGTTGTGGGGGGGTGTGTGACAGCTTTTTTACAACAGACAAACATTTATACACTTCCACTTTCCAAGAGGAATGAAAACTCATCACTATTTAGACAAAAAGTGGAAGAAAGATTTTAATTGTGTCATCTTTACAACTGTCAATAGTTTCTTTTGGGGAAAATTTTCAAAAAAACCCCCCGCAGATGATTCTAGTACCTCAGGAAAGAAAGAACACACAGGATACCTCAGAAATATAAGTGCTGCTGTATTTAAATTTCTTTCCTTCGTTTTCTCCTGGCCTACAATGACATGTCCTAGCACGTACTTTGCTGGCGACTTCTCTTTTCCTTGTAGCCAGAGCCAGAACAGAAAGTCAGGTCATGAGATGATGGCAAGTCAACAACAAATTTAATACCTTTTTTCTACAAGCTCCTTTCCCATTTTTCTTCTTGTTATTCTATCTTCAGGCTAAGTTGCTGGCTTCAACCTCATTCAGATGCAGCTAATCCAAAAAGTATCTCTTATGGCCGATGACTACAGGTAACCTGGTTTGGGGGCGAGTAGTACCAAGCCAGACTCGGCTGAATGCGCTGGTGACATCTGCGCTGGCAAACTCCTCCCTCTTCTCCACTACAGAGACTCCGTGGGTCAAACGTGAGCCCAGTTGGTCTGGCTTTGTTTCATAATATATGATTCTGTCTTGTGATGTTTTTTTTTTTTCTATCATTGAGAGCAAAGAATGTATTCAAGGGATTACCAGCTGCAAAGTTGTTCGTCTCTGTCTTTACTGCAAAATGGTCTTTTTACCAGTGTAGATACACGAAGTTTGTGGTCAGCAGGCCGTAATAAGGCAGCTAATTACAGCTAACGCTAACACAGGCAGGACATAAGATTTCCTGTGGAAACAGCTAAATAACTGGTCAATTTAAAAATAAAGACAAGTGGTTAGAGATGAAAGCGATAAGACAACCTATACAGAAAATGCAATGCCATAAACAAACAAGTCTGAAGACGGGTGTGGTTTTTTCCGGACGCTATTTTTTCCGTCTCTTGTGAGGCTCTGGGTGAGAGATCTCTGTTTTTCTTCCTTGCTATGTTAGATGCGGATAGTCAGCCATTGCTGAGAAATGCAGCTGAGGCAGAGAAATGAAACAGATAAGAGCTGCAAGACTATTTTTCAAAAAAGCAAAGCACTCCTAAATTACAGGCAGGTAATATGGTAGCAAACATGATTATTATCCCACGTGCTAAGTAATGAGACAGCTCTGCCTAACTGCAAACTTAAGCCCAAATGACTACATTGTTCGCTATACCATGTGTAATTTATTGAGATGAGAATTTCTGCTATAAATCAAATTTCCTCTTCTATTAAATCCTTCTTCAAGTTAATCTCTATGCCTGAAAGCGCTGTTCTTCCCTCTCTGCCTCCCCATTTTCCCTGCCCTGTCAACAAAGCCAACAGGCATCCCAACGAACTTAAACCTTGACTTTGCAGTAGCTGGACATCTCAAGATGACATCTTAGTGGGATAGACAGGCTATGACATGAATGGCATGACAAAAATATCTTTAAACATGAGAATTTGAAATTAAATTAAATTTATCTCTGCCTTTCTCACTATTATATTGATTCATTCATTGTCTCTGTGCTTCAAGAAAATGGAAAAAATAGAGTATGCAGTTAGAAAAGTGTCCAAGCTTAGATGCATAACTGCAACATATACACTCCTTTTTTAATTCAAATATTGTTATTTCACTGAAGCTTTTGTGTTTTCTTTGTATTTTCTCCCATCTCTGAAACGTAGTCTAGCTATGCAGCTTGCAGGTCTTGAGGTCTCATTTGTACGATGACGACCGCTTTCTGTGAGTACAATGCGTATGCATCTGTCATTTATAGGATGGTTTAAATCTAGATTTCATAGTATGTGAAAGCTAGAGGTATAACTGCAGTAAGGACTGCAAGAAGCAGCTTTTTTTTTTTTTTTTAAATTCTAATCTTCTTAGATTGCCATTGTCAGAACTACTGGCTAGTCTTACATTTATTATTACAGCATCCTTTTGCAGGTTGTGTCATCTGGTCTGCTTTAACTCTCATTTTTCTGAAGGAAAATTTGGTCTAAAATAAAAGAACACCCACTCAGAGCTTCACCCATGGAGAATGCAGCGTGTAACTTTTCTGTAAATCATGTTCCAACCTCAGTTACCCCCCAGGTCTGTTAATTTGCTTTTGAGATTTACTTGGGCAAAGATTATAGGAATTGACCAATTTCAACCTTTTCACTGGCTAAAACTATTTATGTAGACATATAATAGGGAGCAATTCTCCTATGGAAAAAGGTTGAATCTCTCCCTGAGAGCAGTAAATTTGGCTCCCTGAACGCTGTGGGAATATCACTGTCTGCCCCAGAGTGGGACTCACAAAGGCAGTTCCATATTTACCAGCAGCCTTGCGCCCTCCTCCTTTTTATCTCCATGTCACGACTCCTCTATTATTCCATCTCTTATAAAATATCTCATTTAGATTTGTACTTTCTGAACAGCTAAATGTATTTTTACGCAATTTTGTCGAAGTAGCTATGCTTTCAAGACCATAATACACTGTCAATATTTACCGGGATTAGTTTTTTTGAAGTCACATCTATTTCAAGTGCTGGATTTCCTAATTAACTTCAGTAGTTCATTTAGAAAAATCAAAAAAATAGAGGCAGAACCATATTACTTGTTCACACTCTCTGTCAGTAGCAGCCTTATCTTATGTTCTGCGATAGCCATATGCGCTCGGTACACACTACTTGGAGTTCTGTTCACCAAAAAGAGAGCTCTTCACACAGAAGGCATTTTAAGCTAACCCCTCCGCTGCTTTGCCTGCATTTTTGCCTGTATTATACAGGAGACAGATACTCAACAGCTTCACACAGGAAAGGTCCTCATGCAAATAAAATCATCCCTAAAAGTGACCCTAGCCTTGATGTAGACGCACTTTGCAGTGATCCCCAGCAATCCTTTAGAGAATTTACAGAATGATATCCTGTCACGCAGTGGAGGCTAAGCCGGGGCACAGCTGAATCCATTGCAGCTGAAATCAGTATTTCATGGCAGTTTCCTTAAATAGTGAATGTACATTTAATTTCCATGTGCTATATTGGAGTTTGTTACAACCTAGTTCCATGTTACTAAGATAGGAGACAAAAATAGGGAAAAAAAAACCCCTCTAAAAAGAGCAAAACTAGAAACAGCGTTTCTTCTTAGCTGCCCATACCTAAAATTTATTTTACTTCAACCAACACTTGAGAAATACCCATCAAGGATGAAGTATACTGAATGCTCCATTACTGTATTACTCAGTCACTTCTAGGGCTGCAGAATTAGAACTCGCTGTCAGGAAAGGATTTTCTAACTTTAAATGATGGCACTGCAATTTACAGAAGCTGCGCATCAAATAATATCTGCTATTCGCTGGCTGGTTTTAGTGTGCTCAAGCTATTAATGTGTCAAATGTTACTGGTGTTAATTTATAACTCTATGGAATACAGAACTACCTCTTGTTTTCATTTGGCAAATGGTCATTCTGAGACACACATTTTCAACACTCTATGATCTTTGAAAGGTAAGAAACACGTTGATAATATATTTTCCTCTTGACTGACAACGAATTAGTGCTGTAGCTGTGATGACTTTACCAGCATTACTGAGACACACACTTACAGAAACGTGCCCAATGATGCCCATACTTTGTCATCTTGAAATATAACTCCACCTCGAAATCTTCACTCCATTACTCTTAAGAATAATGTTATTAATAAATATCATGGCCATTTAACGGAAAGAAAGACTACGCTATTTTAAGATCCTGCATGTTGTTCTTTAACAATCAAGATCCAGCCATTGAGTTTTCCAGAGCAAAACGTTATGCTACAAAGAGCAAGGCACTGTTAAGTTTTACGTACAGTGAATTTCCATTCGTGACAACTATGGGATTATTTTTACAAGCTGTTCGTTTTTGCTTTCCCCAGACGCTATCAGATGGCAAAAACTCACTGCCCAAATATCAGCAGAAATTAATTCTGTGGCTAAAAAACAAAACAAACCAACAAACCCCACTCAAACATAATGAACCTTCTGCAACAAATAAGAAAACTGAAATGTCTCTGTGATTCAGTGATTTGCTTGAACAGCCTCTGCCTTCACTCTACCTTTGCTCTGCCTTCAGCTGCAGATTGCTGCTTAGAAGTCTTCAGCAGGACCAGACTGTGGCAAGCAAGAACAGACACGGAGCCGCAGTGCGCGAGATCATCGAGCATTGATTACAGTATCTACTCGAGCCATGCGGTGGATCCCTTCTTATCAACAGAAAGCCTAGGTTGGTGCATTCCCCACTAAGACTAAAAAGAAACAAAATGTGTGTCTGTCGTGTGCACAGACATTGTAAGAATAGAGACGGAGAGAAAATTGAGACCATTTAGAATAAAATTAATCTTACGTGACATAAATACTGACCAATCGATAGTCTGCTAAAAGAAAACATCCGCTCAAATAAAAAAAAGAGGTTAACAAAGTCTGCTCATGAAAACCACAGACTAATTTATCCACAAACAAGCAGTAACTTCTACCACTCCTGCCTGTGATTTCTGACCATTTCATTAATTAGGTAACCTTAAGAATTCTCTTGTATTTGACTTACGGTTTTTAATATTCAAAATACAGACTTTGTGCATCTACATTCAAATTCCCTAATTGCTAATTTTTGCTTGTGGGAAGAAAGTGTGCAGTGAGTGATTAATACGCACTCTCCTGGCTTGTGTGTGCTGAGCGAAGCTCTCTGTTGAGGCACCTGCACCTCCCTCTCCCAGCAGCTCCTACTTGCCTTACGCAAGCAGCTAAAGATGCAATAGGGAAGCAGTATTTTCATGTACTTACAGATACCACCTACAATGTCATTTACATTTTACAAGCCATTCTAATTTTTAGAAATTCCATTTTGTAATTTAAAATAAAAGTAAAATAAAAATAAAATTTCTCTTGAAGTTTACTTTTTAAAAGACCTGTAAGAGGAAACACCGAATGGCCCGACTCATTGGTCTAGTTTCTAACACTATTAACGCAGCTCTAAAGCTGCAAGGCAGCAGTGACAATATTTGATGTACTAACACCTTCATCTGACACTGACTGTGTTTTTCTTAGGAGAGAGTTGCCGTGCGAACATCTAGATGCGATACAGCAAAATCAGCTGCACTGGGGCACTAGAAATCACAACTGGATGGATTTATGGTACTGCACTACTACCCTCTACACAAGCTTCATTAGTGTTTTATCTAAATAAAAGGGGTTATGGTCCATTGTTCCTTCTGGCAATGTTTATATTTGTGCAAATCAAGTGCAAACTTTAACAGATCGGAACAATAGTGCTTCAAGCACATTTAAAATAGGTTAAAATGATGACAAAGTCTAAGACGTAGAAAAACCAAGCTCCAAAGCATATATCATTATCTTTCACTAGCTTCTTCTACCATGACAACTGGGAAGAAAAATCAGGAGCACTTTTGCATCAAGATACATTGCAGTAATTAGGTAGAATTTTACCAGACAATGCAACATATTAAATAAAATAATTCTAATAATATACTAGCCTGCTAAATGACAACAGGAACCCAAGAGCATTTATATTGCTTTCTTCCACTAGTCAACGGAATTAGCTTTAGTATCCTTATATCTAATTATTGCTTTTTACAATCAATATCTACTTTATTAGATAGCATGGAAATGAAGAATAGACCAGAGTTCAAAGATTTCAAAAAACCAGTATGGTCTCAAAAAATATGTCTAGAAATAGTTGAGTTAAAACCAGACATGCATTATTACCCTCATTACTGCAACATTAATATTCATTCAGTGTATTTTGCATTACAACTGCAAAATTTACAGAAGTATTTTTTTGGATTAATTATTTCTTCATCAGCCAAGGTTGCAACGAAGAAAAATAGAGTGTGTCTATGGAAAAGGATGCTACGTTTCCTGTTTTCTGACTGGGCAAACGTAGTGAAATTGAATCTAAACTTGTCTGAAAAGACGGAGAATTAAACTTCATATTTTATTAAGTGAGGTTTAAGCCTGTCCATTGAGTAACAGAAACAGGACTGACTCTCAGCCCTAGTTCTGAGGTGTCTGGTTTAACAGAAGGCTTCCCACGGGCTCACTGAGGTCTCTGCGTATTTATCAACCTTCCAGCACTTCAGTGCTGTACCACACACGTCTGTGTCACCAGATCGATGGCACTGGGTCAACAGCAAAAAATGTAGATCTTCCACTGCTTTACTGTGTTCACACCAGTGGATAGCAGAGCTCTCAGAATTACAAAATCATGGAAATTAAGGCTGGAATTCAGCCCTCGAATTCAGCTTCTTTTTCTCCTCCTCAGTTCAAGTAAGGGTTAATTAAATCTGTCAGTCCTGGTAAATACTTGCCTAGTCTGTGACTCAGGTACCCCAATATAAAGGTAATATAATATTACCCCACTGGCACTCCAGTAAAAATGACATTTGAAGAGGTGGATTCAAGCAGAGTAGAGATCCTTTGATTTACATCACCTGAGTATCCTACCTCTGTGTTACTTTCATCTTAAATTCACTGGTTGGGTACTATTCACAGCTTGATTCATAGCATTTTAGCCACAAAACTGACACACAGAAAAAAATTGAAAATTCACTGCTTAAATAGCTTCAGTTCTTCCTCTGTTAGGCATCAGTACAGAGCGTGTCTCTTCGCTGCTGACTTTATAGTGCACCAGAAAACTAGTCTGCACCCTCCTGAAACCAAAGGTGTGGGCTTGCTCTGAATTAAAGTGCTGCCAAAAAGCAGAAGTGAACATTAAAAAGTACATAAATTACATAATGCTCATATAGTTGGTAATGTAATACACTTCTTTTTTTCCTCTCGCCCGTCTGGATCTGGCTTAGACTAGCAGTGACTGAAAGCTGTTGGTGTCTGGTGGCCAATACACGATCTCTGTCATGTTCCCATTGGGAAAGTGTCTGTATGCCAAAAACATTATTCAAAATTATACCTTGTTCTTTTACAGGTAATTATTCTGCCATAAGCAGTGCAACAGCTGTCAGCCTTATTAACACGCAGGCCCATGGCGCTTAGGGAAATGTACCTCCCATCTGGAGAACAGAATACCTGAACCTGAATAAGGCTGCGGGAGGCACACCCCTGGAAACTGAAAGGCTCTGCATCTCAGACCCCTTAAAATCTACTTTACTGCCCTCTTCCTTCTCAAGAATGAGTTTAAACACTCCTTCGTTAGGTCTCTGTATTTACAGATCAATTTTCCAGACATTTTAACCTGTATTTCCCGCTTGTAAGAAACTTCTTCTCATAAGTCTGCCACAAATGACTGTTTAAAGCATACCAAAATGAAACGTACAGAAACATATTTGTGTGTTGATCTGTGGGTTGAATCTTTACATGCCTGGTTTTATCTAACATTATTCTTTTCCTGCAAGTTGTGTGACTCTGCTCTGCTCCGTCAGGGCAACAACGCCTGACTGACCTCCTGCCTTCTGTTCCTGAGCATCTCTCCATCAGCAGCTGCTGATTCTCACTCCCACCCTTCCTCTGGAGAGGATTTTGCATAGTTAATTATCCTTTTCATCTCTAAACTCTAACTCTGAGAACTTTGTAACTTTTGGTAGGTGATTGCCAAAAGCATCACCTCAGTAGTCAAGCCATTGTTCCCTTGGAGTTGTTTACTAAGATCTCGCATCTCTGGCCATTGTTTAGTTTCCTGTTTGCTCTTCCTACCAGCTCCTTTGAATTCAAGCGCCTGTGCTCAGAGAGAAGAACGTGGAACACATCAAGTGGAATACAATTACACCCCCCCAAAAAGATTAATCTTTTCCTTACTCTCCATAAATGTTCATCAGGATTAAATTCATATATGTAATTTTTGTTGTTTAGAGAAGTAACAAGCAGGATGTGAGATGCAGAAGGGAAGTTGTGTACATGAATCTTTCATCTCATGGTGCTTTGGAGGTAGCTACTCTGCAGGCTGACAAGCTGCTGACGAACAGGACACCCAGTAAGTGCAGAGACACCAGCCCGGATCAGGCCTTTTCCCAGCCTGAAAGGGCCACAGCCCCCGGATATCGACAACCATTAACGACAAGGATTAAATGAAATTCTGCAAAAGCCATCATACTTACACTGTCATTGCTTCCTTTGTTGTCCTCGTATTTCGTCTCTATATGAATGGAGAATTTAGGCAAAAATGAACACTGCAACGAAAGAAAAATATGTTTGACATAAAAAATATGCCCTGCTTCATCAGCTGACATACTCAGTACATCCTGTTTCCTATCAGCTTTCTTATTTATTTCAGATTACTTCAAGAAAAAGAGTAAATGTACACAGAACATGAGAGGGAAGGGTTTTTATGATCCTAGAGGGATGTAGAGATTCCATCTTAAAGTTGAATACTATAATGAAGGTATAAATAAAGCAGTATAAGTACTCTGGAATGACTAGATACACTAGTTTTCATGCTCACTATGCATATAAGTACAAATGTCCTGAATGTCTTGTTATAAATTCAGTTCACTAAGATCTCAAAATCAACTAGATATTCGTCATCATAGATGAGTCTATCCCCCATATGAAATAATCCAAGGACACTTTGCTGGCTGCAGGTGCTAACCAAACAGACAACTACGCTTTGCTGTGTGAGGGCTTTTTTTTAATCTTCAGTGAGAAATGAATTTTGGCATAATTTTCTATTAATGAAATTAAGATGCATTATGAGCTGCTGGGGAAATTCCTTTATACTAAACCCAAATCAATCCTTAGAAAATAATGCAAAAAAATTAAGAATATACAAATGTTTTTCTAGTAAAGATAATATTTCTGTATTTTACGTAGGAATAAATTTATTTTTATGTGGATTGCTTAATTTAGTTGGCTTATCGAGACTAGAATTTGTAATACTAGGCAACATAATTCCAGTGGAAAAATATTTCAAATATCTTTTCTTTAGCATTTCACAGTTCTTCTTTCAAATCAACTTCTCAGATAGGCAGCGCAGCTGTCTAACAGCTCTGAAGGATGCTAGTTCAGCATCTTTACTATTAGTCATCAAGTCTTTTCTTGCATTAAGTTCCAGTGAAACCGAAGTGCCAGTTCCTTGTGTGATGCATCACTAACACCCTACGGCAAAGTGCCTTTGTAAAGACAGGGACTATTTACTGGGCTGTACGTACAGGTTATACAATGAGGACTTTATTATGCCTCAGTGTTCACATTGCTGTCGGTCCAAGTTTGGACTTGATAAATTTCGGAGAGTTCTGCTAAGGGAGAGGCTGATGACTAAGAAAAGAGGTGATTTAGGCGGCCAGCTGCAGTGCAACGGAATTGAAATGAGAACCCAGCTCCTTTGAGACCGCAGAAAATATTTCCCGATTCCATGGATATCACCCCACAAGTCATTATTCAATCTTCTTCTGATCATGGGTTATCTAGTATTCGACGAGCACATCTAGAATTAGTAATTGTTGAAAAAATGAGAGAGTTTTGGCAGAATAAGGTTCTGGTGCTATGGAAAGCTTCTGGTCAAACTGCCTCCCATTAACAAAATGAAATACTCCCACGTCACATGTTGGTGCTGCAGATGCCCAGACCGCACAGGCTTCTCCTCAGATCTTATAAATGTTTTGCCTTTTATTACAGATTTCTGTGGAGTAGCACATTTATGAGTTTCAATCCAATCTGCACTGTGACTAGCTCTCAGCTACGCGACGTGTTCATTGAGTGAGTATGTGGGAGGCAAAAAAAAGAAAAAACCCAGCAGTACGTGAGTGCAGGATGGGGCAAGTTCAGTGAGAGATCTGCTGGTTCCTAGTACCCAGGTTTCGTGGGCAATTAAACATTTCCTATGTACACGTCCCAGGAAGTGCCGGTTGAAAATATACAATATTTATAAACAGTCTGTCAGAACCGAGGATCTTGTAACACAAATTAACACCAAAAAAATCCAGATATTCTCCCAACTGAGGTTTCACCATGTATCTCGGTATGTTGCTCCTATTCTGGCAGACATCCAAAGGCATCTGCAAACAAAAGCGTTTGCAAACAGAAGGCACTACAGCCAAAGAAGTTTATAAAAAAAAGCCAAGGTTTGTCTTAAGGTTCTAATTTGTATCTCCAAAACTAACCAAAAAGTGAAATGAACATCCTTGAACTATATTAACTGGAAGAAGAGGTCAACAAAAGGGGTTGATTAAAAGAATTCTATAATCAAATGTTTCTAGAGTAAGAAAAGATATAGGGAATGACCCGGGAGACACGGGCACGCCAGCATGTCCTAAACCAATGGTTGAATCTCAGAGGATTCATATTCAAACAGCACAAACCAACATTCTAGTTGTTTTCTGTGTTTGCAGGAGAACATGGAGGGTTGGAAAGTAAATTACTACTGGAGGTGGATTATGAAAAGCAGATTTAAAAAAAAATGTAACCTAACAACAGACGTCTTCTCCTGCACAGTTTTTAGAGCATTTGGAAAATAGCTACATTGGTGCTAGGCTGGTAAAAACATGGGTTATTGATCCCAAAAATGTAGTATATGGCAGCCTTGTATTTTACAAAGATGTGTAACTACAGGGGTCACAGTCCAGGTGTGCAGCGCTGACAACAGCCAGCCCTCTGCGTGTGGGCAGCCTCTGGGAAAGCAACCTTGAGGAAACGAGAGGAGACTGCCAAGGAAGGTTTTGTTTTATCAGCAGTTACTAGTACTGCGTCCTGACTGCAGTAACTGGTACTGTACTGGCCTGAATAACAGCTCTTAGAAACATTTTAATTGAAAGTAGTAGAGATGTATGTCACACTATTCACGATATACTAATTGTTTAGAACAGATATTAGGAAAAGTTTACTTGCACTGTGTCTGCATATTTCAAGGTTACTGCTCTAGGCCATGTTTTACACACGTTAGTGGGCGTTAAGTATCTGCCCTCTTGATCTGAGGACCAAAATTTAATTTTCTTTGCTGCATAATTAAACAAAATCAACACCCTCTAAATAAAATCTAGTAATGGATAAAACCAAAATGACATCAACGATCTGTCCCTAGTGGAAGGGTGATCAAGACTATAATGCTTGAGCGGATCGAGTATCTAGGGCAGAGCTTTGTGAGTTTGCAAACAAAATTTTAAGTTCTACAGTCTGAGTCTAGCGGTTTGTCGGAAACCGCAGTGGCTTTGGGAACTGCTCTGCCCATGCTGACCTTAGCGGCTCTGGGCAGCGCAGTTCTCTCAGCTCTTTTCAGTAGTAGCAGGGTCCACCACAGGACCTGGTGCTGCTCTCATGGTCCCAGTGGCAGGTTTGAAAACTCCGTTGAGGAAGGAACTTCAGTACAGCATCTGCCACATTCACCGCTAATACAAAGCTAACAGCCTTACCAAAGCAGTGCCTCATCCCTGGTTCCGACTGAAGCATCTTTACTTATGATCTGACTATAGAAATTTGGGAGTTGTTGGATGGAGTACATTTTTCAACACATAAACCCACTTATCTTTATCAAAATAGTTGGTTTTAGGTCACAGTTCCAGGTACAGTGGAGGATAAAAATGCAAAATATGAAAAACCTTTCTGCTGTTGATTTGAAGCATGGCTACAGTTTTATAGGAAATTTTGAATAAAGCCAAATACCAGATTTCCCCTTTTACCTTGCTATCAAAAGTATCTACTATTTTCAGCCACTGTCTAGAGTTTCCCAGCAATGAGTCAGGCCACGGTGCTTTGACATACGGCCATTTCAGACCTTGAACTTCAGGCCGCATTAGGCTGCCCGTAGCAGCTCAGCAAACCACTACTAGAATCTAGTAGTTGTTTCCTGTGACCCAAAACATAATTAAAAAAAAAAAAACCAAAGAGATCTTCTAGTCTGGTATTTCAAAAAAGAAACATTAAGAAAAGACTAAGGATCTTCAGTGTATTATAGAAGAAGAATTACAAGTGCCATTTACCTCGAGCCACCTCATTAGAGAGCAGAAAGTCATTTTCTGCACAAAGCTACCAAAAGGCAACCTCCCTGTGTATTCAGTATAAAGGTGAGGGCTGTAACAATGGAATTTGAGATTATAAATGGCAACATGAATTTACCCCTAATGAAAACTAAAATCCACCAAAAAGTACTCCATTGCAAATATATCTCTCAGAAACCCTGCGGATTGGCAACCACTGCTTTAGCAGCTGTGGGGGGTCTCACTGGCTTTCAGGAACACTTATCAGGGTCCAAATTTTTGAACATTTCACAGAATGTGTCTCATGATTCATCAGCTGCGCTCTGAGTAATTGGCAGAGGGCTCTGGCAGAACCAGAAAACTGTTTATGCATCATTCAAAAGACTTTATTATTCATCATGCAAAAAGTTGTTGGTTTTTTTTCCCCTCCTTAAGTGACTGCATATTTACTTAGCCGGGGATTAAAAGTGTTATGCAACAGTCAGAATCAAGCAGGGGAGGGAATCATAGGGAATAAACCTTTTGGGAGATTTTTTTTTCTAAGCACCACTCCTTTTCTGCGCTGCCTCCCCTGGGGCGTGTGTTCTTCCAGCTCTGACCTGGCAGCCCATTGATAGCTGAGCGCACACAGGAATGCACGGGGCACCGCTTCCAATTTTCCATTTCACTATCTCTACAGCTTGCAAGGTTCTTCTTGGAAAAAAATACTGGCAAACTGAATATTTAACTTAAAATTAGACTTAAAGTCTACATAATAGGACAAAATCTTCAGACTCCTGGTGTCTTCAATGATAAGGTTTCTTTGTGTGAAGCTCCCAAAGGAGGCATCTTTTATATGGTCACCTCCAGATTTTTTTAGATGTGTTATAATCCAGTACACCTGTGACTCAAAAACAAATAAGGAGACTATGTCGGGATTTGGTTTTGTTTTTTTGTTTTTTTTTTTTTTAAACTTTCTATTTTTGGCACGTCTTTTGGAAGAAGCAGGAGAGGTTTAAAGCTCAAGAGAGTAACCAGTGAAGTAGCCGGAGTCTGTAATAGTAATTACCACACCTAAGCATGGGTATTTCCAGATTAAAATAAAGTGAAATGAAAGCAGCATACGGAAAACACAGACCGCAGTTACATTTTCAATTCACTACAGATAACCTCTTGAAAAACGAAAGGCCTATTTTTAGCATGATGATTGATTAGTGTTGCCATAGCAATAAGCAACACTTAGAAGAAGAGCGTAGAACCTAAGTATGCCAAAACACTTGCCAAAGTCTTAAAGAGACAGTCAAACACGTATGGTGTTTTACAACCGCTTTATGGAGAGGACTGTAAAAATCACCTTTGCATAGTAATTACACCCGAGGTGGCTGAAGGAATTACTATGGTTGCCAGTGAATATGTTGGGCAGAGGGTGACTGGGAAAGGTTTTGGTACCCTGGGTAACCTGCTTTGCGTGAGCGAGCGCTATTTCAGCAATACCCCTTTGGCTCCTTTCGTTTTCCATTTGGTTTCTTTATGCAGAATGTTCAAAGAACTGCTGGAGACCTCATCGCTGCGCTTCACTTCTCCTGCTCCTTGTGAATATTAATCCACAATCCTTGGAAGTTATTTTTGTACAGTAAAAATTAATCCCACTTTTTTTTTTTTTTTTTTCCAAGCAGCAGAAGCACATCCCTCTAAATATTAACATAAAAGCCTGGAGAGGCAGAGATTTCAAGTAATTGCTCTCTCTCATTCCCCACCACTTTTCAGGCTGATTATTGTTTTTTATTATGGTCACATATACATTGTTTTGGCAACACAGGTGGGACTGGATCCTTTACAGAGGGATCTCCATGGAGCCTAGAGCTAAAGAACACGGTAACTGCTGCAACGAAATGACACTGACCAAGCAAAATTAGATGTTTTTAACAGGGTAACTTCTAGATACCACATCCTTTGAATTCAAAATTTTTGGGCACTGTTTCGGCAGTCAGTGTGTAATGGGATTTCTTTATTGAAGATCAAAAAGCTGGGAAAGACAAACGGAGTACCTACTTCTCCTTAGGAGGCAAAGGGAAAGCGGGGACCCTGGGGTAGCAGAAGGTCCTGAGTCACTGAGGCAGGAGGGAATGCCCAGCACGGCAAGGGGCAGGGAGGGGAACGGGGCAGACACACGCACACCAGCCCCCCAGCAACAGGGGGCATGTGTACACAAGAAGGATGGATGGAATGGGAGGAGAGATATAACACAGGAGGTTGACAATGGCGAGGACAGAACAGAGAGATCTGCATGCGTGAGAAAAACAAAAATCACACACGGGTATGGACAAACAATATGTTGTCTCTACAGTTCATATGCAAGAAGGTATGTGAAGAAAATACAGTGATGTCTCTACAGAATATTTCAAATCACAGTATTTCCTTCAGCTATTTACAGAAAGAATTAAGACAGTTTCTTTAATTGGATATTGAAAGTTTTTTTGGAAAACAGCCAAATAGCACAGTAGGTATTGACTACCTTCAGGATACTCTGGGCAGCACCGCATGTAAGCACCCAGAGCTCTATGTGATACAGGTTACTTACTACACAAGCCAGCATCAATCCGCATGACAAAGACAGAAGAGAATAGACGGAAAGGGCTGAGCAGGCTGATGGCAGAACTTGGAAGATGTGACTCAATGAGAGGGGGGAGAATTTGGAAAGCAGGATAAGCACAGGAAGGTGGCAAAGAGCAGAAAAAGGGCAGTTGAGTGGAAAGAGTAGGAAGAATGCAAAAAAAGGGCTTGGAAATAAGCAAGGGAGTTAAACTCTCATAAACAAGCTCAGGAAGAAAACCACTGTTTGTTTGTATTACATACAATAACTTGGAGATGAAAGAGTCAACTAACAAGTTGCCTCCAACCACTATGAAACTCAGCACTTATCTCTGGTTTTGCCTCCCCTGAGGATCTCCTTCTCTGACACATGGGAACAGTAACCTGGTTATTGAGGAAGGACGGGAGTGAGAAGCAGCGCGCACAAGTGAAAATGACAATCCCATGAATCAGAGAGGGGTTTGGGTTGCTTTGTAATAAGCCAGCGGTGGAAAAAGGGAATTCTCCCAAGCAGTTTGATTTTCTTTGTTTCAATGGGATTAAGCTATTAAATGAGAATACAGGTTTGCAGCTTTCTAAAAATATATTATTTGTTTCTTATAAATACGACAGTGGGCTTGCCTTCTGCTAGAATCTCTACAGGAACCAAACCTGTGTTTTACTAGAGTCATGTCACCAGTTAGCCTGTAAACTGGGGGGTGAGAGGGGAGGAATTTTGGTAGTAACTTTGTTTTAGGCTCTAATCCTGCCATATAGATTCCGTTGCGTTTTTGTTGCAGACTCTTCATATACTCAAGCTGGAGAAAAGTTTGTGTACTGAAGACCGATGGGTTACAACCAAATTTCAAGCACTGGTAATCAGGTAAAGAGAACACAGGAAAAAAACTCTACAGACTCCTCACAGTGTTTATCTGAGACACCTCTTTTCCCTTCTCAAACCATATGAGTGTAAAAATAACAATTCCTTCCAGATAATTTACTTCACGGATTAACCGGCAGCTGACTAACTGAAGCACACAACATGCCTGTTCTCAAAAGTAATCAGAAATCAGCAGGTCAATAATGGAACATTTAGCAACTATCACTCTGGGGCCTTGACACATACCAGATGAAATAATTTTATTTGCCTCAGTCATTTGCTGTAGAAGAATTAGTGTCACTGTGATGTATCATCAAAGGAATCGTTGTCTCCTGCTTTCTGTTCCATAACCGTTTTTCATAAATATTCTCAATTTATATCCTTTTCCTAAGTTAATTTGAGACATTGGCAGGTTGAAAGAATGCTGCTTCTCCTTGCAGAGAGAAAAACATCCATTTTTAATCTTTATTTTGCTTTATATACTTATAATTGTGAAACTAACAATTGGCCATGGTTTATGCATAAAAAATTATTCAGCTGTTTTAAAATTTTAGCCCCAGAATTGAAATATTGCTAACAACGCTGTTCAGATCAGACAGCAAAACTATTTGAAATTACCCCTGGTAAGTGTCTGAATTGCACCTTCAAAGTCAGAAGAGTTTGCTTAAATTCTGTTTGTATTTTTCTTAACCTCTTTGTACCCCAGCTTGATAGCTAAACTTTGTTAGGCTCATTTTCAGTGTACTTTGATCATGTGAATTTTTTGTACCGTGGTTGAGTCACCGTATGTTCGTGATCGGATTATTTGTTTGCTTGAGGCTCCTCTCTTTTTGTCCAGAATCTCAACTGTCACTTGAACAGGTCAAATGGGTATTTGCTCTGTGCTGCTTATTGTCTAACAATATCCCGATGCAGGTAAAGAAACCTAGTTCTATGCAATCCTTTTTCGTTTGGTTTGCAATAGAGACAGGTTTGCTTTCTAGTTAATTATTTCTAATCTAGCTGGGCAACCTCAGAAAGAAAAATAAGAATGCCTCCTGAGAGTTCAGTCATTCTTGTCCACATACCTAAGAATAACATAAATATTTTACACTAAAGAGACATATTTGCAAATGCTGTGATAAGCTGGCACATGAGGGTTTGCTGAGAGCTGCAAGGCATCTTTCCTCCATCCTCCGAGTGAAAAAGGCTCCAGCCTGTGAGTAGCAAAGAAATTCTTTCTGAACACCAGCAGCCAGCAACAGCCATTCCCGAGAGCCTATGGAGCTCGACAGGAGGCTCTCACCAGTCCCCAGGTCCTGTCCCTAGGAGTTACTTCTCCAGGTTTCGCCTTCAGCTCTATCCCAAATACAGAATCGCAAATTTGTGAGCTTAACATCAACCTAATCACAATATTAAATGAACTTACAAAGAAAACTTAAACATTTATTTTAGCAAGATATCTTGCCAGGTTTTTAATTACAAGATCAAACCCAAAGCAACTCCCGTTTTACGTTTAAGAGACTTTCTCACATGCAGTTCTTAAGTAATGCCCCAGCCACTAAAACAAGGGTTTGAACTTCATGGGAGTACCTTATTCTTTAAATAGTACCCGAAGCTCTGGGTGGCTTCCTTTGGCTTCAACTCTGAAAGTATTTTTTCCACTTCCTCCTCCCTCTCAATGTCAGCAGGAAGCTTGCAAGGCTTAGCTCAAACTTTGATAGAGCATTTCTTGGTACATTCCCTGTGTCTCATCTTCCTGATAGGAAGTCCTTTGTACTGCAGTTTAATGAGACCCTCCTCCACAAACAGCAGAGTGGACGTTTAAAAATGCTCTCCTGACATTACAATATTTCACGTATTGCCACAAAAGCATCGCTTGTGCAATAGTTCTGTTAATCTCATTATTTTAATTGTGTCATTTGCTTTAGAGATTATTAATATGGTTGTCAAGTCTTGGTAGTAGACCTGCTGCTTACTGTCAAATTTAGGGGTTTGCTGTGTAACAAATACCACTCCTTAAAGCAGATGCCATCACAACTGGACACAGATTATAGACGACTAACATCATGACACTCTAATTTCTATTCCTGTTGCCGTGCATCCAATCACTCTTGGCTTTTTATACTACCATTGCAGAGAAGAGTATTCTGGAAATTATTTTCAATGCCTGCCAAGCTTTTTTTCTTAGAAGATGTCCTAATTTCAGGTCCTTAACAAGGTCATATTTATGAAATCCATAATATTTCACAGGAAAACCAGACTGATGAAGTTACTCTGCATTGAATCTCTGAATGCTAGTGTTATGTGCTTGAATGCAATTTCTCAACAGCCTTCACATTTTACAACTGAAAAACCTTAAGACTCTCAGCAAGATTCAGGCTGTTGTTCACACCCTTTTCCAAATCACTAACATATACTGAAATAAAACTACTGAGCTTTTAAGGTCCTTGCTCTTTATTTATTGTGGAACTTACAAGGTTAACTAAGGTGTGAACATACTACATAGCAGTATGTGCTTGACTCGATAAGATTATGCTTTATTTATCCAATTATTTATCCAATTAGAACCCATTTTCCTTAAAATAAGCTTCAATTTAATTCTTAGGATGTCGCACAGACCCTTTGGAGGGAATTTACTATCTTTAAGAAAAGGGTTTCCAAGCTATCTTACTTATTTTGAGCAATGTCTGTGGGCTTATTCTTTCTTTCAGAATTCTCTAATGAATATAGAAGACCAAAATTTAGAGAAATATTCCAGACAAGGATAGGAATTATTCCCAGTGGTATATTTAAAATTTTTGTTCTAGATTCAACAGTTTGAGGCAAAGGCACTTTCTCTGTTTCCCTTGAAGATAATTTCATAGTCTATCAGCTCCATTAAAATGTATTTTAGATTTTTGTCTGAAGTACAGTTTCCTTATCTCATCCCAATATTTCTAGTTCTGTTTCCTTGCACCATGGTGAGTAATTAGTCCCCAGCTCCCATAGGCAGTTATACTGTCACTTAGTGACTGCTTTCCCTACCATCTGCATTTGTAGACTGATTTAATTTTTCTTTGCAATCTCTTGAACCCTGCAATCATTTTGCTGATGCTCTTGAACATCTCTGTAGCTGCATACCTTCTACAGACCTTCACCGAAATGTGTTCCAGGTGTTGTCTCATCAGATTAGATAAAGATCACTTCCTGATCCCAATTCTATGAGTACAGCATTGCTGTTCAGTTTTGATAATGCATTGCATTTCAAATTCAGATGTATATTTCTGTCTGCCCCCACCCCTTTAATCATTTCTACTTGTCTCTTTCAGTTAAAGAAAAAAAACACATTAAAAAATTCAAATTGACTTTCAGTTGAAGAAAAAATATACAGCAGAATATAAGTAACAGACATCAACACAACATAGCACATGTCATATTCCCAGCCTAAGATTAAACCTGCTATCAAAGGGTAAATCCTTAATTAATGTAAACTGTGACAGGCCCTACTGAAGATGTCTTCTGACAAAACCAGCTGAGAACCTGTCCCCTCATTATGACTGTCCATTATGGGACGTTTGGGTTTCCTCTGACAGTCAAATGAATTTTAAACATGAACCAAAGCAGAATATATAATAAGTATCTACAGTACCTATTGAAAAGCAGAGTTTGGTATACTTTGGATTTTCAAACTTGGTCATCACAGTGTCAATTCTAAGTCTCCAGCTTTCAGATCTGAGCCTTTCAGTCCCTTTATTTTTTCTTTTTCACATTTATCACATTAAAATCTTTTTCCTCTCCATATGCTTTACTGGTTTTAAAAATATCTGCACAAACATTTTGAGCACTGCAGAGTTAAGAAAAACAAGTGGATGATGTTTTATCTGCAGTCAGAAGTTCAAACTAAATCAAGGCAGGAGTTTCTGAAAGGTCCCTTCACCTGGAACTTCTGCACCATCTCCTCCTCAGCTTCCAAAGGTTGCTGAAAACTTACTGTATATTATTGAGGCCAGCACATTTAAAACAATTTTTCTCATGATTTACGTGCTATATTTTGCCTTAGCTCTGCTAGAGGGAATAGTTGATTTTTCTGGGCACTGTGCCCAGATTATGTTTAATTTTGTCTACAGATTGTACAGTTTCCCAGATACTATACCAGAGATGAGCATTTTATAAGTTAATAAAACAATAAATAAAATAAAATCTGTTCTCATGTCTCCACGTAATAACTGGAACCTTAAAAGCCTTGCGCTGTTTTATAGAAGCTTCTCTTTGTTACAGTCGGTGGCTAAAAATATTTCAAATTATTTTGAAGTGATGAAAAAATAAGGTAAATAATTTATAGGATCCCCACAGAAACACTTCAAATTTAACCGTAAATTTTTTAAACAAATAGCTAAAATAAAGTTCCACTACTGAATGCATTATGTATTAGTTATTTTTAGAAGAAATCAGTTTGGATTCCACTACTATATTTCGCATAATTATTATATTTTTAGAATAAAAAGAGGAAGAAAAACTTACTGTGTATTCTGATTTCCAATGGTCCATTTGTAAAAAAAAGAATGATGAGGGAAAAGAAAAAAAAAAAGAAATGTGAAATAAAACAACGATGCAAGATCCTTACAGTAAACATACATTAAGAGTAAAAAAAAATTGTGTCAGATAATCTGCTGATTTATATTTGACTAAAGTCTGTGGGACAATGAAGGGTACAAGTCATCACAGAATCTAGGCACCTGATGTTTTCTTTGCAACGAAGAAATTGCACAGATACAACGCTCCAGTTTTACCTATCCTATATAATTTATAATCTTTATTTCCTAATATCAGCCAAGATAAGATGGAAAAATATATGCAGTTCAACAGGAGTTGTGACAGAAACTTGGTATCTGTGGCTCAATATGAAACTTGGACCTTCTGAAGATAAGCTAAACTACCCCAAAAGTACAAGGCAGTAATCATTTCTGCTTTATTTCTTACCTGTGATTGTATAAGGATAATAATTCCAAGCTTTCTCTGTAACATAAAATATTTTGGGGACAACTGCTCTAGCCCAGCTAGGCAGTTTGCTGAAAATAAAAAGAAAATAGGAAATTAGAATATGTTACGACTTAGGAGTATTGTAGAAAACAAGACACTTCCAAACATGCTCATAGTTTGACAGGTGTTTCCCAGGATACAATTCCTAGACTTCACAACAGCGTTTTCGTCCCATGACTGTGCATTCTGTCTCGTCTTTCTCCACATGCAAAAATGAAACCAAATCTCTTTGTTCCCCTCTCAAAGTGAGCAATATGGTGCCAGTGCAATAACCTCTGATCAGATTTAAATTCAGGTTGTAGATTTCAAGAATTTATGGCCTCAAACCTTTGGTCATGGATGAACTCAGCAGGTTGGACCATACAAGGTGTAACTGTGTCACAGGATCCCTAGCCACAGGGAGGCACTCTCTAACAAGAGGTCACCAGTAAATATGTGATTTCAGTCCACTTCAATCCCAATTCCATTATTTCTTCTTAGAGACTATTTCTTCTTCCTCCATATTCTCTGCCAGCACACAAACCCTTATGTTCAACCCACCTAGCATGAAGATTTTCCCACACTCCCAACACCAACTCCTGAGTAGGAAGCTTTTATATTAAAATGAACAAATCACTCAAAACACCTCTGTGAAGCTGGTAGGCAGTATTACTCCCATTTTGCGGATGGGAAAAGTAAATTACAAAAGTGAAGAGAATTAATGGAACTGAGTCACAGGTCAGAGCTCAAGATGTGAAGAGAACTTACCGGTGCAGTGGTATAACAGCACTGGAATCAGAAGTGAAAGCCCTGGATACAGCACATGGAAAACTCATTAAAGGGTAATTGAATAATACTATGGAAGAGTGGGAGCATTTTCTTTACCATAGATCTCGGGTCTCTCATTTCCAGAACTCTGGTCACACAGGGTACCGAAGAAGTGATGAACAAACATACATTTTCAAAAGGCAAGTTGATGATAATTCATCTTGCAACCCTTTCTTAATGACATCAATTATAATCACTGAAGCTGCCAGGAACAAAGATGCAGTCGGAGTCACTCAAAGGAAGGCAGACCTTTGGAGACCACAAATGTCACTGTACTTCAGGGACTCAGTGTAAATGTTTTAAACAGTTATGTTTAGATAACTGTGTGCAGAAAGTAAATTAACTTTCTATATTAGCAAATTTCTGAGCAAATACAGAGTTTGGATCATTAAGGCTTATTTAACCATGATCTAGCTACACATAAATACTGTATTTGTCCAGAGGCAAAATGCAGGCGTTACTACAGTATTTAAAGATTCAGAGTCAAGTGCATTGACTTTTGCTCTTTGATGACATTGCTCAAAACCAGACTCATTTCTTTACATAAGCCTTTCTTGTGTACAGTCTTTTAAGCAGCATTTTACATATTGCATAATAGACTTCTCTGTATCAGATCTTTTTTTTATTTTGTCAGCCTCTGTTAGTGCCTTTTTATGACAATCTCTCTGCTCCCTCCCTTACTGCTGCGAAACTTTACTCTGATGCCTAAATAATAAATACCTCAGGATGCAGACTTTCAGTTTCTGAAAACAATGCTCCAGCAGGAGAGAAGATGCAGTAAACAATTCTGAATATAACTAAGGCTGACACTGACACTAGAAAATTTTACTAGTAATGTCTTTATTAACATACAGCTGCTTATTTTGCCTTTTTTTGGTTATTGTTGGTTTTAGTGTATTTGCCTGTCTACCTATCTTTGCTGGTACGGCACAGCTCCAAAACAAATAATGTTATGGTCAAAACACACATTATCCTCAGAGTTGCAAGCAAGCTACAGTCATAGACACACATGAATTGTTCCAAGGGTCCACTCAGAAAAAGAAAATACAATATTTCTATTTTATCAGTACATGTATCTGTTGATCACATTCTTTCTCTTTTTTGAAAATTTTATTTCTTGCTTCCCCAGATGAAGTTCAGCACACAGGGAGGAAGTGTTTCTTACAGGCATTCCAGCTGAAACCACTGGTAAGCAAGAAGATCTTCTGCAAGAATTAAAGTATTAGCAGGCAAAAAAAGATAAATGAAAATAACACACAAATCTTTCCAAGAAACCATCGCTAAAACATATAAGCTCAAATTTCTTCAGGAGAAATCAGTCCAGAGCAAAATGAAGTGAAGCAACGCTAGCAAGTTCAAGTTTATTAGGGCGGTAGACCCTGGAAGAAGAAAAGATGAGAGTGTAAGGAGTCCTGTTCCTCAAGAAAGGGAGGCAGAGGGGAAGTTTCCAGCACACTTGGTATGGCAGCGTATCTCCTCGAGCGAAGTTTTCCAGAGAGATCCTGGCCTCCCAGCAAAATCCATAGTTGCCTGAAAACTTGCTGATCCTTTCCACAAAGCTGGACTAGTACTGCGATGTCTGGTGGCATTGTGACACCAAAACCAGAATCACGAAAGATTCAAATAGCAAATCTGGTGATGATCATCAAGGAGCATTCATAATTACCATCGAACTCACTAAACCTGACTCCAGACATCCACCACAGCTTTAGGTAAACCTCTCAAGTTGTTGTAGGCACACAGATCGTCTTTGTCAATGTTTGTACCTGTCTCCGGGTAAAAGATCCTTTGTTCCATTGCCTGCACTACCAGAAACGATACGCTTTCCAAGTACGTCTTGCACGTGCTTTCTAAGACACGGTCCTTGTGGTTATTCTGAATTACCCTGAAGTGGTAATTCTGAATATGTTTGTCAATGCTTAAAGCCTTATCTCTTTTTAACATGAAGGACAGAAATATCCAGAAACATAAAAAACCCAAACTTCTGGGAGCGCTACAACAGGAACACATTTATTGATTTTTACAAAGTCCTGTATCTAGCCTGTGAGAGAACAGAGTTACAATCACAATAATATTAAATGTTGGCAAGATATTTATTACTGGACTCTCTGTGTGTGTGCGTGCAACATTACCAGTGATTCAATTTAGCCTGAGTTAAGGTTAGATACGTCAGGATTGCAGTGGAGGAGTAACTTGCAATGTAGAAGCAATAGCTGTAGTGTTTCTATGCCCACTACGAAATGCTGCAGAGCGTAAGTTTAATAAAACGAAACAGGCTCAGGGGAATAGAAGAACATCAGAAAAGCAGCAATATTCAATTAGATCAGCAGTAGTAAAAATGGGAACAGATTGAGCAATATATTTCATAGGACACAATATATATATATTTTAAAACATCTCCAGCCTTTGAGCGTGGAGGCATTGAGCCTCAGGAGTGTAATTTCACCATAGGAAGAGACACGTATTTCACTTTAAGAAATGATGGAACTTTTGGGAAACAAAAGCGATTTTTTCCATCGTGTCTTTAAGCCTATTATTTTGGTACAGAAGGTCGTCATTCTAGAAGCCTAATGGTTGTCTGTAATGTCAATTAACTTTGCTGAGGCAAATATTTTGTCACCAAAAAAGGGGTACTGGCTTTGTGAATTATGAAATGAGAAACCCTTCAATCCTTTTAGTGGCTTGTTTTTGATTTTTTTGGGGAGTAAGGTGTTTGTTCTTTTTGCTTTTTAGGTTTTTTGTTTGTGTCCGTCCCGTCCCCCGTCCCCGCCATAATTTTGAAGAACAGTATGACAAACAGTTAAGTGTAAAAGAAAACAAAAAAGTTCTGATTTTCAGTACATCCTTAACTTCAAGTTATATTTTTTTCTCTTGGAAAAGATACTCTAGAAGAAATTACAACTAATCTCTCTATTTCAAGCCAACGATCTATCCCACCTTCCCTCTTCCTGCGGCTACCAGGAAGCAGCATGTATTCATGGGATCATGTTCTACCTGAAACAGAAAGGCTTTTGCCTGGAAGGGATATTCCTTGCAAATTTTTATTACAGCCCATGCCGAGAGAAACAGTTTTATTGCACTTGCCTGTTGAGATAGACCCGTTTTTCTGTTAGCTGACCGTTGCCATGGTTTGGATCTTCATAGGGTTCATTCTGCACCACTTCCACACCTTCACCGCGGTCACTCTGCTCATGGCTGTGCTTGCTTATCATGTACAGCTGTCCAATTCTGTACTGCAAAGCAAAATCAAGAACAACGTATTGGCTTTATGCAAGACACGTGTATTCAAAAGCCAATGTCATACAATGATCTAGCTGTATGTGCAAATAAAAGGTAGTTCAAGGGTGAAAAATAGCATTTTGCAGGTTCATTTACACCTACGAGTCATGGTCCTCCCATTATCTTACTAAGTCCAGGTTGTCACTTGTGGAAAAAATAACAAAACGCGTGTGTATACAGATGTAAAGAATCAAGCCAGTCCTTTATTTTCAGACTGCATTTTTAAGTATATAAGTTAAGGATAAATAAACAATTAATCTACTGCTTCCATGCACTAACGTGCAAGAAGGTTTTAACTGAGCTACAAAAATTCACTAGGCCACAGGATTCTCCTGTAATGCCAACACGATGCCAAATAATGAAGCCCTGTAAAAAGATTCAGGATAACTATTGCTGATTCACAGAAACAGGAGCTCCAGCTCTTAAGAAAAAAAACCCACGTAGACTCCAAGTCCTTTGAAAAAGAATTTTGAGATCAGTGATTTGGCAATATTATTAACATGAATTTGAGCACTTAAATGATGCTTTTTCTATATACTGTTGAGTTACTCAAGAAGCCAAAAGCCAGGAGGGTTGACCCAACGTTGCTATCACAGAAGAATAAACTGTTGTACCAGCAATTGATTTTTTTATTCAGTATGTCTGCATCTACACTAGGGCTTTCGCCTCCAGAGAAATATAACAAAACATAAATTCCTGAACCTTCATTGGCAAAGATTTTAGAGAAAAATTGTACTTTCCCACACATTTTCTGGTTTGAGATTTTATTCTCACTCGAGTCCTTTCCACATCCTTGAACATACCATGGCTTTTACAACAAACTGCCTTTGGACCTATCCAGTTTTCTCCATTTGGCTCCCTCTTTCCCTTTAGGCATACACATGCTAATCAATTCAATCACATTATTCACTTCAGATACAAAGAACAACCTGTTAATTTACAGAATGGCTGAGCTACTACACAAGCTGCCAAGTACTAGCTCAGCATAAGCAAACAAAAGCATAGTGACAGTCTGACCTCAGAAAAGTCTATGAGATTCTTGTGGTTATTACATATTATAAACAGCAATCCTATCACATACTTTTAAAAGCCCCAAAAGCCCAAATCAAAAGAGCAATTAGCTGGGAAAAAAAACCCAAACTATCACAGACCTTATAAACAACTGCCAACAAGACAGACTTACTAAACAAAATAATAAGGAATAGGATCATGGCGGGGTTCCTACAGAAGTTCTTAAATTCCACAGAATGCCATTTTATTCCCCTGCATCAGGGGACGAGGCCACAAGAGGGTAAGAGATTTAGAACTTGCATCTCACAGGATCATTCGCTCAGGGGACAGTGATGTCCCTTCTCCTGGCGCTGAATGGACACCTGCTCCTTCCTTGCCAGCCACGCACTACAACAGTGAAGCAAATGGTTTGCATCAGCTCAAAGGCACTTTTTTGACAATTCCAAAGTACTAAAAATGCCTCAAGTTACAAAAAGGTTCTTTAAGAGCAAAAGGGTGCATGCTCTAAGCGGCGGGGGAGGTACCTTGGATCTATTTTCTTTTCCTCTAATCAAATCAGGTAATTTCAGTGGATTTTTTTCCCATTACCTTTCTTCAAGCATCTCCTCACAGTGAAGAACATAACCCACTCTTAAAACTTGCTTGAACTAATAAAAAAAGGTGTCTAGGGAAAAAAAAAAAGATACAGTTGCCATAAAACTAGCGAGTGTCATGTGGGTTGGGTCAACTAATTGTGAAAGTGTGACCCCTGTAACATTTGGAAAAAAAATCAGTACATGTCTGCATGAGTGCTGGCTATGCAACTTAGAGGTGCCTGGGAATTTCAGTGTTAAGCACGTAATGTTTCTTCCTCTCCTTTCTCCTCTTAATTGGTGAGAATTGATGGGCTTTTTGTTTGTTTGTTTTGTTAAAATGATCATTCTTTCTCTTCATATCCTATATAACTTTGGAGAATCTACTCTCTCACTATAAAGAAACGTTCCTAAGACATTCACTGAAATGGTTAAGTGGACTAATACTCTTTAAACAATTTGATGCTGGCACTATCTCTTGCCCATATATTCAGCTTTCTCATCTCTGGTACCTCTTTCACACAAAATGTCCCCATTTAAGAGATAAACTCTAAGATTAATTTTCCTGCTAATCCAGTTATCTACCTTAGTCTCCACTGAATGCTTTTCTTCTCTGTCTCATCATACTTAAACATTTTGTCCTAATCTTCAAGGCTCTGAAGGGCTGCAGTCCTCACACATATTTTTTAACTAGTTCCATGAAAAATTGTCTTCTCTTTTTCACTACTAATAAATGAATGCATTGGTACATGGGCAAGGCAAAGTTTGTAGACAGTAGTATGTTTTATTTGATCAACCTGTACAGTTGGAAAAAGGAGAATTTGCAGGTACATGAAGCTGTTCTTCAGGCCTGAAATCAAAGCAATATACTTCAAAGCTGAATGCAAGTTGAGAAAAAATGCTTTGCCTTTAATTAGATATGTATCAATTAGACCACCTGAGTGTAAAGATGCTTACTGCCTGTGGAGTGATAAGGATGTTAGAAAAGAGGAAAGGTGATAAGGTGCTTATCTTCTAATGGAAAGAAAGAGATCAGTAACTTATAGCCTGTGGAACATGAAAAGGTGAAGTGAGGAGAGCGGAAAGGAATTACAATTTGCCATAAAACCAATATTTCTATTGAGATCTTTGTTATCCCATGAAGTTATGACTTTTAGTTGCCATGGACAACTCTGCAAAGTGTTTCTTGATTGCACATATCACTGCATGCTTTGATTTCTGACTGCCGTGCAGCCCTTTGCAATTTTGCTCACAGTTTTAACGGTCAAATACAGACCTCTCAGTTTCTGCTGGAAATACTGGCTCAGAAACATCAAGACAAATGTACATTCACACTGACAACTAACAATGGGTTGCACTAAAGCACTCATTTGCTCCAGCATCATGAATCAGAGATATCCACCTATAACACCACCACATGTTTTGGTAATAGAGATTGTTGTTGCTTCATGGATCTATACTACCACAAAACGCTAGCGAAATATCAAATCACAAAGTCTGTAAATTGGAGTACATGGCTAAGCTGCATACCCGCTGCACTCTTCAGATGATGATCAGTGTTGTCAAGTAGAAATTTCTTTACAGATGTTGCAGTCAGTGCTTAGAGAAAGGTTATACTTCTCTGATGAGACTTAAAATCACGCACACTCCAATTATACCTAAGATCTCACAGGAGGTATCCAAGGCAGCTCAGCGTGGTGCTTCTCACTTGGGAGATGCTGGAGAAAACAGAAGGCACCACACGTGGTGCCGGGCAGCTCTACTGTGGGAATCCTACTGCTGGTTGCCTCTCCCCAGGCAGTGACTTTCCATACCTGCAGATCTGACATCAGTCAACTGGAAATATCCACCTTTCATAACTATTGAAATAACTGTGTAGCCCTGCTAGAAGCAGCTGTATTCTGCAAAAGAAACGTACTTTTACATGTACTTTAAAGAAGTTAGCTGAGCTCCCTTCTGTGCTATTCATTTGCTTTTATCTGGTTTATAAAATTTTAATATAATTCTAGAGCAGGATGAAAAGAGTTAACTTCTGGAATTATAGTACTTTACTAGACTGAAGAGTACAAAACTTATTTCAGATAAAATAACTTTTTAAAAAGTATATGTTTGTATTTACATGAATAAAATCTAAAGCAGTGTCATTTAGAACTTAATGAAATTTAAATGCCTGAAAAAAGAAGTCACAGTTCCTTCTAAGTTCCTATTGATATTGTAGAGAAATACCACTTAAGAAACATTTTACAGCAGTAAACATTACTTATTATTCCTGCAAGGATAAACTGATGTGCTGCTATTATTTATATTGTTCTATCAGAGTCTGAATTTCTGTGTTCTTAGCTTAAGATAATTTTCCAAGACCGTGTACTTTTTCAAGGAAGTCAGTAAAATTCCATGCAGTGGCACCTGATCTGAATTTGGTTCTGGAGAAAAGCTCTTTGTTTGAAAACTCTTCAGTTTAATAAGGGCAAATTTCTTCACTATCAAAGAAAGAACTTCAGCAAACAAATGCACTGAATGTGGAGTTAGAGATTTCTAAGGATATCGCTATTAGCTTTTGTAGCAGACGTGATGTTTCTCAGCTCCTCATGAGTTAGTCTCAGTGGTGGCTTCCCGTTTGCTTCAACAGTCAGATGGTGTTTGCCTATTGGGAGTTTAGTCACACAAGAAACAAGGTTTATGTTAGCAACAGCATAATGAGGGCCAATCTGATTTTGAATAAAATTATAAGTGAGATCAGAATCACTTTTTTGGTGTTCTTGAGATGGGGAGGGGAGAGAAAAAAGAAAAGGGGGGGTCCATCCTACACGCCTTTTATTTCTAGAACTCCCATTGTCTTCAGCAGAAGCTGCACAAGAAATCCTTGTACAAACATGTCTGATTCTTTTTCAGCCTGACTGACTATTGTTCAGTTTTTGATCTAATACTAGTCTTAGAGCACAACCTTTCAAACTTCACGTGGAATGCAAAAAGTAACATTCTCTCAAAGGAGAAATTATGACAAAGCTATCCATAATCTGAAATTTTTATACTAGTTCTTGAAATTCTTATGTGAATGTTCACAGAAAATGTAACAGATTTATCATTGGCTTCATCTTACATGGCAATTTTCATATTCAAAAAGAATTGTTGAACTTTTCTATAAATAGACTAAACCATCAGGGGTAGTGCTGCCATTTCTATTTATGCAATTTATTGTTAGTCAGTAATGTCCCTAGTGAGATCCCTCCCTGCAGTTAGAAGCTGGAGTCCAGAAGATGCTGAATGTCTTTTATACCTATTAAAGGTAATGGCTGTTCAGCGCAATGCATTTTGACAACGGAAAGTATTTCTCACACAGTGATTCATACTGAAACATGCCGGTGGCTTCTAGTCCTATCCTCAGAAAATTGCAAAGGTAAAACAGAGAAAAAGAAGAAAACCAGGAAAAACTAAATTGCAACGGATCTGTACAAATGCACAAATGTGCTCCTTTGCAGAGGCAGCAATGAAGGGCACAACCCTGCCTCCGCCGATGGCAGCAGGTGTTTTGTCATTGACCTCAATTCAGTGAAGATTTAATTCTAGCAAGAAAATATAACGAATCGGCTTCATCATCAGTTGTATCTCTCTAAGCTACGCTGATTCCAAGGACGTTGATTATGGCAAAACAGTAGCAATTTGATTAAGGGATTCTGATTTATAGAATGCTGTCTTATTAATGAAAACAATCTGAAAACTGGCTGATCTGTTTCTGATTTATTTTCAAGTCTGAGTTTTTGGAAGACTGTTTGTGTGCTCCTTGGTGAATGTGTTCCAAGATGTCATTTCAGGCCATTTTTTTTTTTTACTAAAAAGATTAATAGGAATATTATTCAGCACTTGTATAATAATTTCCATGTTTAGAATTTATTTAAAAAAAATTCTGATAATTCCTCAAAGTCCTACCATGAGACAAGCATGGTGATCCCCAGGTAAGTTACTTGTCCAAACACGCATAGCCCACCACTTCAATCAATCTCTTAACAGCAATTTTACAGAGATATTTTATGTCTGGAATAACTTGCTCAAAAATGTACTTGCTTGTCCAGCTGTCTTTGTTTAGGAGGATACACTGAAGTTTCCTATTGTGTGTTTTGTTTTGATGTTAGAAAGCATTGTTTTCAGGTCTCAATCCAGACCTAAGCCCCGCACTGCCATAAATACGAAAAGTTACAGTTAGATATTGAAGACAGGCAAAGAAAGCATTATCCTTATTTTATATTTGATTAATTGAAACAGAAATTAAATTAATACCTCAACCTTCAAAAGAGACATCTGTGATAGAACAGGGAGTTTAACCTCAATCTAGTGATTTCCAGCTCAGTGCTTTTACCACAAGACACACCTGTAATTTTTTTTAAATTCTAAACAGTAATTACTTAAACAGAAGTGGTTTCTCTTATCTCCCTCACTGACTATAAATCCTTCATGTTATTATTGTTATTAGGCATCCTTCCATCTGCCTTCTGAAATGGGTGAAGCCTAATGCATCCTCGTGCTCATCTGGAGGCTAAAGCCGAGCCCTCGCATGTAGGCAATTATAAAACCGGCTGATGGAGCACCCAGATTGTGCCTTCTGCTCCCCATAATCGTGTAGATGATGATTCATAGCCATTAAGAATAATTTAAGAAAATCTTTTCCATGACACAAGCTCCAGGTTCTGACAAGGTGATTTTTCTTCCTTGTTATTAACATTCCTAGATTGGTTTTAACTAGCATAGAGGAATGCACAATGTGCTGGTATTTGATGTTTCATGTACTGGTGGATTTGCATTGGCTCCTGCTTGCCCTGCTTTTTGAATTAGGATTTTGTTTGGTTTTGGTTTTGTTTCAATTGGACTTCTGGCTCTCAGAGCTACTACTTTGCAAGCAATAGAAGCAAATATCTCTCTTGCCTGATAATATACATTAACCACCACCCTGAGGTTTTACTGCAGGACATTGCTATGGAGGGAAATTAGTCAGACTTGTAATCATTGCAGAGGTAGAAAACTTTTTCCTACTGAAATAATCGTCCCTTTTGCCTAGATAGCCACGTGCAGGAAGAAAATAAACTCACTGTAAATTCGAACTTGGAAGTCTCTCTTATGTAGCGTAACTTAGCAGTGTGAAGGTAGCAGTTTATATATCTGAAATAGTAATTTTCCTGGTAAAATAACTACATTGTGGGCTAGGGTCATGTGAAAAGAGTACTGCTGGGTTTGACTGCTGGGAAAATCTGCAAGGAAAGCATGAATAGTAAACAGAGAATGCAGAGGGTGTGTTCTTATAGCCCAGTGCAGCGCCTGGCAGAGCTACCCACGCTACCACTGAATTGATACTAAATCTCCTTTAGCCTGGCTGAATAGCAGTGCGGAGTCTACACCAGTACACTATTTGACTTCTAGTTTCTAAGGTAGGAGCAAACTAGGCACCTTCGCACTGCATTCTCTTTGCCATGTAGAAACATCTGAAGTGCAAAGAAGTTTTTATGAATTGTTATTTTTCAAATGGCTGTCCCTGAAGCACAAATAGGAGAAAGTAGCTCCAGAAGCAAAGGCAGCTTTCTAAATTATCATCTTCAAAAGCAATTCTGTTTTTTACCAACCCGAAAGATCAATCAATCGTCTGAAACAACAGAAGGATTCACTCGTTACCGGAAGGAATAACACCAAAAATCTACATGACTGACCTTATCTACCTACAGATTATTAGCGAGGTGCCACAGTTAAGTGAATGCCACAGTTCCAAGTGTCATTTTATCTTTGGGTTTAAACATATTAGAGGGGTGGTTTGTCTTTAAAATCAGTTGTAGGAAGCATCTGAATTGAACAACAAGGGAACACAGAAAAACCCAGCAATGAGAAAAATATGCACAGAAGAAAGAGATGCCATATAAGAAATCAAGACAGTATTCACTAACAACCAGTCGGAGAAGTAATAGATGCAAGAGAATTAATGTTAAATATTTCAAAGGGTTATTTCGTCTATGGATGATTTTATGTGATTAATGTCATTACTACTCAGGACAGTAATCTGTGTAAAAATTCCTACACCAATTGAATAGTAAAGATTAAATTTCTGGCAAAATGCTGTCCCTATTACAGGATGTCCGTTGCCTCATCACAGTAGAAATGATGGAACCGACCTTGCCTGTGCAGTAATTTGCCTGTCTAGTAGTCCTTAGACTAAATTAAAGCTAAGACAGGAAAACACAGAATGAACTGTCAGGAGGGCAACAGTACTTTCTGAACTAGCATACAATGAATGGTTTTAAGTAATTTTATTTAAAAAAACGCCAGATGAACAAGGTCTACAGAAAGCTTTAGCAGGAAGGCAATAATAACAACTATAGATATCTAGGTCCTAAAATTTGAATGTAATTATGATGCACTGCTCTGATTTGAGGACCTAGAAAACTATAGAAGTAATTTAGTGGTATGAATGTCACTTACCCTAGGAATATATAAAGAATCTGACTAGTTCAGGTTTAGAGTTGAACTTGAAATTTTTCTTTCAATTAATTGCTGCGTGCACTTGTGATTCACAATGCAGTACACATCTGCTGACTTGCATCAGCAGTCTTCTTTAGTATTGCCAAATTCATGGAAGCATGCTTTTGTAGCCTCACAAACAGACAGTTGCAGCAGGAACAGTTGACTTCTGCATGCTGTGAAGTGCAATTCTTACTGTTTTCATGTTTTCTTTCCCTTTTCAAGGGAGAAATTACATCCTTAAGATACTTTATCTGTTTAAATTCCTATGAATGACAGTTCAGCAACAGCATACTTGTTCAGAAAGACGGTACCCTCCTCTAGTATTTTCAGCTAAAGAAGTATGATCTACTCTAAATTTGCAATGTCCTGGCACACAATGGCTTACAACCTAAATGAGTGATACTGAAATCAACAGGAGCAGGTCCAGAGCTGTGGTTAATAAGTGTACAATGAAAATTAAAATAAAAGAAAATTAAGTTGCAAATTTTCAGCTTTCATGCAAATGTTTTCCCAAATATAGCTCATGTCCTGTTCAAATGGTAGTGATTTTATGTTTCTGCACCAGCTGTGCTATTGAAAAAAGCCAGCTGTTTATCCTGAGTGTACAAGTTCATACAATTTTTAAGAATCAGTTTTTATTAACATTATTTTACAGTGAGTCAGCTGGTTAAATTTTTCCAACCATTTACACTATGTGCTTTTTACATAAATACCGATAATATTCTATTATTTAGATTCATTATGATACATATATTTCCTACAAAGGACACAAATAAATTTTCAAGAGGCTGTCGAAAACGTCCTCTGTTCGCAAAACCAGAAAGAACAGCTAAAAGGGGCTCATTATGTAGCTTGACCACTTATAAACCAGTCTGTCAATAACGCGTACTGAAAGACTCCTCACATCTACTGGTCCCTATTTATGAGTACCTGCCTCTGATTAAGCCACAAATACGCCATGCCTTAATTACAGCTTATTGCTTTTCAGGCACAATTCACTTTGCCCTACAGTGCAAAACTGGTTTGATAACTATCAAATACTATTGATGTTTTTTGTAAGTCAATACAAAAGCACATTTTATTTGTTGACCACAATTCATTCATGAGATTGTAGTTAGCTGGAAGGCTGAAGTTCAAGGAGCTGTTTAGTAAGTCTCTTAAAATTTTAACTCAGAATGCAGTAAAATGAAGCAAAACTTCAACATAATTTTTGTAGAGGTTACTAAAGTTTTTTTAGTAACCCAAACTCTTTTCCTGATATTCCAGGAAAATACTATTTCCATTTCAGATATTCCAAAAAAAGCCAGAACGGAAAATCGTAGGCTTCCTTCTTGAACTATATCACTGATCTCTTTTCAGCAGCGTGCACTAGCCCTACGTACGGGGTGACACGTGCATCTATTTCACTCGCAGTGAAAAGTAACATCTCCATGGATTAGCAATGGTGATCGAGAAGCTTGCCTTATTAAACCAGACAGCAAAAACTCATATGTGTTTTTCCATTAAAATAAACAAGTTTTGGGGGAAGAAAAGACAAGAAACTGAACTTGTGTGCCATGCATATTAAACACATTTTTGTTGGCTATAGAGAGGAAGTGCTCTGGACAGCCAGACAACGCAGGGCATCAAAGGGCTTGAGCCGCAAAGCTAAGTTTGGACATAAAAATTAACTTCTCTGAAGTGCAGGATTTAAAAAAAAAAACAACTTCAATTCAGCTCAGTTTAAGCTGGAAGTATTCAGAGTTGCATACATCCTTTTACCCTTTCAAAATTCAGCAGAGTGCAGAAATGGACATAGGAGTTTTGTTTAACTATAAATGGAGCAAACACAGGTGCATCTATTCATAGTTTTAGAATTATTATTTTTTCTTTTTACATGGCTAATGGTATTTTCTTAATGTTTAAGTAGAACTTCTTTCCCCTCAGGCTACTTTTCTCTAATTACTCTTCTGCAGTAATTACTCATTTTTGTGACTTATAAAAATCTCTCTCATACCAAACCCATCAACTTTCAAGTACAGAGAATTTGATCCTTCCAGAAAAAAAATTTGCCTGTAAACTTTGAATTTAGAAGCACCAAAGAGACTACAAAGGATTCCATAAACTTTGTCAGAACCACAGAGGGGAATAAATTTGCAATTACTTTTTTTGGCAAGGAAGTTCTTTATGATGCATTTTAGGCAATAGAATTCTGCTTATAAATATGAAAAAAAGAAGAACTTTCTTAGGATACACAATATAAAATGAAAAAAACTGAGCATCACAATTTAGTACTTACTATTCACAAGCTGAACAAGACACATCTAACCTGCCCTCTGATAGCTTATTCTGAAGAAAATGGAATCTTGTTTGCTACTTCCAATGAAACAAAAATATATTCACAGTCCACAATACTTCCTTTGATTATCACAAATACTTCATGTTACTGATCTGCTAAAACAAAACTGACTTCAATTTGATTTTTAAAATGCACTCATTTTGTGCCTGCATCCTGAAGACAAAAATAATGATAGATGCAATTCTGTGTTTGCAAATAGTTGAGGTCACTCCTGCATCTCTGCATCTAACCTAGATATTAGGGTGATGAAGATATTAAGGTTATCTAAAGTCATCTGATGAAAGGAAGTACAGAAGAACAAGACTTGAATTATATAAGAAGGAAATGAAGACATACTTTCCTCCCCATTCCTAGATTTATAAGACACACTGAAATCTCAAAACCAATACCAAAAAATATGCTATTTTTTCATTTTAGTTCATTAGAATAAACATTTGCAAACTATGTACCTACTCTATAAACCTGCAAGTGACAAACCCCCCCCCCAAGTTGAAATGAGTCACCACCATAGCAACTTACCAATTTGCACTGATGCCTTTTTTACATGCATGAAGTCTCTAATAAATGTAGTAAGTACATTTAGGGGAGAAATATGTTTGCTTGCTATTGACTTATGGAAAATCAAACCTGCAGCCAAATAAACTCTTGAGCAAGAAACGTGAAGTTTGCTGCAGAACGCAATGCAACTGTGACATCTGTGGAGTGCACATGCTGCAGAAGCGAGGATGCTCGGGACAATATGTGCCTGCCACCTAATGTCTTTGTCTAGACTAATTACAAAATACAGAACCTTTCATTTAAAACTTTTCCACCGTGAAGGTACAAGTACTTTTACGATATACAGATGAGTAGACTGCTGCTTTCCAGCACAAGAGAGAACGGAAGCTCTTACGTAAGCATAAGTAAAATTTCCAGGAAGGACCACATTCCTGACTGACTGACAGACTCCAAAGCTTCCACATCAGACATTCTTTCAATACCACATGTAGAATAAAGGGAGGATGAAGGCAAAGAATTACTGCCAAGGGACTCTATAGGCTTAATTCAATTTTATCGTAATACAGAAATGTGAAGCCCTACGGTCTGCAGATGTTTTTGACGGATGGTGTCACAGCATTAAGCATTCTACCAGTGCTTATCTGTTTTTACTGACCGGTGTCAGATCCCAAACAAATCCTGTGCGGAAAGTCTAGAACATTACAAACATAATCAGCATCTCCTCTGGAACAGAACTGGGAAACAGTACAGAGGGAGGTACACAAAACTACAACAAAGCTGCAGATTTAAACCAATACAGAAGAATGACACAGGTTCATCCTACTTATGAAGATTACAGAAATAAAACCTTTTAAAATATATTGTGTCTTTATAGTACATGAATTGTAAAAATCCTGCTACCAAAATCTCATACGCAATATTCTTTCACATGCACTTCTAATTATCATATCTGCAAAATTTCAATGAAAATTTTAAAGCTCATATCAAAATAATGCATACTGTCTGCCATAACAGAATTATTCTGATGAATCCAGTAAATTGAAGGACTGCAAACCAACTTACAACAATTTCATTAAAAACGCAAACATTTATAAGGGTCCAAACACAATCCCTCAAAAATTCACAAGGTCTAAATACATCATTATAAGCATACACACAGAAAGGTAATTACCTTTCTCAAAGGAAGTTACCCATACTAACAGAGTTAAAGTAATAATGGATGAGTTAAATGGGATATAATTTCTCAAGCTCATATAGCAAATAAATATCTCTACATTCCGCAGAGATACCTACAGTCTTGTTATACAGGAGCTGTAAGGCATAGCTGGCCATTTATCAGTGAAGGTATGCAGCACGTAAGAGAATCCAATGCTACAAATGGAGCCTTGACGATATACCAGAGAACTAACAAACTCTCCTAGGTTACTCTAGTTATTCCTGCCCTACCTCTGCTGGATACCAGCAATAGCAGTAATGGTCACCAGAGACAGCAGAAGAATGAGTAGCTCCTGCTTCTGTGCTGGGTTGTGCACTCTTCTGAAGTAGTTTGTGTACCACAAGTAACAGATAAAACAATTTCTCAATACTTCTAAGTGGGAATATCTTTCTTTCCACCACAAAGTATTTTCTTTGGTGTTCAAACTTTCTGCTACAGAGAAGTTTCCAAAAGACCAGTTAGGCTGGAACAAATCCTGTTGAGTTTAATGGCAAGACTCTCCTGTTGACTCCAGAGAGCCTTGTACGTAAGTGAACAAACAGCTTTTCTACTCCAAAGTTAACCACTTCCTCATTAGTTCGAGCCAGCTGCGTCATTTGGAACTGATCCTTTGGGTATAAGAGTTCATGGTGTACGGTAGCACCAGGGAATAAAGCTAAAACCATAACAACAAAATGTATAAATAGATAAGATCTCTTTACAGAGAACCTGGTTTTCTTCCTCTGGTCCTTCAGCCCACAGCAGGACGGTGCTCTGCAATACTCATGCAAATACAGTTTATGCAAGTGCTCAGACCTGGAATCTGCTATCAAAGACACACGTTTAACATGGAAAACATACAGCTCAAAGACTTGAGATGCATTCACATTAGAAAAAGTTAGCTTCGTGCAAAAGTCAGAGAATTAATCTGGAGCATTCTACTGTAGACCTCAATAATTTAAAAAACAAACAAAACCACACACACACAAAAGCTAAACAAAACCACCCTCACCATAGTCTAAAAATACAGTTTAAAAGATAGCATTGCTTCCTTTCCTGCTACCCCACCGCCTTCTACTGCCCAAACAACAAACTCTCAACAAGTCATTGGTTCAAACTCCTAGAGAGGAAGTGGTTGCTGTAGCAATGGCAACCCAATGAAAGCTCTTTGTCTCCTACATGTTTTATTTTTTATAGCATTCAGAAAGAGCAGACAGCAAGAACACAGACTTGTTGCATGCTGACACAGCTTGACTTTCCTTTAGTTCCTCATCTGCTTGTTTGATAAACTTAGAATCACAGAATTGCCTAGGTTGGAAGGGACCTTTCAGACCATCTCGTCCAACCATCACCCTAACTTTTTACTTATCACTTTTCATAAAAATAAAGAATCCAGAAAAGTTTATAGAATTCTTTCACGTATGCTGTGTGGATGTAAAGTATTCCTCAGGGAACACAAAAAAAGTTTAATTAAAGAAAAGGGTGGAAGAAAAGATTAAAATGTGAATGAATCTCACTAAAAATGTCCATGCCCAAACTGGTCTCACAGGTCAGTCAGTAATGAAATTTTAGTCTGACATACTTTTAAACGCATGTGGTTCAGTCAAATATTCATAACAGTATTACTTTTAAGTTCAAATATTGCTTTTATACTGTTTTAGATGGTTTATACTATTTCTACCGGCATGTGAGAGTGAAACTTTTATGAAAGAATTTTTTATTCTAAAAGCTTTATGAACTATCAGTTTTGTTAACCAGATAACAGTGAATGCTCAGTGCTTTATTCTACAGTTCAAAGGCTTGACACATGCATATTGAAGAATTTCCTATCTAACAAACATAAGTGCACTAATGCATTGGTGCTCAGATTTGTTTTAATGTAAATCTCTTCCACATGTGAAAGCTTTTGGGGTGGGAAGGGAGGGAGGGGATGTCACACTACCTACTAGGTATTCCCAAAATAGAGAAAACCCTGGAATGTGGTATTTTAAGCAGGGCCTGGGGTCTGGAGCTTGTCTAGGAATATTTTAGGTAGGTAGTTCAGAGAACAGGTTCAATGGGAGCTCACGGCAAACTGTTACTGCAGGATGCACACTGTCACTTTACAGCCCCTGGTTACTCTTTGTAACATCGCATTCTCCCTCTCACATTCACTGCACAGAATGAATACACATAAAGAATGTTAATGGTTAGTTATCCAACTTTGAAACCTAAATTCTCTGTTTCTCTTTTTTTTTGTTTTTATTTTGCCTTGTGCTTGGTATGGACCGCACAACTCTCCTGAGAAGCAAATAACCATCTGGGCAGGCAGTGCACTCTGAATTCCTCGCTGCCGTGGCTGAACTGCCATCCAGCACCTCAGACAGACAAATTAAAGATAGACAGGGTCACAGCAGGGTTCGCGTATTCTTCAGCTGCATCTTCCTTGATTATCAGGATCCGATATACCTGGTTCCTAGTCTTGGATTATCAAAGCCAGTCCCTCCCGCTGCAGACAACCAGGCTAAACAGTATTTCTTGAATCTTTTCTTCTATCTAGGCTGTGTACAATTAGTTAAAAGCAAATAAATTAATGCCTAAAATTCTACTCTTTGATTGAAAGGATGGTAATAAGACATTTGCTGTCTTAACTGGTCACAACTGTCACTGAGCGCCAGCTATCAGTTTGGCTCTGTGGGAAGCTCGCAGTGTTACTGCTGTTGGAGCCAAATGGTTGTCTTGCTGTGAGCACAAATGCTGACAGGTAGGGCAATATGTGGGAAGAAATCTGGCATTTCCAGTGGGATGCATGCATGCGTACAAGCAGTTACGGGTTTACATACTGAAAGTGTATACTCTAGTTGACTATTATACTAAACCTGTCATGTGCCCATTCTCCTATCGTGATTCTGAATAGCTCAATAGGTACCTGATATAATCTGGATGTCCAAACAACTCACCTCAAATAAACAGCTAAGATACACAAATGAAGCTACTTTATAAAGAAGTACGACCCTGGGTACTATAACATAATAGAACTGATAGTGCAGTGGTCTTAAAAATAATATTTAATGCCAAAATGAGGAAAAAAAATTAAAAAATAAAACAAATTTTTTGATAGCAATTTATTACTTTAAATTTAAATTGCATAATCAGTAAATATCATTTAAAAATATTTAAGATGTTTAAAGTGAAGCCTGAACACAGAAGACTCCGGTGTTGCCAAACAAAGTTCATTTGGGAAAGGAAAGATGCAAGACTGCATTCAAGGCTGCTGGGTGACAAAACAGTGTTTTCATGTAATTTTCCCATGGCACTTAGTGATATTAAAACTACAGAGTCTCGGAAGCATGACTGATTATTGCTCTATTTTCTTATTCTTTCAATAATTTCTAACATACAAACACATAACGACCATCAACATAGAATACAAAACCTTAGATCTAACAACCAAACAAACCTTCCAAAAGGGCACAGTGTGCTTAATTCAATTTAATTTAGTGAAGGGTCAGAGCTCTTCTTTTACAGCCCAGGGGGTTCCTATCGCCTAGTTCTTTCTGAGTTACTGAGAACAAACAGAAGACTTGTATTATAGCACCTGAATTATAACATGGGGAAGAGAGCATATGAAGTCAGAGTTTCAGCCTTGGATTTGACTTTGCTATTTTTTCCTATATTACCCGGCTATACTACCTTAACTGACACCAGAGAACTCCACATATAGCAAACGTGTGTCACATAGTTCCCTCCCATTGGTACCAATCTAGCAGGTCCAGCTCTCATATCAGTCTTCCACCTTCCTCGACTTCTTTTTTGTGTAGAAAATATGGCAGAGAGAAAAAAGGATGACTACACAGCATCATAGATCTGATGGCTTCTTGGTGGCCTCCTAAATAAAATTCAGGGAACTTCCTGAGCTGCACTGACTGCAGGACTGTGTTCAGAATCCACTAACTGCAGCTGGCTCCCTGAAGGTGACTTCATTTTCTGTGCCAGAGCTCACACAAACCGGAGAACCAAGCTTTCTGTACGCTGCCTTAATTTGCTAAGGCTGATTTCTTCAAAAGACCGTGTGTTTTTCCTATAAGCCATAACGTATGCTACAGAAAGAGACACAACATACTCTTCTACAGCCACAAGGTCTGAATTTGAGGTTTGCTACTTACACTGTTATTGTAGTCCTTTACCACAAAGCCCTGACAACTCCAACTATTCGACAAATGACTTCCCTGTCACAATGAGCCAGAATGTCTAAAGATACATTCATATGAATAAATGCCTATGAAGGATCAAGTTTCCTAATTATTATTTTTTGACCTGTGGAAATGAAAGGATAATTCAGTTTTTCATTACATCAGGAAGACAAAACTAGTGTTGGTTTTCCACTTACTATTAAAGGTAATCATGCAGGGATGAAAGACTATACTATTCTTTGCCATTCCATTTTTAGATTATTTTCTTTCCCTTTCTGTCTATTGGTGAGATTTATATCGCAAAACTATCAACCTTTACAAAATGGTTGCTTTTATCTTTGCAGCTAAGGTGTTTGTGAAGTCAGTATGATGTGAAACAGCTTTCCACAGTATAGTACTTTTGCCACGTGATTAACTGGAAGATGTCACCGCTGCATTACTATTTCATCTTCATGAAGACAGGCATTCAGGGCAACAACAGGGCACGATATGCACTTTCTCAAGTGTAGAAATGCAAGCAATCCCAAAGGGAAACTTGGAGAGACATGCTTGCCTCTCTACTCATCCATAGATCAAATGTTTCATTAAAGCCATCTGACTGACTTTTCTTGTTCCAGTGACATAGAAAGAAAAAGCGACATTAAATGAATTCTCAGGTTACCATCAGATTTTGGCTTAAAAATAATTTTCTAGATGGCACAACCACCTCGTGGAAATTTCTAAAATTGCAATTGCCCCTGCAAGAATAAAACACCGTGAACAAAAGTGTTACATTTTATCCTTTCAGAAATACACTAAAAACCAGAAGAAATTCATCTTAGACAGCCTCTCAGAGAACACCATCAGCTTCAAGATCTGTATGAATACCTATGAAGCTAGAAGCTCAGAGAAGTGCAACAACTTTAAATTTTCTTGAAATGAAAGATTAGATGTGTTTTTAGAAGGTTGTATGCGGAAGATGCTGAAAGAAGCTGAGATTTACAGGTTAGCAAATAATTCACCTATGAAACAACATGAAAATAAAAAATAATACAGACATTTACTGCAGTGCAAGCTCAGAGTGGGCTAATTTGTTTGGTTGAACTGTGCTGGGCTACCATGGCTAGATTGTTTCCAACACCGAGGCTAACATTTGCAGATAATCCAGGTGTAGATAACCGACTGCAATATGGCACTCAGAAGTGTTCCTATAGTCTTAGCTCCTTCTTAACTTTTGCTAACTTTGACTTTTGTTTTATTATTATTTTCTGGAACGAAAGATAAAGGGGCTTATAACTGAAGCCAAATAACCGTTCTCAGCTCCTACTGGTCTGTATTTGACTTGAAGACGGCCACTGTCTTCATAAATCCGGCCTAAAATATCATAAGCAGCTGGCAGTATCACTTAATAAAATACTGCTCTGACAATAATTCCAATGAAGCCGGTTTAGTGAATGCGTTGTGTATTTACTAGCTGCACTGTTTATATTGCTAGCAACAATGTTGATACTGTAGCAGGTCATTGCCAGTTAAGTAAAACATAAGTTTATGTTACCATCAACTATTTATTTTAACATTGACATAGGCAGTATATTGTGTAAATCAGTAGCAGTATTTTTCTGTTAACAGAATTGTATTTAAAATTTATGCCACCAGTAATAGTAATATGAAAATTAAGCACTTATATTGAAGAGATACCTATTTAAAGTACAAGCAGAGAAAGTAACAGATTACCTATCATTAAGCTTGCTGACAACTTCCATTAGAAGAGATTGTTCTCTCATTGGTAACAAATCCGCTAAATTTTAGTTGCATGGATGTTTTACTGTGTCTACTTTAGGCTTACAAAGCCACAATCAAAATGGCTCAGGAATGTTTCAGTTGCTGGTAATAATAATAGTAATTATTAAATAAAAAAGAATCATTGTGTTAGAAATAAATGTTGTAATTTTTTTCCTTTGGAAGGCTCTCATGCCTACAATGGGCTAGAAAAGGGACTTGAAATTCAAGAGACATAGTCTTTGCATAAATACCTACCTTATGCTGTTCACGTGAAAATCTATTCATATTTAGCCCCTTGGCTAAATATAAACCTTTAAATATAAGCCTTTGCAATTACAATTCCATATTCTCAACAGAAGCTTTTTAGAGCTTTCCAGATGAAATATCAAAATATTATGTGCTTACTGCACACTCTCAAGCCTCTCACAGATCCTACTATATATAGGATATATATTTTCCTTGTATGTTATCCCGTTTGGTTTTTTTTTCTAGTGCTTATTCTCTTCTATCATGTCATTATGTACAGTTTGAATGATTATTTTTTGTTCATTACCCTCCATTATCTCAAGTGCAGAAGTCTGTGCAGTACATCTCAAGGTTCCAACACTGATGGTGATACAGAGAGCGGCTCACATTAGGCCATATAGTCAAGCTTTCTTTCCTCAGGACATTTTAAAAGCCCCCAAAATAACGACAAACAAAAGTTATGCTTAAGGAACTCTTATCAAGCTTGTAAAGCCAGGTACTCAAGAGTTACAGAAAAGTGACAGATAGCTTATTGGATATTAATGCACGTGTGTACATAAATACTATGGCACAATTAAATAATCATGTACCACTTTTTCTCCCTATTCGAGGTAGCTGCATACTAACGTAGATGATTTTACATAGGGCTTCTGCTCCATTTGCTGAAGAGCTGAAAAACATACTGGGAAAGGAAAACTGTGCCAGCTCAAGGTCAAATGAATAGAAGAATCCACATCAGCACGTATCCTCTGGGCATCACCAGCACAACAGCACCCAGTTGTGATGCATAAGGATGAGAAATTACTGAAATTAAGAAATCTAGGTAACACAAGGCAAATCGCTTAAACCGAAGTTCTTCACAAGCAATTGCTATCTCCTTGTTCCTCATCATCCAGGTACCCACTTGACACAAGAGATCTGATTCAAAGAAATGCCAAATATTTACCAGATAGCTAAAGTCAATGGGAACTGTGTTTTAAATGTGCTATATAATTCCACTCTGAAAAATCAGGTTCCAAGTGTTAAATATTCAAAATAAGCGAATATTTTCAACTATCATGTCTCAATACAGATGTTTGTCATCTGTAAAATTAGAAAAGTTTACACAAATTTACACAAAATTACACTAAAGTGTAATGAAAATAAATTGATTAATGTTTATAAAACATTCAGACATTTGATGATAAGCATCACATAAAACCATGATAGGCAGTAGTTCCAACTTCAGATATGGGTAATAAGTTACTGGAAAAGAAGACAAAAAATTATATAATGAAACAGTGGCATTCACTTGAGCACCATCCAGCATCACCAGGAACCAGTTTTAGGGAAAATACATTCAAAAAGCAGGCAAACCAAAACTGTATGGGCAATGTTAATTTTAGCACCTCCTAATTCTAAGTGCTTGTCCTTGAACCCTTAAATAATGATTTTGAAACCAATCTATGTTAATAAAACCTGAAATTATAATTTTATTGCTGTTTTGGAATCTATGAAAAAGGTTATAGGCTACTGAAACTCTTGTCGACGGGTTGCAAATGAAGTGGGTATGAACGCAGAGTGGCAGCTTGCAGATGTACTTTTTCCTGCTTGTGCTGCCTTTTTTTTTCTTTTTCTTCTCCCCCCCCAGCCCACACACACACTTTCTTTTTGTGGTTAAATGAAAGCCTTCAGCTTTCAATTCTTATCTTTTGGGTGTGTTATAGTCATGCTATAGAAAACAAACATCAGTATTTTGACCCTGCGCATTTTTTTCCTGAAAACGAGGCACTAAGACAGGGTAGAGTAAGCAACAGCAAAACTTTGTTTTTTAATTGGAGAAGCAGCAAAATTAATTTTGAAAGCTTCTGTGTTCAAGGCTGAAAGCCTTTGTACAAAACTTCATCCTGGAGTGATATTTTCAGCTGTAATATAGGGGTTTGTAATGGAAATGCTGACAGGCCCATAATTATGGAAGTACTAGCGGGCACCACTATAATAGTATATCAGATAGGCATGCTACTTAAATTCGATACAAGGTATCAAAAGATGTTAGTGTCTGTCCTCATTAAAGCAGCACTTAAAATTCCTTTTAACCTCCATGACGGAAACTGTTATTTTGATGTTCAGCAGGAGATACACACTGGTACTAATACTTGCAATCAATACATCCCCTTTAGCATTTCAAACTGAATTGGTGGATCATCCTAAGTGTTTAAGCTAACAAAAACTGCAAAAAAAAAAAAAATTGTAAGAATAAGAACATTTTATTTTACAGGACAAACTGAAGCCATGTAAATTAACAAAAGAAATGACACATTAGTTCTATAACATTTTAAAGTTTCTTTTTACAGCCAGATATGCAATGATATATTTAAGATGCAATTACACTTTTGAATACTGAGGGGGAAAAATTGTATCACCTCTGTTCACCGGATCTGGTTTGACAGTAAGTTCTATATACTAGCATGAAATTCTTGATGCCTATACAAATTCCATGCATGCAGAGAAAATATCAAGGCTGAATATCCAGGAGGGTAGCTGGCTGAATACGTTCATGGCCTATGTAGATTTTAATTTTATATGATTAATCCCACCAAAAACATTCAATAAATTGGTAGCATGATTATAATATGCACAGTATATTCTATATTCTATTTCTGTATTATATAAATTCTGAAATGTCATCTGAGAGTTGTGCACTATACTAATGTTTTTTTTTCAACAGACACAGAAATACAAGTGGGACATAACCTTTGAATTATTTCCAACCATACACTCTATTTCATTACTCCAACAGGCTCACTCCTATTTCCTTCCCTGCATTAGGGTGCTCAAAAACAATAGAAAGAGTGAATTTACCTTTCCTGCATCTAGCCAGAGAAAATCAATTTTGGGGGGTAAGTTCTCCTGAACAAGCCCTTTTTCAAGCATTAAAAAAAAAAAAGATGTGTTACATTCTGTACAAATCTAGGTATACAGCTCTTATCAGGTAAGGAAAATAACAAACATCACATTCCACAGAAGCTTGCCTCACTGGAAATGGGATTGATGGTGTTTTTGATGACTAGGTAGAGAAAGAAAACATCTCACTGAACAGAAAGTACTTTCCCATGGAAAGCTGGAATAGTACTATTTTGAGTAATGCCCTATTTAAACACAGGGACACCCTCACTCTGTCACTCACACAAACGTGATTTGCATGTTTTGGTGGCTTGTAATTCTGTCTCAGACTACAGTAATGCCTTATAAAAGATGATTCAGAAGATTACTGTATTGACATATTTTCCCCATTACTGACAGTGAAGGCTTCCATGGGCCATCAGTTTCAGGACTACAGCCGCTACAGGAGAGCACGATCAGTAAAACAAAAAGGTCCCAAGATCTACTGATGTCATTCCTATTGGAATGTGGAGCATAACTGAGATCAATAGAATTCCTGCACTAATCTTCTTATGAGGCAAAGAGTCTTTTTTCCTGAAGAGGACAGGTTTTAAGATTTTACATCAACAGAAGACAATGAAATTACCTAAGTTCCAGAATAGAGGTCCATATGAATAATTTTTTTTTTTTTTTTACTATTAACTCACTTGCTAACGAAGTTGAGGCAGTAAAGTAACAAGTCCCAGAAAAGAAAAATGTATTAGCGCTTACCAAGCCAAGTTCATCTCTCCTAGAAATCTACTGACTGGACAAAAATATGCTTCATCTTGTGCCAATTTGTCCATATTATATACCATTTATCAAATAATCTATTCCACAATTTTATTAAGAGTCCCTAGGAAACAGTTTGAATTTCCTAACATAATTTGGTCCTCTGATAGAACAGTGTTAAAGAACACATTTATGTGAATGTCATATGCAAAAATTACTTGATTTGTGGGAGCGTAAGACAAAGAGCACTTGCTTGAATCATGAAACCAGGTGTGATTTTTTTCTGGCATTATGTTATACAAATAGTAACAGGGAGATCTTCAGCATTCCAGGAACACAATATAAGCATGTGTAGCCTAAAAGTATACCTTCCTAATGCAAACCTTATGCTCTGTTCAAATGCTGGTCAGCTATTATGTTGCCATCAGCATTTGATCACACACTTTTATTTTTCCTGATCCTGCTTCCTTCTGACCATTATATCCAACCATTATCATAGAATCATAGAATCTTAGAATCATAGGGTTGGAAGGGACCTCTGGAGATCGTCTAGTCCAACCCCCCTGCCAGAGCAGGGTCACCTTAGAGCACGTTGCACAGGAACGCGTCCAGGTGGGTTTTGAATGTCTCCAGAGATGGAGACTCCACCACCTCTCTGGGCAGCCTGTTCCAGGGCTCTGCCACCCTCAAAGTAAAGAAGTTCCTCCTCATGTTGAGGTGGAACTTCCTACACTCAAGTTTGTACCCATTGCCTCTTGTCCTGTTGCCGGGCACCACTGAAAAGAGCCTGGCCCCATCCTCCTGACACCCACCCTTTAAGTATTTGTACTCATTAATTAGGTCCCCCCTCAGCCGTCTCTTTTCCAGACTAAACAGACCCAATTCCCTCAGTCTTTCCTCATAAGAGAGGTGTTCCAGTCCCCTAATCATCTTGGTAGCCCTATGCTGCACCCTCTCCAGCAGTTCCCTGTCCTTCTTGAGCTGGGGAGCCCAGAACTGGACACAGTACTCCAGGTGTGGCCTCACCAGGGCAGAGTAGAGGGGGAGGATGACCTCCCTCCACCTGCTGGCCACACTCTTCTTGATGCACCCCAGGATGCCACTGGCCTTCTTGGCCACAAGGGCACATTGCCGGCTCATGGTCATCCTGTTGTCCACCAGGACTCCCAGGTCTCTTTCCACCGAGCTGCTCTCCCGTAGGTCAGCCCCCAACCTGTACTGGTGCATGGGGTGATTCCTCCCCAGGTGCAGCACCCTACATTATACCTCCTACGTAAGTGGGAAAGATGGAAATACGTCAGAGAAAGTTTTGCAGTGGTGTATGTGGTTTTCCAAGGCCACAAGATTTTGAGAAGACAGTAGCTGGTAGTCCACAGAACTATTACTTCCTTTTTAATGTTCAATCTTACGTAGAAAATTTATTTTCAAGTTAGTATCTTCTTACTACAAAACTACCTGTCTTAATTATAATTTTTAACATGGTCCATTGATTATATTGCAAACTGATTTAATGTATTATTACAATCCGAATACACCACAATTGAGGTAAATCTTTAATTCAAAATGCACACACCTTTCCTATCCTCCGTTCCTACTGATAGGAAATAAATCACCAGATTTTCTTCCACTTTACTTAAAGCCAATGGAGTTCTACACAGTGCAGTTCAGTACAGAACTTGTCTTGTGTCTCATACACAGTTCCTCATTCAATGAATTCTCTCTCAGGATCACATTTTTGCATTCTTAATGCAAAAGAAGGGAAACTCCCACTGACTTCACTGTGCGTAGAAGTGGATGCAAGAAGGGCACTAGTCTTGCTTATCAGCACGCTATAGGAATGCTGTCAATTAATTACAACCATATCAAATGCTTGGCTGCAGATAGTGTACATGGTGTGCTTTTCACTTACTGATTTACAGTCAGTGGGAGGAGGTTATAGCAAAACTATAAGAACAAATCAAAGTTAAACATGGACGTGGAAATTTATCTTTGTTTTCAAGACTGCCAATTCTGTGTGCATTGGGCATGAACTAGGACTGTGGTGATGAAACGACAGCAGAACAATGTTTGCTACTGGAAATGACAGAGCCTAGATAAACAAAAGAATCATGCCTCATAACACAGTACGCTGTTAGTTTAAATGATATGCATTCTACAAGAGCTTGTATCTAAAATAAAGCAAATGTTAATTCCTTTCAGAGATAAAATGGACAGAAGACTACTCAGCTCCAAACGGAAACTAAGGAACATGACATACTGCCAACCAGCACTTGGCAAAACAACTTCTAATATAATTTGGAAATACCGTTGTACACCACTAACAAATATTGCTTGCCAAAAATATTAATAAACCAAACCCCCTGAAATCCTAATTGTTATAATTGTTAACTCTCTGATTCTCTTTAAGAAACAGTCCACAAATAGTCAATGATTTCAATGAATAAGCATTAAAAAAAAAGTCATCAAAAGTTCTCTACCAAAATCTGGTGCTTAAGTGCAGTAAACCAGGTAACCATGACAAAAAAAAAAAAAAAAAAGAGCTAGTTCCGTAATTGGAATTCTGTCTCTCTGCACTAACAATTAATTCAATATATTGTGTTGGCATTAAATTAAAATTCTGTACTTTCACCAAGTAGTACAGGAGTTCTATTAGTTTGCTTTTCATATGGTTTTCATTTACTATCATCAACTCAATGTATTGAACAGAAAACTGAGAAACAGTAGATGAGGGTGACTCCTATTACTCGAAAAAAAAAGAAAAAAAGAAAAACGTGAATAGCACAGCTTGGATGCACAAATATAGATGGTAAAGTTAAAACAGCTTTAGTGAAGAGAAGTTGTGCTTAATCTGTCTCTGAAGGGATCAACAGGCATGCAGACAAAGCAGACCTAGCTGATATGGGCCAATTCAATATCAAAAGGCCGTTTTGCCAAGGTCACTTTCCAGATATTCTAAAAGAAACCAATTTGCCATAAGATAAGAAGAAAGGTCCTTACATGGATAAATCATTGTTTAAAAGATACAATAAAAAAGTAAAATAAATAGACAAATAATTTTTATCACTGGAGAGAGGACACCAGTGAAGTCCCAGAGGAATCTGTGCGAGGTCTTAAAGCGTTCAACATACTTATTAACGATGGTAACATACTCATGCACAACTTATTAAAAAAAATCCCCAATGAACAATATATAAAAAGAACAAGTGATAACTTGAACCCAACAAGGATGGAAAGCTACACTTTTGTAATTAACCTCCTACAAAAAGGATTTAAAAGAGGCAGTGGGAGGCATATTATAAAGAGTACAAAGAAAAAAAAGGAGAGAACAAGAGCAGAGAGGACACAGAGTTACAGTGATCACTTGCAGCTTGCAACACTTAAAGAGCAACTCTTGATTAGATTAAGAGCTGAGTAACTTTATCTCCTTGACCCTAGTGGCAATGAACACCTGGAACACGAGCTTAAAATTCTTGAGCCTAAATTCAACACAGGGTCACCTCTGTGCCTGACAGATGGAAGAATCCAGGGATGAAAATTTCGGCTTCACCATGGTCTTCTACAGACAGAGGAGCCAAACAGCCCGCAGTTTACCACTAGTTAGTCTGTATCATGCAGCCACTGTTACTGCTTCTACTTACGAAAACCTATAGAAGTTGTGGCTGCCCCACCCCTGGAGGTGCTCAAACCAGGCTGGATGGGGCTTTGAGCAACCTGGTCTAGTGGGAGGTGTCCCTGCCCAGGGCAGGGAGGTTGGAACTAGATGATCCTTAAGGTCCCTTCTAACCTGAACCATTCTGTGATTCTATGATATAAATGTACTACTAGGGACATAAGACTTAACAGTGTGAAATTACAGAGAAATATCTCAAAAGGCCAACTAAGAGGAAACAAGACATCCCACATTACCAGTTCATGGTTCCTAAAGTATACAGTACATGAGCCTTCAATCTTGGGCTAGTTAGTTCTCATTCTTATGAAAATGTAATACAGTGCCATCCTACCTTAAGGTAACGATGAATTTGTGAAGTTGTTTAGGGTCTGCCTGAAAAGGACCCCATACTTATGTTAGAATGGATTTATGTCACACACAAGTCTTTGCATTTTCTTGACAGCAACTCCCTAATGTGAACCTCCGCAGCAACTTCATTAGACAGATAAAATGAAACACTGGTTATCATCAAAAAATGATTCACGGAATTCATATAATTTTGGAGTTTATAAAAAATTGCTAAAGATTTAACAGGAACAAACCTAGTAACTCTTTACTTCATCACTTTTGAACCTTTCATCTCATCAGTATAAATGCAAAATATGGAGAAATGTTTGATATTTGAAGCCTAAGAAAAATAGTTTTAAACTAGTATCAATATGCAGGTATGGGAAATGGTAAAAAAAGTCTACTGATGCTCCAGTCTTTTAAACTTTGACAAAATCACTTTTCTTTCCCTGTTTTCTAGAATATTATAAGCAGTTACAGTGCACTAATTTGCTACGGAAAGGACACAAGGGACCAAATCTTCAGCTGACTTACTGAGGCTAATCATGTAAAGACATGTCAACTTGCAAAGTTTACTGTACCTCCAGAACTGTGTATGTTTAAATCTGACACATGCAAATAATTTGCACATGTAAATCAGTGGGGTGATGAACTATTATGCAGATGGAGTGAAAGTCCTTTCTCTTTGAAACTCTTGACTGGAAGATGTCAGAAGTGCAAAAGAAAAATAAGGGTTTACAAAATAAGAAAGGCAAAAATGTACCCCAACAGGTCTGTAATTATTTTTTATGTCCGTGATTACAGAACAAAATATTTAAAGAACAGCAAAGCTTTCATTAATCAACAAGTCTATTTCTTTTCCTCCATAGCTTTCTTACGTTTCCAGTTGCAAAAAAAGAGAAAATGCTTTTAACTGTCACCTGGTGGAGCAAGGGAATTCTGTCTATTGCTATACAATCTTATTTATTAAATTCCTTTCTCTGAAAAATGCCTTCTGAAATGCCATCCTTGTTCCCTTTTCACTTATTTTCTTTCAGCTGACAGAACGGGTAGGGAAAGCACAGAATAACCAGACATAAACTCAACAAAATGAAGCCTGGTAGAGCACAATGACAAACCTTTCATAAACATCCAGACAAAATTCTGGTCTGTAACTGATGAAGACTTTGCTAAAACAGCATTCTGACTCAAGACTCTTACTGCTGTACCCACATGGGCTACACTGGTCAGAAATGCTAGTTAGTTACTTCCCAGGTGAATAGTCTAATTTAGATGAGATTTAGGCAGCTCCAGGCCATTACTGGTTTAAGCAAGGATTGGGTGACTTTCAGACTCTACCAGCACCAAAAGAAAGCAGAGGTCCTACATCTACAAAAAGACCAGGCTAAGGACCAGCTGAACAGGGGTAACTCTGCAAGACAGTTAAAAACCCAAGCTTGATAGTGAACTTCCATTTGGATGCACAGATCTATGACACAATCCTTAACAGACATGATATTCTAATCTATATTAATTGCCTTTGGTACTACATTTTTTATTTCATTTGATCAAAAACCTCTTGCAAACTCAGTGTTTTTTTCCTTAACTCACCGTTCTTGCCAAAGGTTTGGATTGGCTACAATGCTGAGTTTTCTTTTTCTTTCCTTACCATTAAATATGCATGAATACTTCAAAGACTAATGCTTTACTGCATACTTACTGTTACATGGAAGTTTGTTAGTGGCCCTAGGGAATGTCCTCAGCTTTTCTGTAACAATAAAGTCAATCAACTACTACCTCTAAGGTAAGCCTAGAAAGCTAAAGTAGCTCGCTTAATTTGCAAGTCTAACTTCCCAAATTGCTACATATGGAAAAGGCCTACAAACAAAGATGTTAAGTGTAACAACCTGTGGAAAGGAATGCAATTGCTAGAAGCTTGTAAGAGGCCTTAAGGACCTCCTAGTGAAGCTTTGAGACTTAAACTCTGACTCTCTGTCTTGTGTACACAGGAAGTGATACTGGTTTAAATAACATTAACATTTCAAGCCAATGTAAACCGGCTTAAAACCAAAATATGACAAATCAAACCGCCTTCTGAACCACAATTTTTTTTTGGCTTTGCTTTATTCATTGGGAAAAATACAGAAGGAAAACTGAGGAACAACCTTGAACTGAGTTCAGAAGAAAATCTATGTATGCACACATCATCTCCTGCTGATGAAAATTCTTTTTATATATTTTATATCCTACAGCTGTATGAAAAATTTGAGGACCCAATTAGCCTTTAGTTGATACAAAACTTAAAAGAGCAAAGATGGAATTCTGACAGCTACTTCTAAAAAAGGTATAAAAATCCTCAACAGGAGACTGCTGGGCAGAACTCATGTGAAAATCTCTACTCCCCACTTCACTGTTCATACAATCGCACCAATTAGATATCTTTCCTATGGTTCTATTAAAATGTATTTTACAAATGCCTCTGATAATAACCATGCTATGCTGACTGAAGTGTTCAGACTTGGTTACTTAGTACTCTTGGGCATATGACTTTTTGCAGTAAGTAGAGAGTGTGAAACAATATTGCTATTTTGAATTATTTAATTTTCACATTTTAGGATATTTCTGAGAGAATCCTTTTTTCCCCTGCTTAAATATTTAGGAGAATTTGAGATAATATCCATATGTTTGTGTTGTTTTACTCTGAAGAATGGAAAAATATATATGTATTCATATAAAAATATGTATGTATATGTTACGATTTATGTATTATATATAAAACATTTAACTGATTTTATGGGAGTTAACCAAATTTAATCAAAAGCTGTTCTTATGGTTGTGAGAGGGCGATGGTTTCAACAATTTTGCCAGTAGGATGTGTGTTGCCAACATCAGAAAGGTAAGCTAAAGTCAAACTAAGCCACATAGTATTAAGATAGGGCAGAGCTTAAAACAAATGTGTAATTCCTTATGGTGGACAACTGAAGGAAATTAAGAGATGAGATGAGGTAAGAGGGCTAATATGAGGAAATCACAAGGAAACAGCAATCACTGTTCTCAAATGCTTTATCCAGACTATGGTCCCCAGAAGAAGGGTGAGACATAGCCCTTCCCCCCTGCATCAGGGCATCTCCTTTTCTCCCACACAAGAACATTTGCTGTCTGAAGTGGAGGATACTCACTGATTGCCACTGACATTCCTTGGACTGTCACAAGACAAATCACTCATGTTGTTTACTCCAGTTCTGGCCACTAAAGACAAACTGGCATGTCTGAAAACATCTTGGCGAAAAGGCAGGGTTAGAGGCATCCACATTTAACTTGTATTATGCTTGCAACACGATTAAATAAAAACATAACCACCTGTTACACTTATTTCAGTGGGAGTATCTATTTTCAATTATAGCATTTACTATCCACCCTCAAGTATGGCAAGTAACACCATGGTAACATAAACACAGTCGTGGCTGCTTGAGAAAGTTAAATTATAAATAGCAATGTATAGCCCATGAGGTCCTGGAAATAAACTAACTAATCCATAGGCATTTGTTAGTATGACATAACATTTCCACTAAAATGTTGTTTGCCTCATCTCAAACCCACTCAGAATAGATTTAGAAGTTCGGCATCACTTGACTCTGAGCGACTTCGTGTTCAGACATGAAAAAAAGCAGAGACAGTGGAGAAAATAAGCTATAGCAAAACAATGGAAAACAAATTAACACACACACCCCCCAGTAGGCTTTATTCCGCGTCCACTGAAGTTAATGCGGGGGGGGGGGGGGGGGAAATGATTCAAATATCA
>VYZM01004702.1:631446-641968 GCA_013398915.1 Dromas ardeola | reverse complement strand
ATATATCAGAGTTCCCTTAATATATGGAAACAGGTTTTTATACTGAATAATCCTGGGGAGGGGGGCGGAGAGGGGGGTGAAAAAAGACAAAATAAATAAAAAAAACCCCTTGGGCTTAACTGAGTAGCAAACAGTTTGGAAATGCAAATAAACTTAGCAACCCTCTAAAACATTTGAAAGCTTTCTGAACTCAGTGCTCTCTTTAGCCTCAGCCCGGGTGCAAAGATCCATGGTAACTGAGGGAATACTGAGATTCAAGCCTGAGCTTCGTACTCAGAGGGGAGCTGAATTATCAATTGTTTTAGTCTGCTCTATAGTTCCTTATTCTCTGCAAGACTGATGCAGCGCAAGAGCAGCAGGCTGTTGTTCCGAGCAGCAGCTTTTTGCCAGCTGGCCAGACGCCTGCTGTGGTTGGCTGGGCTTCCTTATTTGGGAGAATGACCAAGGACTCAAAAATGGGAGAAAGAAAAGAGAATCAGAGTTTCTACAAAGTTAGGACTGAAAATTGAGAGCGAAAAAGTTACTGCCAAGTTTTGCGGTGTGAGGACAGCAATCATTTAATTCTTGATAAATCAAGGACGTTATCATAGGTTTGACATAAATATGGGGCCTTAATTTAACCGTGTGAAACTGTCTTTTAGGTTAGGCAAGAACGCTAAAGATTTAGAGACATCAGCTTGGTTTCTCTCTTGTTAAGAATAAGAGATTTCACTCTGTCTTTTGGTTTATAACCATTGGTTAAAGTCTACTTTTGATTGGACTGATAGAAATCTAGAATGGATCAACTGAGGTCAACGGAATTATTTCAGATTTGCACCATGCAACTAAAATGGAATTTAAATTCCCAGCATTTATGTTCTAAAAACATGCTGTGTTTTGTCATACATATTTGGTGAAATCTTGTCCTCTGACATCAGTGACAGAACTCATTGGTATTACTATGGTCTAAATTCCACTGAATGATTTTCCTTTCACGCAAAGTGAAGCAAAACAAAAGCTGATCCACTGAAGTAAGACTTAAATAAATTTTATATCAAGTCTATGTGATAAAAGAAGGAGGCAGGTTACTTAAGACTGTAATCCTGTGCACATTTCGTATGTTTCATTTGGCTTATTTCAAGTCACTGTACAATTAATTTATTAAATGAAAATATTACTTAAAGGTCAGCTAATTTGCACTTTCAAAGAAAACTTGACAAAATCAGATAAATAGCTGGATAAATTTGTCAAGCATCTTTCAGAAGATAAGATTATACGTGCTAGGACCAGTATATTCAATGGCCTAGCAAGTGAGATTACTTAAAAAAACCTATCTATGTCTGACCAGGAGAAATACAAGCTTGGCATGTGTAAGAACTTCATGGTTATGAATAGAATTATCATTGTCTTTATCTTTTGTATAAATACAATTTTTTGGCTCACAGTGAACTTCAGTATTTTGGTAACCTTTCAAGTAACATGGTGATGCTAGCACATCATTTTTGGGTTTTTTTTAATTACTTTTAAATAAATTGAGAGCAAAAAGCAGAAAATATATTAAACAATTAATTGTGTTTCTGACTGCCATCAGTGACTGATTGTTAATCAAGCAATTCAGCAACAGTATGTCTTATACTGGAGTGTCATTATCACATAATTATTTTGTCATGCATTGTAATAATATTTTTACTGAAAAAAATTTAAACATAGTCATTAATCGGGCAACACATTAAACCTAATATGACATTTAGTGTGATGAAATGGAAAATAAGACATACTTAGTATGCTCACAGAAAACAATTCCCACAGAGCCTAAGTATTCCTAAATCACTTGGGCAAGACTAATCTTAGAACAGCCACGTAAAAACTCCTAAATAGAGACCATGATTTTTCTAGAGAGCATATGAACAAGCCTTTTATTAAACCCAGCCTACGAACTTTTATGCATGTGACTCAGGACATGTGACTACTTGTGCTTTAAATTAAGTATGTGTGCAAGTTAAGTATATGCAAAAGCCAGGATTGTGCACTGTAAAACCAGCTGTAGAACTGTTATAGTACAAAACTAACAGAATCCAAAACTACTTCAGCATTTTCTGACCACAAACAGGAAAAAGATGGAAGATATGGATTTTTTTTCCAAGAAAAGCCATTAAAATGTCATTCCTACAATTTAACACCCTGCATTATACTTTATAAAAATAGTATTTTAATACACATCCAAGGATTCTAAATTGGCTGATCACTTTTAACCAAAATTGGGAAGAAACCATGAACTGAGAAGGAGATAAACAAGACTAAGGCTAGACTAAAAGCATTATATATAAACACAGGTTAAGTTCAAGTCTAGTTTCCCCCACCTACAGACCGTAAACCCATCTTTTAACCCAACTTGAAAACTAAATTACCTTTTCTTCACTCCTTTTTAAACCTAGTCAATAATCCTGGGGAGCACCTTTCTCCTTGCTTACCAATATCTGCATGCTTCTAGAAATTTCACTTAAATACATGCACAATATGCCTACACAAAGTTCTTCAGGCGGCACTGGAGGGCTGTCATAACAAATTTGCATGAGACATCACTGTTTGCTTTATTTTGGTATCAAGTCTTACAAAATATACTGCTGGTCATGGTAGATGCTCTACAAACCAAAGAAGATAAGGATAAAACATAAGGAAAATTATAAGTATTTGAAAAAAACATATTTTAAATAAGAAATAAGTTTTCCATGACACAGATATAAAGAATTGTCCCTCACGCACAATTATTGAGTATATTTCAATGGTTCACATGCGTGTATCATCTGTCTCCATCCTTATAGTATTAACGGTTGCTTGTGTGTTAGGTTAGACATTCAAGATGGAAAGCCTGCATGTTTTCAGCATCCACAACTGCCTCGGTTCTATAAGGACAGCCTGGGGAACATATTTGTCAGCTCACTAGTCACAAAGAATAACGTGAATGAATCATTGTAATATACTATGGGTTTTCCATTACCTGACTAGGCAGTCTTTTGTACAAAAGAACATGATGTCTAACAGATTTTAACAATACAAATGCCTACCAGACTAAACTGAATACTCATGAAGGAAAATATAATTTTTAATCTTTCCTAGTTATTACAGAAATCTTTCTCTTCCTATCATCTAAAGGGCTTTATATACTTTAAGGGCTATAAATCACCTAATGTTTTTTTAACATGTGCAGTCAGGCAAAAAGCCCATGAAAATTGGTTTACTTGTATTATTTCTAAACTTACAATTGGACAGATGAGGAAATTAAACAGACTGGACTAAGAGAAAACGTATTTGACATATCAGCGTTATCAAACTTCAGGGTGCTAATATAGGCACCTACATTCATTAGTAGGTACATAAACAAAAGTGGCCACAACTTCGTAAGTGCTGATCATTCAGCGTTCACATCAACTCTTAAAAGAAATTAACAGTCTCAGGAAATTGAAGTTCATCCCAAAAATAAAAAAACAGAAAGCACTAAGTTTTAAAAGCCAGTATTGACATTCTGTGTCTTTCTCTCCCTGTTCTTTTGTTTCTGAATCTACATTATGCTTCAAAGACAAACACACTTTGTGGAGTTCTTGATAGCATCAAAGCTCTGTAGAGTGCTTCAGCTAGAAAATGTCCTAAACCACTGACAAGCTGAATTTTCTTTTATGGGAAACGCAAAACTGGGCTCTACATTTTGACAACAAAGCCTTCAAATCAACTGTGTAGTATTATTTGCTATCTATACTCCTTGGAGAAAACAAGTGTTGACAAGGAGAGACAGGGCAAGAGAGATGAAGAGAGATGTATGTCAGAGTCTGGAGTTCCTTGGGTAATAGCTAATCCTTTCCACTGAAAGATTTTTTTAATCATTTACACCGAAACTTTAAGAACAAAGGTTGTCTTGTTTCTTTCACAGAGTTGTACTGAAATTTGCAAACAGGGGTAAAGGAGAAAATTGGCTATTTTCAGTCTTCTACGTGCAAAGATTTGACATCTGCTCTGCATTGCTTTGCTTTATAGCTCTCTAGGTGACTACAACTATTGCAGGAAGGTCAAGCTAAAGCAAAGTATGTATTTTCTTCCCATGGTAAGACACAGCTCTCACTTTCATCTGTTCATTCTTACAACTAGATTGTGCACCAAAAGAAAATTAAATAGCTGTTCTTATTTGGTACTAAAGCTAACTTCCACTGCTTTCTCTCATCTGTTTTGTCTGTTATATCATTACAATGATTCTTCCCAGTCCATAAGCTTTAAGGTCAATTTAAGGTCACACTGTATGGAGCAAAGGCCTTGTGATGCGAGTAGACATGACCGCCCACAAAGACCAGATCGGATCTGTTTGCTAACAAGAGTCTTACACAATGATTTCTTTTGAAGGGTAAAAAGATGTTCATAATGGTGTAAAGAGCTTTTCTAGATCAATAATTAACTCTGAATACTCCTCAGACAAACATATCGGTGCATCCACAGTATTAATTGCAAAAAGAAGGTAAGGCTGGTGATGTTCTTGGGAGGCATATCCAGAAAGAATGATTAACTAGAGTAAAAAGTCCTTTACTTCTCACAGCACTTCAGTATCTTGTGAAGGAATCAGCGTAAGACTATAAATGCATTACAGCTGTTGATAGTTTAAATGAAAACTGCACATTAAGCCTTCATTTTTGCTGGTCAACTTCAGCTCAAAACTGCCACATACACTTTTTTCTGCAGAGGTCATGGTCATGACACGATCCAACTATTATTTTATTTACAAGTAATTAAATTGAATTAAATACGAAAAGCTGACTTCACCTTATGTTTGCTTATAGTCCTCTTGCTTACATGCTGATTTTTCAAATGTTCCATACATTTACATATTCCTGAAAATATGTTCTGTGGTTATAGCTGGGAAATTAAAAAAGCATACATAATCAATGATTATTTAATCCATCTGTATTAACTGCAGGATGAGTATATGCAGTTTGTCCTGCCGTAGATAACTACAGTTTAGAGAAAATGTATTTTACACTTTATACCCTAACTAAAGGCTTTTCTGTTCTACATGCATATAGTTATGTCTAAATATCATAAAACCTGCTAACTCTCATGGCATAAAAACACTTTCTCAAATGCTTTCATTGAGCTTTAAATCTGCCTGAATAAAACATGTTATAACAAGTACCCTTTGTACACAAACCAGCAAACTATGAAATCTTTTAAAGAAGAAATGCACACAAGATTCAGAGAATACAAATACTGTTTACACATATGCTGTTGAAATAATTTTACATAAATAATCCACACTGGGAGAATTCATAATGTTTGAAACGAGATAAACACTGGGTATTTTTTTATAAAGGAGAATGCACAAGACCTCTAGAACCAGAATTTGTTCATGTTGAAAAGATTTTTTTGTTGAAAAACCGTGATCTACTTTTATAGACATTTTGCAGGTCTCCACTTGTTTGTATTCATGACAATACAGCTGTTCCTACACACCTCATGCAGGCAGTGCTCCCCACAGACTGAACTTAGCTTTTATTTAACGCACAGAATGGGAGCAATTCCACCAACTTCAGCAGAGATAAACCTTAGTTGAAATCAAGAATAAAGCAAAGAAAAACCTATTAGGACTTTTGGTACTGGCCATACACGTACTGTTCAGAACTAACAGAAATGTTAATGGTCATCCTTGTTTCCAAGGAAAAAACCCTACGATGAGTACTGCGTTTTATTTGATGTTCACCTTTTATATACATACAACCTAGCTTCACATCTTTATTAGCATTTTACAGCAATAACAACTCCATTTTCAACAGGATGCAGCAAAAATGTCTTTCCACCTATTCCCCTAGAGAAAAATCACTTTCCACACAAATCATAAACTTCACTGTACTTTGCCTCTTCCAAAATAAAAGGTCAGTAACATGCTAACCTATCAGATTTGTTTTACATTTTCAGATAAAGGCATCTCAAAAGCACAAAACCATGTAATTCTTCCTGTGAAGATTTGTGGAATTATGATTTGCAATGAGAGCCAAATCTGAGGATTTTTTAGCATCTTTGCTCTTTTCAATTGCTTGGTGTTCTTTTCACTTGCTTAAGAATGTGGTTTTTTAACTGATGATATTTAAAAAACCACAATGCAGCCTATTATAATATTCTCTCAAATGATGTAACAAACTATTTGTAAGAATGAGCTAACACATGAAAATGCAAGGGGGAAAATAACTAAGAGGCAAGCTTGTTTATTAATTGCAGCTGGGATGAAGACTGGTAACATATCCTAAGTAATTACTGCAACACATTTTACTTGCTTTATGTATTAATGAAAAGAAATGGCTTTTTCTAATTTATAAGGTCTCAGTGTTAACAAAAGGACTGAATTGGCGTGCACGCCTCCCAGAAGTACCAAAAATGAGGTAAAGAATGACTTCTAATTGGCAGTCATATTGGCTTCGTCAACCAACAGCTGTATTCTGACCTAATTTGCAAAGTTCTTACTGCAATTGTTACTATTTTGCTTAGAAGTTAACGTGATACTTCCTTTCTCAAATTATTTTAAAGCTGATCAGGCAGCTTGCAACAATATATATGTAACAGTCCTAAATAACTGTCAATTAAAATTAAGTTTAATGAGCCTTGAATTAATTCACCCTTGAATAAGAACTGTAGTGTGGTGCCACAGCATCCTAGCAAGCGCTCCTGGAACAACTTGTCTTTTCTGGTGCTTATGGACAAGGAACAAAGCTTTACCTCTGACTCCTGTATCCTAGCTCAAAACACACCAAGAACAGTTGAGTCTGTAGCAATCAACATTTCTTAGGAAATGTTTTATTGGCAAGAAAGTATTTGGCCTCCAAGCTGACAAGTATACAAACAAAACTCACATAAATATTTGGGTATCTTATCTAATAAGGGAATCAATGAAAGAACGCTTCAAGAACGCAACCTGCAGTAGCTGATGAAGACCAGCTACGCAGAATTTCCTATCCACAACAACGACAGAAACTCTTCAAACCTGGAGACAGCGTTGCTGTTACGGTGACATCTATCAGTTTTAATTTAACTCTTCTCTAGAGATAAATTTAGGTCATAATAGTCAGCCAGTGTAGTACTAATTTCTATACTGTTGTGTCCATATTTATTTACATGCAAAGTAATGACTTCTAGTTACTCGACTACTTACGCAACATTTTAATGCATGTTTTTTCACATTACACACAAAATCTGACTACAGAAGATCGGGTGCAGGTGCTTGGCTGACATAGTTAAGACTCCTTTTTGCCTCCTGTGCCTGATTATTTTCAGAGGAATTACATGGTTTTGTTGACAACACAACACCACAGACTAAAGCTGGAATTCTTTCTCATTCATGTTGTGAGACTTCTATGTATGGATAACTGGCAAGTCAGGGCTAAAAAGAAAACTGCTCAAGGAAATGCTTTAGAATGTATGTATAAAGTCCACAGGCCGAAAGCCAGAACTTCGAACAGAAAAAACAGAGTTGTAAAGCCTAAGTGAGAAAAACAGCACAAAAAGGGAAGCCACACAGCTGCGTAAAACGAACCGCATTTTTCACATACCTGTTGAAATCTACAACCTCAACAATACTTTAGGTGCTTAACTCCCAGTAACGTCAATGCCAGTTAGGTACTCAAGTGCCATTGCAGAGCAGGGCCCAACATCCCAGTCCTGTGACAAATTGCGTATCCCTTGGAAATTGCATTTTCATCAAAATCCACTGAACTTCAGTGATTTAGCACCTTGCAGAAGGCGGTTTGGGCCTCTTAGAACCAAAAGTCTCTTGGTTTTTGAAGGGCGAGCGTTGCCCCATGAGGTCCTCCTAATGACCACAAAATGTATCACCTTGTTCTATACAGATGCCAAAAATATCATGCATTGTTGGTAGTTAATGTGCAACTAAAGGAAAAATAAGATAACAACACCTTCATAGACTGTAGAAAACATCACAAAGATGAACCAGAATGAGAAATACAGTCCAGAACATTTTTATTGTGTAAATAGTATAACAAAAATAAGATATCTGCTAAATTCACAATTTTGTCCTAGTTCATTTTATAATTAATAATGAAATTCATACTAAATATCAGACATGTTCTAGGTCCCCCATTAAGGCATCTCAGCTGCAGCTCTTGGATTAAATAATGGATGATTCAACATAAGAGAAACTGCAAGCCGCATGAATATCTTTACTAATTCTGTTAACATTCTAGAGAACAAAAGACTTCCAACGTTGTCTTCTGCCTCACCATGCATCAGCCATTTCTGTTTTGGGAGATTTTTCAACTTTTCTCCATCTGAAAATCATGTTTAACAACAATTTTTCAAAGTAAATTAGATTGGCTCCCTTCTGATGACATAATGAACTGTTATTAACTAAGTGTGGTAGTCTGAGGACATCAGGAACTGGCTTGGATAAAATGTTGTCTACATTAGGATAATACAATAAACAAATAAAATTATGTATTAAAAGAATAATGTCATACAATATCACAGCATACTATATAACTTGGTTGGAAAAATGCTAGAATTAAACCTTCACGTAGGTGGTATTTTTAGGTCCTGCTCACAGAAGAAGGAATTTCCTGAGCAGCCTGAAGTAAATATTTGGCAGTTTAAATTCGCAGTTTTGGAATACTGTTAATTTGCCAAATCTGAAGATACAGACAAAAGGACCATTGAAATGACAACTCTATCATACTCCTGAGGACTCCTCTACACAGATTGCAAAAAATGAAATAAAATTGTGCAGCAAGACACTCACCTGGATGTAATTAAGCAAAAAATGCGTAAAATAATTTGCAAAGTAAATGTGTTTTGTGATGACCTCGGAGGCGAGGGGCCGAAAAGGGGGATACTCTGCCTTTGAGCGCTGTTCCCCCAGGGCCGCCGGCTGCAGCCAGCCCGCAGCGTCCCACAGCCGCGGAGGAGGCGGTGGGACCCCTGGGAGCCCCCGCGCAGACCCTCGAAGCGGAGCCTCTGCCCGCGGGGCGGCGAGCGGGGCGCGGGCAGGGCGCCCCCTGGCGACCGGCGGCAGGGCGCCCCCTGGCGGCGCCGGCGTCGCACGCAGAAGAGAAACTTTGCGGCGCAAGATGCGCGGAGCGGGTTCGGCGCAAGAGCGGGTTTGTTCCCCCTCTGGATGCCCACTTCTATAACATAAATGCTAAATCAAACAACATCTACTTTTTTTTTTTTATCCGTGCGAGACGCTATAAACCAGAAAGCACCATCTCATTTACATATGCCATCGGGCCTCTAGATACCTATCTGACCTATTTATATGCACAAGTCACTATATAGCACGTGTGTTACATGTAGGTATTACTACCTTACTTAAAACAATAAACAGGTAGGATGTTTGCAGATAAATAAAGACATAATGCTCCTAACAGAGTTGAGAACACCATCAAAGAGCAGTTTGACTTCACGTCATTTCTTTAAATGACAAAAAAGTTTTTACTAATATATTATCACCTATCTACTCTACCTGTGCTAGAGTTTCAGGCCATGTTCATCTGCAAGGGTATTTTAAGCACAGGTGAAGATATATTTAGAATCTGGGTTTTGGACAAACGCTTTATCAGATAGAGGGTTTCAGCACAAAGCACTCCCTTGCAAACATGCATAAGATTCTTCTTAAAAGTCTGGTTGGAAAATCTTTATAACCCGTATTTTGACGACACAATGCTTTTGATACACTTAAGTTACCTTCGTTCCTGCAGGATTCCCTTATTTTCCAATAAAAACATTCCTCTCTAACCAATCATCTCCGACTAAGTTCATTACACAAAGAGAAAATATTCAGTAAAACAAATACAACCTCAACTCGCCTTGAAAAAGAAAACCCTTGGTAAGTAAGAGCCTAAGCATGAGCAGTGGCGGAGCTTACCTCTTCAACTGTCAAAGGCATACAGATCCGGTACTCCTTCATGAGCATATTCCTGCTGCCTCGGTGCGGACCACCAAACTGGGAGAAAAGTGGTTATTTCTGCACGATGATCACGACGAAAACCAATCAGGGGAAAAAATAATCAACCCTCTTTCCCTGTATGCGCTTGACAATGTGTCCACAAGAGAGTAATGCGACCATCCAGGAAGGCTGACCCAGCAAGAAGAAAAACCAACACAACTGTTCCTTTCTTCCAGTTCTTCCTCCTTCAGCCTGCGATCATGGGAATTTCACACACGCTCGCACCGATATACGCTACCAAGTCTCAAACCCCAAACGCTATCGCCACGGCCAAAGACATCCGTCGGAAGTGTACGAAAACGGCAGTCTCGCAGCTATGTCAAGACATGCCTGGGGCGGCGAAAAGAACAAACGAGCCGAAAATGTGGCTTTTCCCACCTCCGGCAGCGCGCAAGATGAGATGCTGATTTCCAAGACAAAGCCTTTTTATAACGTTTCCTTCCCCGGCTGCCAAACCCGGCTCCCACCTCTCCGCCGCAACGCGGCTGCGGCCGCCGCGGCTCCCGCTGTGCCGGGGGGGCGGGCAGCGCGGCGATCGGCGGCCGCGGGCTCCCCGGC
>VYZM01004702.1:611677-631326 GCA_013398915.1 Dromas ardeola | reverse complement strand
AGCCGCCGCTCGGGCGGGTTTAAACAGATTTGGGGAAGTTTATCGCCCGAGGTGCGACAAGGCACCTTGCACAACGTTGACGAGCGGGTGCGAGAGAGGTGAGAGCGCCGGCAGAGCCTCGCCCCTCGCTGGGTACGAGAGCTCGGACAGCTCGGTGCAGCCGGCGTGCACCGGGGAGATGGAGCACAGGATGTGAAGGCCTCACCCATTTCCCTTCTGGTCAGCCCTTCGTTATCAGCCAACGCATTTTGCAACGCAAATAAAACTCTTCTTTTTTCGTATCAGCTACTTTCAAATGCCACGCAGAAAGTTCAGTGAAAAAGCGCCTCCTTGCTAGTTGAACAACAAAGCCACAACCGTTTTAGGAGGCCTTTTTTTTTTCTTCTCCTTTTTCTTTTTCTTTTTCCCAGGCAATTTTTTAGTTAAATTGGTTTTAAATATGCTTGGGGTTTGTGTTTTTCAGAGAAATTTACGCGTTATTAAGTTACAAGTTGATATGCACAGGAACCCAATTCTGAAACTGGCTGAGAAACCCCAACTGTTACACAACCTCAGGTAAATCATAAAATATTCATATTGCTGGTTCTCCTGTCTTCCAAATGGCTATAAAGCATGTATTGCAGAGAAGCACTGTGACAGTAATATGAAAATAGAAGGCCCTGTACAGATAATGGTAAAATATATATCAGCATTTAAATATAAGTTATTTGCAAAAATAGAAGTGATGAAATAGCAGATTTGCGGCAGTTAAAGATGAATTTAGGCCTACAATGAAATGTGTGTTTCATAACAAGAAAGTGCAAAAACCCTCACGTTTTCATTGGTTCTGAATGTACATTTCAAAGCTATGTATATAATTTTTAGCCCAGAGAGAACACAGTGCCATCTCCTGGAGCTAGCAACATAACTTTTCTTTTCCATTGCAATAATGGCACAATATTTCACGCACCCTCCCTTTCTAGTGAAGTGCAAACACCTACACAAAGAAAGAGAAAATCTGGGAGCTCTGTTAATAGTCTGGGTTTTCAACTGAGGTATGAACAATGTGGTTAATGAGACTCTATCTCAAATCTGACAACAGCCATTTATAAACATCCAAACTGTAGCTGTAATCCATAGTGTTGGAAGTATATGTTCCTGAAACTTCTATGCAAAATAGCGAAAGCAAGGCAATACCTGTGATATTATCTATAGATGAGAGGTAATCCAAATTCAGATCTAAAACATCTTCAGCTTTAAGTGATTTGCTAGTGGTTTTGCTCACTAGGAACAGTACTCTGGATTTCTGCTGAAAACCAGTGTAAAAAAAATGAACTTCTTTGCATAGGGCCTTGATGCTACCCAATTTTAGGCAGACATTGATTTAAATAAAAACAGGAGAAAGACCTAAATTAGTTTATCATCTATTACATGCTTTCAACATAAACCAAACCTTATAGCTCTGTTTAAAATAACAAAGCATGCAGATCAGTGGAAAGAAAGTAGTGTGTCAAATTCAGAAGCTACTTAAAATGGAAACCAAAATTACTTCCATACCTACAGCAAAACATTCTTTAGTCACCCCATACTTATTGCCAGAGGCACAGCTCAGTCTTGTGCTGTCTGCACATACACATGGAGGAAAAAAACAATGATCATAGCAATACCCGTTACAACTCCCTGCTAGGACTTCTGTCCCAGGACTCTCTACAAAGCATGCTCACCAAATGCTTCTAGGGAATGTGCTGAGAGAGAAAATGTCTAGCTCCAGCTAGCCAGGAAGTTTCTACCAAGCATGCCTCAGTTTTGGTTCTTTGTTTCCTGTGAATTGTCAGAAACTCTTACCTCTGCAACACGCTCTCAATGATCACTTGTAAAAATAAGACATTTTTCACTCGTCTTTCACTTTTGACCTGGGGGAAAAAAAGCCATATGTTAAATCATGCTGAACATTAAGTCCAGATGGACTTGTGTCAGCAAAATGTCACTTCATAATAAGAGACAGTAAAAGTCAAGCTATTTCTCCAGGTATTTTACTAAGGTCTTTTGAATAAAAATTTAGTGAGGTTTTTGAGCCATTCAGGAAGTCTACACTGAAGGCAAAAGTTGCCTTCTTGTCTCTCAGCATACCTATGTAGGTAAAGAAAGATACCAGTTGCAATATGCATTAATCTTCCTCTTTCACTCACTGTCTGAACCATAATTACTGTGTATGGGAATATGATCAATTAGATTAGTGTCTGACTTTTGACTTCCCTGAAAGCCATCACTGCCTATCCATAGAGTGTAAAATTATACTAATGTTACAATGAGCTAAAATAATGAGATTTTAGAATTCAAAATGAGTATTCAAAGCTCTGTAAAGATTTGTAAATAGCCAGAGTTAGGAAAGAACATCTCATACACTCTCTGTGATACATGTATGTATTTTCAGTACTTAGATCAATTAATAAATAAAAATGATTACGGAGATTGGATAATTAAGGATAATTCTGTTACTGGACTTTTAAAATTAAGTTTGAATTTAAACAGAAAGTGACTTGAAGTCCATGGTCTGTGCTGTGCTAATTGGAAAGTATGTATCAGGCAAAATTCCAAAATACAGTGTTTTAGCTCTGAATTCACTTAATTGAATTTATACCAGTGTACCAGATGTAGTAACTCAATCTTAATTCTATAAACAAAACATTTAAAACAGTTATCTCAAATACCCTTTTGCCACATTAATGTGTTGTTAAGTATGCAGTATAGTCATAAAGTAACATAACACAAAATGTAATTTCATTGTAACTTATTTTTTCAGGGAGTCTTAAATAATATCCAAAGATACAAGGCATTCACTGATCAGTATTTCTTTCTGAGTTGTTTGCTTGCAAGTATCAGTGAGTTTCTCTGAATTTCTCTAGTGAGTGAAACTTCTGTGTTGGAATGGGAGATGATAGCAATCTATAACCACAAGCGTTGCACCAACACCTCACAGTTTATCACACACATTCATCGTGCAACACTGTCTGAAGTCAGGATTCTGGTGCTCTTAAGAAACATCGTGTCTCCTACCTTTTCCTCACCTCTCCAGCAATGCAGGGTTAAGTGAATTTTATCTGGGACATGAGATACATTGAAATCATCACAGCGAAATCACCAGCTACCACAAGTCGAGTCCTCCACTGAGGCCATACTGCGGTGCGGCCTGCCACGACAACGTGGTGTGGTTCTCTCAAAACGTGAGGAAACGGCATAAAACCACGATCCTACTGACTCACTACCCTCCACCCTGTGGCCGTATCAAGGTCTCAAGTTCTTGACACACAAGCTAGGAGCAACACCGCGGCTGTGGTGACTGCGCCGAAAACCTATGCCCCTGCTGAGGCAGGAGGCCGCAGGGCAAGCGGAGAGCCGTGACTGGCCTCCATGGGGAAGTCACCGCCCCACATCTGGCGCCAGCCGCCCCTTGCCGAGGGTCCCCTCATCCCGGGGCACAGCTCCAAACGCACCAGGCAGCAGCGGGGCAATCGAGAGCCACGGAAGGGGCCGACCCCCTCAGACATGGCACCTCCCCTCAGACATGGCACCTCCCCTCAGCGCCGGCACGCCCCGGGTCCTGAGGCGGCCGGAGGTGCCTCTGTCAGCGCCTGTGTGGCGCAGCGCGGGGGCCTTCCGGCGGGCTGCCCCGGCCGCGCCTGCGCGCAGGGTCTGGCTGCTTCCGGTGTGTGTTCGCGGGGGGACGCGGAGCGGAGCCGGGGAGATGGCGGAGGGCGGCGCGGAGCGGGCCGACGGCCGCATCGTTAAAATGGAGGTGGATTACAGCGCGACGGTGGACCAGCGGCTGCCCGAGTGCGAGCGGCTGGCGCAGGTGAGGGGAAGGGGAGAGCCCAGCGGTGCGGATGGGCTGAGTCATGGCGTGGTGCGCGCTAGGCCGCGCTCGGGGAGGCGGCCCGGTGGCCGGGGGACGCGCGGCGCGGCGTGCAGCCGCCTGCTGTCGCCCGATGGGGTGCTGAGGGGTCCGGGGCTCGGGCCCTCCCGTGCCGCGTTGGGGAAAGGGGGAAGAAGGGGCTGCTCTGCCGTTCCGCGGGCAGCGTGTGGCGGGGCGGGCAGCAGGGCGGTGAGGGAGGCGGGAGGAGATGTCAGGGTGCAGCCCCGCGGGTAAGGGGACAGGAAGGCCGGAGTCCACCAGAAGGGACGTGGCTTTTCCCCGCTGCCACTTTCCATGGGCAGGGCGGCTGGGCAGACATGTAGGTGGTTGTTCATCCTAGGACTGCTGTGCGCCAGAGCTGCCTTCGTGTCATTGGTCCTGTGTCAGGTTAGACAGGCAGCGCTTTGCATCCTTCTGACTCGCTTATGTACGTGCCCCAAAAGTCTGGAATGGAGGGCCGGAGTCATGGCAGGCTGATAGGGTGTCTGGCATCTGCTGTGCAAACGTGAATGTGTGCCCAGCCGTAGACGACCACAGAACGTCTAGTTTAATGGGATTGTAGAGGTAATCATGCGTATAGTGTATCAAGGTTTCTTTTATGGACTTGTTCTGTAGCAGAGATTTATGCATCTCAGACGTCAGACAGATTGGGCTTGCTGTTATGTTCTGTCCCAGTAGGATGGCATGATTCTTTACGTGCTGCAAATACTCTGCTTGATCCACGTGTCTCCTTGTGATAGACATGTTGTACAATATAGCGTATTGTAGGATTCTGAAGGCAATAGCCTTAAGATAAGTAAGTTGTATCTTACACTGTCTTAAGACTGTATTGTATGGAGAGTAGGCACAGGTGTTTTATCCTACGGGCAGAGCTCTGCATAGGTATGGATACCATGACCATGTTTCATTGCTGCATAACATGTAAATTTTGTGTCAGTAAGAGCATGTCTTGGAAAAACCATTGTACGTACTTTAAAAGATTTCAGTAGGGTAGGTATGTTTTAGAAACAAATGTAATTTTTTGTTCCTGATTTTCTATTTTCTAACCTTTTTTTTGCAGCCCCACAGTTGCCATGGACTGTTACAAATTCTCCCATATTAACTTTTTTTTACAAGATATTTGCTAGAAATTACAACTTAGCACTAAAAGTACATTGTGGTATCTTTAACTCCTCCAAACAAAGGCTGATATAGTTGTCAAAACCCAAAAAGCAGGACTATTATAATTCCATGTTTAGACTGTAAAGCATGTAGTTTATGCTTTCTATAATATGCTGTAATTAAGATACAATGAATGTGGATGAAAGTCATAGTAAAAGAATTTTTTGGCCAAGGCATCCAATTGCATATCTGTTCTCACTTAAAGTTTTGTTTTGTCTAGGAAAGAAATCAGTCTTCCATCTGGCTCAGTGAATGTGAGCTAACCAAACCTGTCTGAAACTTGCTAGGTTTCTCGCTCGAGACAGACAACTTATAGCATGTATTAGGCAAAAATGGAACTAGTACCTTTCCAGTTTAACCTATGTGTGGAACCATATATTTAAAGTTAGTGCTATGTCTGTTTCTTTTTTTAAGGAATAAAAGACTTAAAAATGAGCGTACAGGCTAGTCTGTGGGTTTTTTTCTTACATGAGAATTAGAGCTACAACCAATTTAAACTAAGTTGTTTCTTCACTCATGGTGGTAATTCTTTGCTTGTCACATTAGGAAGGAAGATTGCAAGAAGTAATTGAAAACCTTCTCTCCTTGGAAAAACAAACACGAACGGTAAGTAGCATATGGTGTGCAACATTTATTTGGGGTTGTCCTACACATCCCCTTGTTCCATTGCCTTAAAGTCATGAAGGGAATTGGAGTATCAGTCTTTCTCTTCTGTTGTTCTTTTCTTTAAAAAGAAAATCAATGAGGCTAGATATAATCAGTACCATTTTCCCTTTGTACAATAGAAATGCAAGTGATGGAGGTCTGCAGGTTGTTTATCCCGTCACTAATACGCTGTTTCTTTGTTACAGGCATCTGATATGGTCTCCACATCCCGTATCTTAGTTGCTATAGTGAAAATGTGTTACGAAGCTGAAGACTGGGATGCCCTTAATGAAAATATTATTCTTCTATCAAAGAGAAGAAGTCAGTTAAAACAGGTGAATTTAATCCTTTGAAACAAAAAAATAAAATTATATTTGGAGCTGTATTATGTATCTGATTCCACCTTGTGTGTAGGGACTTTCCCGACTTTGTAGCACCTGCCAGAATTAGCATCTGTTGACATTTTTTGGTAGACATGATGAAAACCAATAATGAACCTGATGTCTGGAATTAGTCTGTCTTCCCCTTGTGCCTGATCTCTCTGTGGTCCAGCTTGCCATTCTTGGCAACACAGCTCTGACTTTTCTTCTTTTGGTGCATTCAAGTGCTTTTAGATGGTAGTTCATCTTTACATTCTTCTGCAGTCTGTATTGTAGACATATCCTTAATTTTTCATGTTCACATGAGGTGTACATTAAACAGAGTTACTGCAATTTATTGTGATCAAGTAAGGGGTATGCTTTACATGCTTGCTTTTGAAACTGTTGTACTCCGGAATTCAGTTCTGTCTGAGATATTGGCTGTCAGGATAGCTGAAGGCACTTGCATTTAAGAAGGTACAAAGTTTATTGCGCTGTGTGTTTAGTTTGACTGAATTAGAAGTTAGCAACAGGTAATTTTAATGGCATCATTGCTTTAGGAAGAAGAAGGTTACCTACTTTTTAATGTGCAGAAACATTAGGAGTTTGTATAAAAGGGGAATACAGTGTAGTTCTTACTTGCACAAACTGTGGCTGAAGACTCGTGTCGTTTCAGCTGAATTTTCTTTTTGAGGAAGAATTTTCTAGAAGTTTCATTCTGTTTTTTTAGAAGTAGGTTATTCAATAATAATTGTAACAGTTTTGTCAGCATTGTTACCAGAAGAACATATTCCATTACCTGTGTTTGACACTGAAGGATGCTAGCATATTAGTGCCTACTTGGGAATATGCAGAGATGGAAAGGCATCAATCAGAAATAATTACCCCTCTTCCCTCCCTTCCTGAAAAATCTACATGTGTCCTAAAGCGAAAGGCTAGTGCAAACACTCCAGAGAAAATGTACCTTCCCTTTAGCCACGCAGGTCTTAAGACAAACAGATAAGTTTTGTCCATCCGTGTGAGAGTTGTGTGGATTTGGCGGAAGAGGGGTACTACTTTTTAAGAGAGAACCGCATGGGACGAATTGAGTATCACTGGAAAAACTGAGAAGAAAGAAATGAGAGGACAGCATTTCTTGACTTCTAGCATTAGTCGCTGGCATCATTTTACACATTTTTATGAATCAAAGTGATTAGATGTACCTTGCATGCTTTTTGTTGAGATGAGTCTCTTTAGTTTGATATGAAACTATTTAGTACTTATCTCTTGAATGTTATAGTTTGAATGCGTTTGAGAAATCTATAAACACAAGTGTGTTTTTCTTTCCTGTTATTGTACTAGGCAGTTGCTAAAATGGTCCAGCAGTGCTGCACTTACGTTGAAGACATCACAGACTTGCCAGTCAAACTGCGCTTAATTGACACGTTGCGTATGGTTACAGAAGGAAAAGTAAGATTTTGTTTTAAGACTGAATGTCTAAAAGGTAGAATAAAAATGTTCACCTTCTTTAAAAGCATAGCTTAACATTATTTTTTAAGCTTGTTCAAAAAAGAGCAAAAGCATATTTTTAAATTAACCCAAGAAGTCAAGTAGTGTATTTCTTTCCAAAAGACTGCAAATACTCTCCAGATTTCATATTTAAATAATTTGTTGAAACACTGGTCATATTTCCATGACGTAGATATTTGGATGTATTATTAATGTAATTAATAATACATTTCAGAGTTCTAAAATGCCATTTGTTTTTCACTTTTTAAAATGTTATGTATTTGAAGTTGTTAGAGAAATGGGCAGTTTAGTTTAATTTCTCCTGGGCTTAGCAAGGCGTTATGTACAGTTACATTAACCAGAAGGTGATATCAAAGCATTATACCAAGTTAATTACTTACATAATATTCCTTTTACTTAAAGAAAATAACCAATTCTGGATTAAGGCAAATTTGTATTACTGTTGTGGCTTTTGCCTGTTCAAAGTCAGTCTAAATTGTTACTAATCAAGTATTGCTGATTTATGGATGGTTAGGAGTGAGTGAAATAATGCCAACAATAGGACTTAGTACAAATGAACCATTAAAGTCTTACCTTCGTATCTGTTTCAATATATTTTAGCAGACAAAATACCTAATACTTCATTCCTTTTGTGTTTGCTTAAAGAATGGTAGACGAATATAGACATTATTTTTTAGATTAATTTGGTCCAAATACTTCCAGTGTGTCAACTATCCATCATATTTTATCTGCGTATGTTGTGGATAGTATCAGCATAGTATGGGCATACACAAGGAATTAATTGGTAGTATGAAAACATCAAATATAAGTCTTAGTGGGGTTGTGGTTTTAGAGTTTGCACTCTTTAGAAAATTCCAGTGTTTAAAGTACTACTTCTGACTTCAGATATATGTGGAAATTGAACGTGCTCGCCTGACAAAGACACTTGCAACAATAAAAGAACAGAATGGTGAAGTGAAAGAAGCTGCCTCTATTCTGCAAGAATTGCAGGTAACGCACCATGGAACTCAAAATTGCGTCAGCCATAAAACTTAATCCTGACTGCTTTTAGATTACTGTTTAGAACTTAATCAGGTACATCTGCAGAAATGCCTGGAATGAGATTAAGAGTTTATCTTAAGAGTTTATCGCTTTAGTGAAAGTGTAATTCAGTTTTAACTGTTTTTGTTAGTATCAGGGTTAGGTTACATAGAGTATTTCCCATTTGGAAAACAGATTTCAACTCTCTAGGTAGTGCATTGAGTTTAGTGTTAGTGGATTCTTCCAGTGTAAGTGGGCGCCATAATTTCAAATTAGATAACCTTTTCTCCATTTTCACTTGCTCTGGAATAGCTGTTTTTTCTGGTGTTTTGGGTTTGGGTTTTTTTTGTTTGTTTTCCCCACCCTGACAACCTCCCACTCTTCTGGCACAGTTAAGACTTCGCTTGATTTGACTTTGACAGTGTTAAAATAGTTACATTTTCATTTTAGGTGGAAACCTATGGTTCAATGGAAAAGAAAGAACGCGTAGAATTTATCTTGGAGCAGATGAGACTCTGTCTAGCTGTAAAAGACTATATTCGGACTCAAATTATCAGCAAAAAAATTAATACAAAATTTTTTCAAGAAGAAAACACAGAAGTAAGTCATTGGAGGATTTGTCTTCTCCCCATCCCAATTTTAGTCTGAAATGCCTCTCTTCAGGTCCAAGTGTATTTGAATCCCTCTGTTTGGCGGTATCCAGTTGGATTTCATTTATGTGATTCATGGAGCTGTACTAATTTTACTGTTTTATACTCTTTCAGAAACTAAAGTTGAAATACTACAACTTAATGATCCAGCTGGATCAACATGAAGGCTCCTACCTCTCCATCTGTAAGCACTACAGAGCCATTTATGATACTCCATGTATCCAGGCTGAAAGTGAAAAGTGGCAGCAGGTAAAAAAACATTACATCTAAAATGTCTGTATTTTCATGTGGCAAATACCCATTTCATTACCAGATCAATTTACAGCAGATGAAATAGCTCATCAGTCTGTTGTTCTTAGTTTTTTTTAATGGCTATATTAACAAATTGGTTAGTTGAAAACAGATACAATAAAGTTGATTTCAAATGAATATTTATAACTTACATCATCATTTTATTGTCTTTGAAATCTTGAGAATGTCTTGTCTGTTTTATAGAAGTACAGAAATTAGAAACAGCTGTGCAGGTGTGGTCTAAATGATACTGTTGTGTACGCAGTACAGATGTTACACATTTGAAAAGATTTTTTTTTCATGTATTTATTTTAAATACTACAATTTTAGTTAACCTGACTCAATTTAAAGGTATCAGTGGGAACGGGGGTTCGTTTCTGCAAGGTGACATCAGTTTCACCTTAACTTCTTAATATGCTGGGCTTAAGCCTTTCAGATGTTAAAGTCTAAGCGCTGGGAGCAGTGTTTTCAATTCCTCTGTTTAATTATGGAAAAAAACTCACACTCTTTCCTCTTACACAGGCACTGAAGAGCGTTGTTCTTTATGTTATTCTTTCACCTTATGACAATGAGCAGTCTGATTTGGTGCACAGAATTAGTAGTGACAAAAAGCTAGAAGAAATCCCGAAGTATAAGTAAGTATTCTTTCTAATAAACAATTCTTAGGTAAAAGAAAAGTGTCCTTGAAACTAGCTCTGCAAATGAAATCTGTTGACGCTGAGACTGGTGTAAGCATCTCAGCATTTAATGCTGTATGAAAAATACTGCAAAATTTTCATGATTGTGCTGTGCAAGTTCTACATTAAAATAAATGTCTCTTATAAAGAGAAAGATCTTTATTAAAAACACAGTCTGACTTGAGCTGCTCCCTGATTGTGTGATGTATTACAGAGTATATTCATGAAGAACAATGAGTATTAATGGTAATAAAATTAAAACATTTAAAATTATTTCTTTGATCTATTTAAGTATGAAATGAGCCTTATTAATACAGGATTGTAAATCAACTTTACTAAACCATTTAGAGACCTCCTAAAACTGTTTACCACCATGGAATTGATGCGATGGACTGCCCTAGTTGAAGAATACGGGAAAGAATTGAGAGAAGGATCCCTTGACAGTCCTGCAACAGATGTTTTTGGCTGTACAGAGGAGGGTGAAAAGAGATGGAAAGATTTAAAGAATAGAGTTGTGGAACATGTAAGTATGGCTGTCTTTAAGCATTAGCTATGCATTCAATGCCTCAACTAAAAATGCGTTTCGCTTGCCATATTTTAGTTACAAAGAGAAACAAAAAATGTATGTAGAAAGGCAGCAGACAACTTGCCTTTTCCATGGTGTTATATGAGCAAATAAAATGTTGAAAATACATCTTTATTATAGATAGGTATTTGGCACAGTTGCCAGAAAAAAAAAGAGCATATTGCACTCAAATTAGTGAGATTTAGCATTCACATTTCAATAGAGCAGAAACTTGCTTTTAAGAAGTCTTGCTTTTTAATTTGTAATTAGTTGATTTAATTACTTAATGATTTGTCATGTCGAGACTTTTATACCTTTTACAAGCAAAAGAACTGTTCACAACTCCCTCGTGTGCCTTATGCTGGACTGCCATTAGAGCACTATAGCTCCTAATCTGCTTTTAACATTGACTTTTATATTTTTGCAGCCTGCTTCAATTATATTTTGCACATAACCCTCTACTCTGAACACTTTTATTCCAGAATATTAGAATAATGGCTAAATATTATACCAGAATTACAATGAAGAGAATGGCACAGCTCCTGGATCTGTCCGTTGATGTAAGTGTTCCTTTGCTTATCCTTTCATAAATGGCTTGGAAGTGTATGTGTGCATGTGTTTGTGGCAAAAATGTAAGTATTCAGCAGAGTAATGTTCTTTTAGTATGAATTTGAGTTCTCTTTTTAGCTTAAAAAGCTCTAAGTGGTCCGATAGATCATCATTGCATTGTTTCACAGACAATGCAGAAAGACATAGCATTGTAGAAATACACTGCTTGGTACAAAATTCTTAGGGTTTATACTTGTGTGTGTATGAATGTTCCTGAATATAGCTTTTGTTACTCTGTCTCTGTATATCTGTCTTTATATTATCCTTGCAGCTCCCCTACCTTCATCTTTAGTATTAATTCCCCTGTTCATGTTACCAGCTCTTACCAGGAGGAACAGACTGTACTATAGATAGACAGGGAGCATTAAGTGAACTTGGTTCATTGGGTTCTTTTATGAGAAGTAGCATAAAATTCTGTTGGGACTAACAGTATTAATCCAAATATTTAACACTTTACTAGTCAATACAAAGATTTGAGTGTATTTTCATGCCTTTCTGGGAGTTAGAAAACTGTTTTTTAGTCCAGGCAGAACTCAATGACTTGATGCATGTGCCGGTGGCAAAAGCTTCTCTTAAAAATTCATTTACATTCAAGGTCTTACTGAAATGCTGGAGCTGCTTGTCTTGTGTTTCAGTGTGAAAAAGCTTCTGTCAATGGGTGATTAAAACTGACTGAAGTTACAGGATTTCTCACCTTTAAATGCCCCTGTTTATAGATGGTTGCACTTTGGGAAGCTGGGGTGGAGTAGTCTTCCTGTCATCCCACTTTGTGTTTTCAAGAACTTTCCAAAGAGATTCATGCATTATGGCATATTGGTATTTCAACTGCAAATGAAAAGGTTTACCCTACTGTCTTTTAATTAAATCTGCTTTTTTCCACAAACTCGGAATAAACCTTTTTTGACAGCAGTCAGTAATTCACATGGGTTTTCCTATGCCTTGCTTGTCAGATGGCTTGTTCTGCTATCTGTGTAGCCAAGTACTCCAAAGTATAAAAGTCTGTTGGTGTAGTATATTAAACATGATTAACGTGATCAGATAGAGGTCAAATGAAAAAAAAAAAAAAAATCAATAGATCATGCTAGTACCTTGCAGTGCCAACACGTGTAATATTAAAGTATTATGTATTTTTTTAAGTACAATATTACTACAGCTGTATTTCTGTTAAGTATAAAGAAAAAGTTGTTCCCTGTGCTTTAATACTGTTTGGGAGGAATTCTGATGTTTATTAGCTATAAATGCTATTTTCTTGACTTAGTGCTGTTTCTCTTTGCAGGAATCGGAGGAGTTCCTGTCTAACCTAGTAGTTAATAAGACCATCTTTGCTAAAGTAGACAGGCTGGCAGGAATTATCAATTTCCAGAGGCCTAAGGACCCAAACAATATACTCAATGACTGGTCTCACAAGCTCAACTCACTAATGGCCCTAGTTAACAAAACCACACATCTTATTGCCAAAGAGGAGATGATACATAACCTGCAGTAAGGTGCCTCAATAATCTCAGTGCTTTTAAAGAAGGCATTAAATCTTCATAATAGAGACTATTATTACAGTGTGTATATGGTTTGTTTTCTCCCTGTCAAGCCTTCCTGGTCTAAAATTTAGAACATAATTCTGAAATTCCTGTTGACAGTTATGTTCCCTTGATTATTCATTCAGTTGTTGAATGTTTTTGCTACAATTGGTGAAAGAACATAATAAAACTGTATTGCCTGTATAATAGTAGTCTTGTGATTTCTTCTTTTCCATGTGTACTTTTATCTATCTGACACATAATTCTGTGGCTGTTTCATTACAGGACTACATTTGAGGCTGTGATTGAGATGATATACTGTAAATAATAAAATCCTAGGGTTTTACAGTAGCATGCACTGAGGTAACTTATAATATTATAATGTTATGTCAAGAGAGTGAACGAAGTTCTGGATGTTCATACTTAATAATGCTGTTTCTTGCGGTTTGGGAGTGCAGATAGGCTTTACTAATTAATTCTGAGATGACTGAGAAATCTACCTGAATCTTGTCTGCTTGGTGCAACTAATTTTCACTGTTTTGTAAGTTCCAGTTTGTAATGGCTACAATAGCAATTATGCAATTAACTAAGACAGTACTTCAAAGCTGCTCCTTCTCATAATTGAGCGTGTTATATTCAGACAAGATAATGTCCTATTACTTGCTTTAACCTACTTGTAACGGAGGGAAGCTGTCCCCATGTCTCCCTGTTCTGTTTTTTTAAGAAAGCAAAAATAGTAGCACGAATAGTATAGTAAGAGTCAATGGGACTTTTGTTGAATTTGCTCTGTTTTTTTACTAATTTTTAATGCTAGCCATAACTAACTATTCTGTTCAGAACTAATTAGGTAGAGATTATAATTGCAAATGGTGTATTGTCTCTTTAAAAGCACACTGAACTTCATTCAAACTTAACACTCTTAGCACAGGTAATTACCATATGAATACGCAGTAAGTCAGGGAACTTTAGACAGTGATTTTGAGTGAGGGAAGTCTGTGAAGGGCCAGGAAAAGATGGAAGCTTCTAAGCAGTGATTTGCATTTGAAATGTAGACTTTAGACATACCTTAAGGGGAACTTGGGAATGTCATTTCGGAGGCTTTTAACTTTATCAAGCCATACCAATCCAGCTCACTGTATTTAAGCGACAAAAAAGCAGCTGAACTACCCGTAAGTGAAGGAAAAAGGGGAGCAGACTGTTTAGAATGCATAGAATGCTTGCCATCGAACTTCTTACGTTGTATTACAACTACAATTTTATGAGTTCTATAAGATCTTGTCACAGCCATGTCTGAGAATGGGATGTGCTGCTCTTTGCAGGGCTAGCCTTAGTAGCATCAGCAAAACTGGCTGCTGCTAGGATAATGAGCAAAGTAACTTCTGTTTTGACCTTGTTAGCAGCAAAATTAAATCTTCTGGAAACTGAGGCAAGAGGTATCAGAAAGGGAACAGTGGGTCATCAGGTGAAGTGGGAACTTACCTCTCCCTGTTCTTAGAATCACAAACGTTTTTCTTCCATTTGCAAATCTATTCTGGAATCTACAACCCCAAGCACCTAAGCTTATGGACTCTGTGACTTATACCAGATGAGAGATACTGGACCTGTTTGCCCAGTGAACCTTCTTTTCCTTCTCATCCTACAGTAGAATGGTTCAGTGGTTCCCTGGCCCTGCTTTCTGGGGTTCTCGCAGATCCTGCTCCCTCTCTGGCGTAGCTACATCCCTCTCTGCTGCCTTTGTTTGCATTTAGAGCATGAGTTTGTTAGAGAGAGGAGGTGGTTTCTCTCCCCTTCCAACTACCTTTTGCTGTCAGCATTGGAAAGAACACAGAAGCACTCTTCTCTTTCAACAGCCCAGGTGTCTTCTTAAAACTCAATTCAGAAGGATTATGAAGGTTCACTTTCATGGTCTGTTTCCATACCAAAGATTCACAATGATCAAGCTTTTTGCCTTTTGGTCCAAAATAAATTTTTGTCCTCACTGAGTTCACTTACAACACCTTCGTCTTGGTTTGACAACATACTGCCCAAAGCAAACTCCCTTCTGAACTCTGTCCTCAGAGCGAGGTGGATCTGTTGTGTACCTAGAACCCCGTGCCACAAGCAAGAATCCCTCAGGGCTTCCCTCCCCATACATCACAACACTAAAAGAGGAGTTTTAAAACAAAGTTGCAGAATTATTAGCCTGTATGGTAAGCCCAAGTGAGTGGAAAAGAATCTGTTCATTTAGCCTGGAGTTTGGGGTTTTTTGTTTTGTTTGATTTTGTTGGCAGACTACTATTAATGAAAATGAAAGGAGTGTATCTGGAGTCTCTCTGGAAAAGGTTGCCACATCCAGGTTGCTAGGAAAAAAGACAAGCTGTAAACTTTTGGTGCTAGTTCATCTCAAGAATACAGATTTATGTCAGATGTAACTCCTCCATGAGCAATCTAAAGGTCAACGTGAAGGCATGCCAGCTGCTTTAAAAAAAATGCACCAAAATTGAAGATCTTTAATCTTGCCAATGTGGGCTCAAACCATTGCATTAATCTGAACTTTGTAGTTCCTATCTCCACAGTGTACCCTCAGCATCCCTTATTGCTGTTTGCTTCTCAACACTCATTTTGTGGATCAAAGGAAAAATGAATTAGTCTGAATATTATTTGCTCTAGAAATTGTGTATGTTTAAAGAGTCCACGTTGAAGAAATGTTATCCTTGGATAATTGTGAAGTAAGATTAAAGTTGAGATCATCTGTTCATTAGAGGACTCTGGAGTAATTCCAGGGGAATTTTCATGCTGTGGAAAATCAAAACTTGCTACTCTTCAGCCTAATAATCAGACATTAATGGATGCCTCGAAACAGTTTGCTTTATTGTTTAGTAAGACGAAGAATTACTGTTGCTATCTAACCTCAGGTCTACCACTGACTTGTTTGTGGCAGAGGGTAAACCACTTAACTTCTGTTAGTTTCCCATGATTGCTGCTTCTGAGGGAGTTCAAGAATTTATAAAGGTCCAGCGTGCTAAGACAATAAAAACATTGCTTCTATTACTGCAATCAGTCTGGAACTCCTATTGAGAAAGGCCTCCTGTTTTGTTTCTCAGAGATGAAAACTGCTCGAGATGCCTGCTGGGATGTTAGGCTGCAGGGTCAGGGAGGCAATTTGGTGCTGAATGTATTCTATTATGTGCTTATTACTTTTGTGTGTTAATTGCAATGGTTTTTCCTGTATTCTGAAGTTAGACATCATGAGTGGAGCCGATTGAAAATTGGGCTTTCTGTATTGGAATTCAAGAAACTTCCACTTCCCAGAAACAGGAGTGAACCTTATCATAGATAACAGAAATTGATTTTCTGAATTTCCTGTGAAAGCAAAAGTCTGAGGAGAAAGGAGAAAAAGCAGTGGCATCAGTTCGAAATAATTAAAATAGTTTTGTCTTGAAAATGGAGAAACCAAGCTATAGCTGTGATTCCAAGTGTGCAGCTCATGGGCGAGCCAGGACTCTAGGGCTTTTTGGCTACCAGCTCTGTATTAGCCCCGAAGCAAGTGAGGCTTTCTGAGTTCCCAACTCTTCCAGAATCTGTGCCACACCTTTCAGAGCTCTGCTCAGATCTTAGCGTCATGGCAGGGAGCCTAGCAGCCCGGAGTGGCCTCAGGTTTTCAAACTCCTGCTTTTTGGCAAGGAGCCTAGATCCTCTGAGGACCTGGGCATGGCTCTTAGCCTCACAGAACAGGGAGAAGCCCTGTGAACAGTCATCATTTACAGAATCCTGACTTAAGGGTAGGGAGACTGGATGTGTCAGTGCCTTCTGTACAGGGCTTCCTCGCAGTTACAGTCCTGGGGAGGTTGGGCTTTCTAAACTTCCAGCAGGAAATAGCCATTTTCCTATCTGAAAGGTTTTGAAATCTTAAAAAAAAAGTAAAAGTGGGATTTAATTTGGTATTGCTGCATTCGTTGGAGGTTTTTTTTGTTTTGATTTAATTTTTCCATTATAATGAGTCCCTAGAAATATCACTGTTAGGCTTTTGAGGATTTGAGTCCTGTCAAGTCTCATGATGCTGAGCAGAGATTCATTGGTTTTGTTCCTATATCATGCCTCCCCATTGTGCCTTTGGCATTTCTTACATTTGCAACATATACTGTTGCTTTTCTTCTGCTCCCAGCCTCCGTGTGACCGGCTGCTCCTGGTCTCCTTGGGCAGAAGAAAGGGTGTGCTGCGACCAGCGCAAACCCCCGCATTCCTCAGCAGAAGCCCAGCACTGTGAGCTCTCCTCTTGTCATGAAATCCCAGTAATGAGCATAGCACATGGGGATTCCGGGAACTTAAAAAGTCTGGACAATTCTGGAAAGGCAAGCCAGTAGTCAGCACGTAACTCATCTGTTTTCTGTGGCCAGCCCACGCTGAGTGAAGACCTGGCTTGTCAACTCAGCCTGGAGAGTTGAGTGATGTGTTTGATTGCAGAGGTTGGAAACCAAAATTGCAGCTTCCAGTGGGGTAATACACATCAAGGAAAGAGAGAAACATATCTCATGGAGTCCCTCCCACAGCAGCAGCTAATATTATAAGCTTATTTCCTTAAATTATCCTCTAATACTGTATTGAAACATGTCAATAAAAGCCACGAGTCTCTTTCTTCCCATGTAGCGTGTAACTGGTTGCCAGTGGCATGCTCTGCCTTCTGTGCTGTTGTAACAGAAGTGGCTCTAAAACTAAAGTTCAATTATATGAAGGCCCTTTGGATTTGGGATCTCATCCCTTAGACCAGTTGCTACACGGGTTGCACTTTGAGCAGAATTTCCACGGTTAATGAGAGCTTGGAGCCCAAATTTGTTTTGTACCAACAGTCCTCATCTTTCTATCTATCTGGTAAAACAGACTATGAAAGAGCTTGGAGGGGGCACCACATGGAAACAATGCAGTTATTCCAATAGCGCAGGCTCAGGGGCAGGACTTGAACAAAACAGTACTTGGCAGCCAACCCCAGCCCAGAGCTGCTGGCTCCCTCGGTGCCCTCTGGCATGTCCACTTGGGCTTTCTGCAATACAATTAACCAGTCTACAAAATACACTAAAACCTACTTCATATGGGGGCTAAGAGGTTTAATTTAAGTAACAAGATCATAAAAAACAGTGGGTGTAAGGGCACAGTCTCCATATTGTGTTTTATATACAGCACTTTTCCTGAGACTGGAGATTCCCCTGCTGCCACAGGCTTTCCCGGCTCCTTTTTGGGCTGTTCCTACAGTGCCAAGTTGCCGTATTTTTACAGCAGTCATCGCCTTTCAGTACTTTTAGTCTAAGAACTTTAAAACAAGAGAGACGGATAGCAAAAAGCAGGAAAAATGGTGTCTGTCCTTGAACAAATCCTTCCCCCTGTAGCTCAGTCAGTAGCCATGCAATTTTTTCTTAGCGCATTTCCTAAAGAAATACTGTCAGAACAAATGGTCTCAAAAGTTAATGACAGCTTACGTGAAAAATAAACCCAGTAAATTTGTCTCACCCCAAACTGAACTCCAGAGGACAGATGCATATTTTTAGATACATACATACACATATAAAACTCATTCAGTTTTCTATTTTTTTTAAATTGAAATTTATTTTAAAGAAAACCTTCCTTGCATTTTGTAACAGAAAAATTTATCAGTAATAGAAAAGCTCACCAAGACCCAAACGCAACTAAGCTCCAAAAGAAAAGTACTAATTCCACTTCAACAACCTGGACTGAATAAGACACAAAGTTAGTTAGATCCTAAACATGGTTTCACCTTTATCTGAATCACCTTGCACAGTGCCCACGGGAAACATCTGAGTGTCACAGCGTGTCCTTTAGGCTCGCTGGGGATCGTGTCCTCGGCAAGCGGCTGGGGAGCAGCAGAGGTGGCCTATGGCGAGTGGTTTTGTCCTCCTGAAATGGCGTCGCCTGGGTTGGGGCTGGGACCAACCCCGCTCCCCTCCGGCATGGCCTCCGGTAGGGCGCTCAAACAGTCAACTACACTCCCAATCCTATTTCTAAAGTCGAATTGAAAAGTGGACTGATTTCAGTCTGAGGCTGCACATGCAAAAGATTTCTTTAAATTTATTTCCTTCTGCATTTACATTTTTGCAAGGCGCTCTCTCTTTATAAACGCATCACTGATGAATATTGAAAATACTCTTTGGGCACAAGTATCTTCTTGCAGTGGCAATGCATCAGAGGCTTGGCTGGTGGTTATTCTTCGAAGAGTTAGGAGGCCTTAAATGTAAATTTAAATATAAATGTCTTTAGGAAAATCCAATACTAAAATGATCTGGATCTTACAATTATTTTAATTAAAGTAGAAGCAAAAGTTGTTAAAAACACCAGAATCCTGTCTTGTTGATAAACTTGATTAAGATGCTGAATTAAGCTGCTTCGCCCCAATTTCTTGTCCACTTTGCCCAAAGCACGACGGCCGATGCAGCGCGAGGGGAACCCATCCGCGGCAGCTGAGCCGGCATCGCCTTCAAAAAGCCAGTTTGCAAAACAGCGCCGGTGTTAAGAATTGATTGCCAAACATTTTGAAAACACAGCTAAGAGGGAAGATTACTCCCTGAAAATAAAACTGTTAGGCAAAGCAGTTTCGGGGATTCACGGGCAGCCAGACGCGCGTTACCAACAGTCCTTGGGCAAGAGCAGATGGGGTTGTTGGAACATCCATGTGCGGTGTGAGCTTGTCCATCATCTGCCCGCAGCCTTCGTGCACACACCCATGTTCCCGCCAGTTTCTTGAAGGGAAGTAACTTTTTTTTTATATTAA
>VYZM01004702.1:594844-610528 GCA_013398915.1 Dromas ardeola | reverse complement strand
AAAATAAACGGCTTAGGTAGGGTTTGTTGAAGGATGGAAAAATAAATTGGAAGAATTTAACAGCTGTTGTAAAATTAACCCTCGGAGCAATGAAGGCTTTGCAGATAAGCTGATATTTTTGTTTTCTGCAGGAAGGCTTTGTCAGGGCCGAGTGGCTGGAAGTTGGGAGGTCTGACAGAGATCCTGAGATCGCCTTTAATACAATACAACTGTTGTGAAACTGAAAATAGGAGAGTTTATACTGCAGCTTGCCATGCAGTCCTCCCACCAGAAACTGTATATATTTTTATATATATATATATATTTTTTTTTTTAGGACAAATCCCCAAGTAGGAGAAGCATATATGTTGCCTCTCCTGGGGTGGATCGTGTCCTTCTATTAATTTCCAGTTGAGTGAAGTTGTTTGGCTTCCATGCATTGTTAAGCAAACTGTTGTTGTTCGATTATAGTAACGTGATTAAACATATAATTGATGGAAATTAAGCAATAACTGCGGGGAAACGGTTGCAAGGATGCTTTCCAATTAATGACAAAATGAGTAAGAGATAACGAGATAATAGGATTTTTGCATTATCAGAGGTACAGCGAGCTTGGGATGAAGTTTTAAAGTAACATAGTGTATTTTGCTTTTCATTGAAGAAATACAACTGAATTCTTTTAAGACACAAAAATGTCCTAAAAATGAATATCCCCATTGATAGATTGAGTGCATCGTGGCTAGTCTTGTTGGGATGGTTTGAATTGTTGGGGTCTTCTAATGTTGTTCTTAATAAATAGTGTAATTGAAACAAGGCGAAGGATAAAATATCCCCCCTTTATTTATTTTAAGAAAAGACACATTCCTTTGTAAAAATGAAAAACCCCCCTCCGTATTAAATCAAGTGATACTTGGTGAGTTTGCGTTATTTTCCAAGAGTGATTGGTAGAACAGGGAGGTTTTAAAATAATGTGTTTTAAATTCGGTTGTTTCAGTACTTTTGAGTCGTAGCAGATTATGAAGGAAAACTCTGGGGTTTCTTAAATGGCAAAGCTTGTTTGACTGGGGCAGGCTGGGGATGCTGGGCAGCTTGCTGGGCCTTGGTAGCGAGGAGCTGATTTTGAACATGCAGCTGAAACTTAGATGAGGAGAGAGCATACAAGTGACCACCGCGTTCCCTCCCCCTCCTCGGGATGCAAACCGAGGGATTCGCTCCGGGGTGAATCAGACTTCGGTAGGATTAGCTTTTACAGTGCAGAAATTGTGAGTGGGGAAAGCCGAGTTAAGCTTTTTTTTTTTGTTGAACTTTAATTAGCAGAACAGTTTATTGGTAAGTGAAGGAACATCTTGTGTGTTATTACTGATAAAATTGAGTTCTCTTTGTAATTTGTTATGAAAGCAGAAATTTTATTTTCCCTAGCTGAAATCACATTTCTTTTATCACTCCTCACCTCCGTGAATTTTTTTGACTTACAAAATGTACAGTGTGTATTTCCCCTCCTTCACTTCATGTGGACACTGTGCCTTTTTAAGTGAGCCAGATGAACGTTTCTATGACAGAGGCTTATTAAAGAGATGGCTCTAGGACCTGAAAAGTTGTAATAGCTGGTTTTGTGGAGGTTTATTTTGTTTTGGGTTTGTTTTTTCTTTTGGGGTGTGGTGGTGGTGTGATGTTTCTGTTTCTCCACAGCAGACTAAAAATTCAAGGGGAATGTGGAAGTAGCACCTTGATCTGTGATTTGTCCCAGTTTTGCTTCTTGATCTCTCATGGAGGATCCTTTCCCTTTGTGAATTCTCACTGATTTTAGAGAAACTTCTCTTTGGATTTGGGATCTGTATTAGTAGATCCGGTTGCAGGAGAAGGGCTGTAGTCTGGAGAGAACTTCTGCTCAAAGGTTAGATTGATGGAGAAGCTCCCATCTTGAAAAATGTAAGTAACAGCGTCTAGAAGGTTTGAAGAGGTAATGTTTCCAGGTGGATAGGGTACAGGCCTAGTGCTTGAGAGATCTGGACAGCCTGATGCAAATCACTTCACCTGTTTATGCTTCCTTTTGAAGGAATTTAAAATAGGAATAGTGAATCTTAACAACTTGCAAAGAGTCTTGACGCCTATGGATGAAAGAGGCTATGTAAGAGCTAGGCAATATTATTACTAATGTTTTCCAACTCTGTTAATTTAGTAGTCTGATGAAATATTTTCTCCAACGTTGGCAATTACTTTTGTTACTAAAATCCCCTTTGCAATTATAGTTGGATATTCTTTCTGACTTTCAGCATGGTTTTTTCCTTTTTATTCATTGTTTACTACCATCTTACATTTGCTACTGCACTTTATTCTAGGTGTTTTCATTTTAGTAATGGCAGAAGCAATTGCTGGAGCAATTCAGATGATTATTTGAAAGCCCTTGAATCTTTCACCTCACTGGCGTTCCCTCCTGAGGTCAGTGGTACCCAGATAGGCCTGGTAGCAGGAGTGAAATCTAAATTAGAAGAGTCTTTTGTAGTAATTTGGATCCTGCCCCTGTATACAGCCTGAATAACTAGGGAAAGCCATGGGAGTGGGCTTGGAGAATGAGAAGGAAGGATGGTGTCGTTCTGCTCTACCTTAGGGCTAGAGTTGTTGGACAGCTGGCATTCCCCTTGCCTTGGGCATCAGTAGGCCAAGAATCCCAGTAAATGTGAATCCTGTCCGTCCTTTTTTCCTAGCATTGTTAAAGGCTTCTTCCTGGAAGCGGATCCCCAGCGTTCCTCTTTCTGCGAGGTTGCGAGTGGCTCGTTGTGGGTGAGAAAATAGCAAATTTTGTGTTCCTGATCTTCCCTCTTGCTGGCCTATCATAGCTGTTTAATCATTTCCGACTTCTTTTGTTGAGGTCCTAAGGCAAGATCCCATTACCAGTACATGGTATATGTATTTTTCCCCTTTAAATGGGAGTATTATGGGTTAGATTATCAGAACAAACAAAACCTTCCTTTTTTTGTTCTTGTTTGTCTTGCTATTTCTTCTGTGGCCTTTGGCAGTAGTCAGCTCTTGTGTTTATGTATATATATCAATGTCATACATTTAAAGACATCGTACTTCATATGTTTGATTTCTTGCTCCCTTTGGTAGACTTCTGTGACTGTCTTTCTTTTTTCAGCAAGAAAGAAAAGAGAGAGAATATTAAAAAAAAAAAGAGTGTTTTTTCAAAAGTTTGCACACAGCGCTAGGATGAAGGAATGTTGGTCTTCTGGAGATTTTGACTAGGAAAGTAAATGCTTGGTTTCTCCTAGTATTTGTTTTTTGAGGAGCGAAGAAAATAACTAAACTTTATAGATAGTGACATTGGGAGTCTGCAAGGTCAGACCGCTCTACGGAGACAGGCCAGCTTCTGGTGATTTTATTATGGTGGTATTGATATGTAACTCAAGTTCCTCATTCAGAAACAGTCTCGCTCACTGAGCTTTCATCTTCTCTTCACACAAATGTTTACAACATGAGGCTTCAACCAGAAGCAATCACTCATGTCTGAGAAACATAGAAAAGTGAGTATTACTGTAGGAAAAGAAGTGCATAGAAATTTAAGCAGGGAGATTGTAATTACCCATGGGTAAGAATTTGTTTTTCTGTTGTGATTCCATTGCACTGCTAGTTGAAGTTAAAGGATACTTACTGTGGCCATAACATAATATCCAACTATTTCTCTATAATTTTATATGCAAATTCACTGTCATAAATTTAATAGAAATGCACCGGTTATTTACCCAGTCTTTTCTCAAGAGTCCTCCAAAATAACAAATTGCAGACTTATTACAGGAAAGCCAGATAAGAAATCATAGATTTCAATCTCTTTTCTCCTTAAGTGTAACTTTACTACACTGAGCGGTTCCATTTCATGACTAAAAAGTTTGAGTGGCTACTGTGGCCCCATCCGCCTTCTGAAAGAGTACAAACTGTAAAATTTTTTAGGCGGCATGGAGTCCTTGTCAGATGTCAGAAGATTTCTACTTTAGCAAGAAGGTAGTTTAGAATTAGCCACACGGAACTGTACAGCTTTTCCAAGAAGCAGCAGATACAAAGTGCTGCTGAGTTGGTAGCAAGAGTTTTTTGTAAAAGATGTTTTGGAGATGTTACTGTAAACTGTTGTGCGATTTGTTTCTGTTAGTCTCAGGAAGTACCACTTGCATGAAGAATGATGTGACTGAGGTTTTGAATCTTTGGCTTATGTGTGGTCTGGGGAAATACATTTCATGATCTCTCCTGTTTGTAAGCAGCAGGAAGGCTAATGATTCTCAGAGCTGTAATGACTAAACATTGGAAGAAAAAGATGAGTAGAATTATGTTAGGTATAGAATTTTGACTGTTGGAGTGGCAGGAAGTGAAGGGTAGAAATGTGAGCAGTGTGTGGATTCATCTGAGCTGGTTTTATGGTAGTTAGGATAAGTATTATTTAGCAATGATCTTTCAGTCTGTGAATTTCACAGGTTGTTTTTTCATAGTTATATATAGCAAAATACTGTATTCATCAAAACAGTAAAAATGACACTGCTAAAATATGCTCAGAAGGTCTTTCAGAGCCCTCCAGACCCCATGGCAAGAGAGAAATACATAATACAACAAGAGCTGTTTTTAAGAATCTTGGTTGTTAGTAATGCGGCACGAGTGTTTAATTTGCTGGAAAATATTTAGTGGTTCAGCAAACCAAGAAAGTAGCAAATCTTTGTGGACATAATAAATGCAGAATGCCACAAATGAAAAGCATAGTGGTTTTGGCAGCATATAAAATAATGCTTCTTCCCTATATACCTTTTCACTCAATGTAAGACACTATGTATTTTTGTAAGTGAAAATTTTGTTTTCTCCTGGGGTAATTTTGGGGGAACTGGGGACAGACGGTGTGCTTCTGTTCGCAAATAACGTTCCTTCGCTGCTCTCAGCTGAATTCCCCACCAACCAGCTGGGATTCCCAAATGCTGTTGACCGGACATGATAGCTGCCTCGCATCTGAGCCTCTGCCATCTCAGGAGCCAGAATTTGTTGGGCTTTTCTCATTGTCTACATGGGGAGGTCATTAAGGGGAATGTTTTTTAGCATACTTCTGAATCTGTGCTCACGCAGTGGTGTAGCCAAGTGCTGTGGGTATTTTATTGAAGTGATGTTTTTGATTATAGTTGTTTGTGCTAATGGTTTTGAGGTAACTGTACTCTGGCCATATCTTAAGACACTCACACGTTTGGAATGGTGCAGGACATTTGTTTTGTCGTTTGAACTGACTGATATTACTTGGCTGCGGTTTTGTTTATATTTGTTTGGCTGGGCTACACACCGCTTTTCTTCTTCCGAAGTTTTGTGAGAATTATGCCATTAACCACAGTAGGATTGTTACTCATTCCTGCTGATGTCTGTTTTTTGAGTGGGGTTTAAAATACGTGACTGAATCTCTAATGTTCATTTCAAAAGGAATGAGTAGGGTGAATGCGGCTGGGAAACTTGTCTTTCGGATACAAGTTACGGCGCTGCCCATAGGGTTTGCTGTGTGAGGAGAACTTGGGAATCCATATTCTATTCTCTGGAGAGGTCTAAAAATTGAACCTGTTGGTAGTATCATCTTTGTGCACTTGAGAAGAGGCAGCAGGGATGTTATAAAAGCTTTATCTGAATGCAGAAGGGTTAATATTGTTAAAATATGGAGTTATAAAACAACTCCCCGAACCAGGCTTAGCTATATTATGCCAAACTATTTGAAGCACAGTCATGTAAAAATGAATTTCAAAGGTTATTTACAATAAAGATAGCAATTTTTAGTGGTGGAGGTTAGTTATTGCTTTGAACTTTCAAAAGGCACACAAAAATACCATACAGTTACATAATAGTTATGGTTTTAGGAGAGATGCGTTTGGAGTGTCTGTGGGTGGCATCGCTGTGTTATTAAATCTGGTATGGTAGGACCCTTTTGTGCTAAGCACTTATAAATGCGTAACAAAAAACTCAGTCACAGTATTATTCATTACTATAATAAGTTTAAGTTCTTTATAATGCTGCAGTGAAGACTGAGGTATATTGGAAGAAAACTTTCCTGTTTTGTGTCACAACTTTCTGGCTTATTTCTGTGTTCAGTTTGTGAACTGTGCACTGTAACTGATGGTCAGCATGAAGATTTATACATTCTTTTGCCTCTTGAGTGGATTGAAAGAGTGATTTGTATTTTTCATCTCACACAGAAAATGAACTTAGAGCTTTTTTTTTTCTTTCCCTATCCGACTGTAAAACTGTGATTTATACCTGTAGCATCTGCATTTGCCCTAGTGATCAAAGCTGTGTTCTGGAGGTAGATCCCCTAGTGATAGGGGTGTGCTGCTTTGCAGTACTGGGACATGTCAAGAGTGGAGAAAGTTCTTGTATGAAAATTAAAGTTTGACATTTGAGGAAAGACTGTTTCAACATCTCTACAATATCCCTGCTAAGAGGAGAAAACTTGGATCGAACCACTGAACTTTGGAGCTGCTTAGCTGTTGGGGCGGGGGGACGGGTTTGGGGCTTTCTAAAAGGGGATATGCTGTGATAAATAATATCCTAATTTTAAAAATACTTTTATTGCTGAAATCCAAATACAGCTGTATTAGAGGAAGCTGTGAATTTAACACAAGACTGAAAGTTAGGAAGCAGTAATTTTGATTCTGTCTCAGACTGAATTGGTGAACGTTGGCAAGTGAACTGTGGTCAGGTGCGCTCTCTGATGACAGCACTGTATGAGTGACAAGTTCAGTGAGCATCATGGAAAACTTTGTGACGTATGTGTTTGCATTTAAACTTCAGAAATACTTTTGTAAATGTGCTGGTAATTGTTTTGTGTTGAAGTGCTTAGGAATCTTCTTTGGCTCCCCTTTGCATTCCTTGGGAACGCAGTTTTGTACTTGCTTGACATTCTTAAAATTAGGTGACAGGTGTTTAGTCACATATACACAGATGTACCTATATATCGTACAGCAGACATTTCTCAGAAAGGACTTTTGGCAATATCTTACGACTCAGCAGAGAAGAATAGTGGTGATTGCGTGACTGTGTAAGTCCTAAAGATTAATGGTATTCACTTTTTTTGGTCAAAACTATTACTAAACATATTGTGAAATGTGCAGAGAGACTCGGGAACAAGGCCCTGTTCTGTTATTGACGTGTTTAAAAGAGAGGTTCTGCCACAAGTAGGTTATAGTTTTGAAAGTTGTGGATTATGGTGTTTAAAACAGCTTTTAGAATACGAATACTGTATTCCTCTGCAAAGTGTGTTTGAGTTTGAGACTTGCAGGTTGGTCCTGCTCCATGGAGAGCTGGCTGGTCGTGGAGTGCTGATTTTTTCCCTTTGTTTTTCTCTGGCAAATTTCATTAAGAGAAGCAAAGATTAAATTACTTTTCTAATGCATTTTTTTTAAAGTAAGTAATTGGTGATGTTGTTATGGGGATAAAATGGTAACCATGGGACAATATTTCAATTAAAATGCCCTCATCTTGGATAAGTGTGAGAAACTCTCCTCTCGGAAAGCAGAAAGAACATATAGGTGTATGGAATACAAACTGCCACTGTCAACCGGTTATTATGAAAGATTGTTTACGTGAAGATTTTCTATGAAGGAGCCAAAAGAACTTTAGGTGGGGCAGAAGCACCACCTATTATTATGTTACCTGATGCTTACTATGACACACTCCTCATTTCAGTTGGTTATTACTTGCCAAATTCTAATTATTTGGGTTCAAATTTCCCATGGTAGGTGTCTATCGCAGGCTGACTTTTTGGATGCTATGGAGGGAGTGAAGGCTTCTGCCAACACGATTCGGTCTTTTCTAGAAATTGGGCAAAAAATATATTCTTATATTCACAATAAAATAAATAAACCCTCTAATGTCCTATACTGCTGCTTTGTAAAAAGTTGAGACGTGGTATAGTATGATGTTTCTGCCAAGGATATACTTGTTATCAACCCTGTGAAAATCTGCTCAGCATTGGTCAAATTAGCATTTAGTACAAATTTAAAAGATCATCCCTGCAGTGAATATACTTCAGCCTGAGATTTCTGTACAATTTGAAGGCTAGGGCTTCTGCATTCCTCCCTGATACGATTTTTGGGCAAAAATGAGAGCACAGAGAACTCCTCTTCTGTACTCCCGATACCCAGTTCCACTTCTCTACCATCTCTACCTTCATGCAGCGCAGAGGAAGCAGCGACTGAATTTCACAGAATACATAGAATATGTAGAATAAATGTGGAGATGGGGGTAGCTGAACAAGGAGGTTTAGATTGAAAAATATTAGTGTTAGAAAGAAAGAAATAGAAAGGAGGCTGTACTGTGTGGGTACATATAATTTATTTTATAATGCTAATACAGTTGTTTGGACTACAGTTTCACTATTTGCATGAATTAGAAAGTGTTTCTGAAATGGAGTAGGGAATAGCAAAAAAAAAAAGGGCAAATCATACTTAAGTCTGTCTTTGCTACACTTTATTTTTTGTATTTCTAATGAATGCTCCCATGTTGTGATGTAGAGAAATGCTGAATACTCATAAGTCACTCTGCAGACTCTGAATGTTCTGCTTTGATCATATAAAGGACTATATAGTACAGGGCAGGGCATAATGGGGGAAAAAATCCCTTTTAGCTGTCTTAATCTGAATATAAGAAGTTTATAGAAACTTTTGGTTTTAATGTGTTTTAATGTCTTAATTCTTTGTAGAATGGGAATAATGTCAGAAGGACAAAAACATTTTAATACCTGTGAAGTGCTCGATCACAGTATTTATAAGCATTATTGGGGAGTTAATGAAAACATTGAAATGCAGTCTTGAGAACCAGATTTGAGTAGCATGCAGTAAATAAGGCCTTAGGCCCTACGCTGAAGTATTTATCTATATATCTATGCCCATTAGCATCTGGCCTCTGCTCTGCCTGCTCGTATCGTAATGCAGACACGCAGGAGGGCCAACAAGAGCTTATACAGATACTGTTGCCATTACACAGCCTTTGAGTATTGAACTTAACAACCTAGTATTTGTACTGTAATTTTAATGACTGCAATATGTGTATATATTTGCTTTGTGTAACTAGGATTCTTGTGTCTGTCAGTTATGGAGGGCTTTCATACAACGCAAGTAGGCGCCAGGTAGATGTTGTGCTTTGACTTGCCATGTATTTTGCTTAGTTTCGTCAAGATAGGTAATGTTTTCAGACAGCTGTGGGAAAAAGGATCATTTAAAAGGCAGGAGGTGAAGATGTCAGGGATACTTCTGTGGTGGATGAGGTGGTTACAAGTGCTGAGGCCATGAGTTGTTTTCAGGTTTTGAGCCAAAGATAGCCAATTTGTCCGTGTGTAGATGTTGCTGCTGTTGGCTGTGTAGATTGCCCTTGCTGCTGCTATTTCCAAAATAAAAACAAAAGATATTAGTAAAAGTAATAAAGCGTAAATAATAACTTAAGTGTCTGTACAGAAATCGTAACTGGCACAGAGTGATGTATATAAAGTGATTTAAAGAACACAGAGGATCCAGATGCGGAAGGCATTTGCTCTTAATCTCAATTGCTGCTCTATTTGTGTTACTATTGTTACGTGAATGGTAAACCACCCACAGGCACCTCCTCCTTTTTCAGTAAATGTGGATGTGTTTATCCTATAAACTGTAAGTTTACAGGATCAGACTCAAGGCTTTATTTATGTGGCCAGAGATCAGTTGTCCTCCTAATTTATGGTGCCGTCTTCAGTTTTTCAATGTGGGAGGATAATCGGAGTATTTAATGGTAGGGGGCATCATGAACCTCTTAATTGCTTTTCCCCCCCCCTTCCCGAAATCAAGCATATCATGTTCCTTAGAGGCCATGTAGCAGAAGTTCTCACTGCTGTTACGCTATATCATAAAACCTTGAAATAAGCTTTCCTTATTCTGTATTCTCCATTTCAGATTTAACATCATTTTTGGAATTTAAAGTAGGGTCATTTTGCCTGGAGTTGTACAACATTAACCAGAGTAATTCAGTTATTTCAGAAAACTGATTAGATTGTCCTCTCTCAAGGGTGGAGACTTTTGTATTTGTTCTGTAAGGTGTGCAGTACATTTCTGAGTACTGTGTATAACTAATACTGCTGACTTCAGCCATAACTGCAATAAATGAGTGTATAAGATCTCTGCTATTCTATTTTTCTTAAAATAAAAAAAAAAAAGCAAAAGCACCTTTCATATCGTTCTTTTCTGCGCCTTGCACATGAAAGATATGCCACCCTTTTTTCTCTCTGTTCTGTTAAGTCTTTCACATTGGTATAGTGCACTATCATTATCTACTCTCATTTTATTAAATGATTTCTGAGTGAGGGATTATTTATGATATATATGTCATGACACTAGCAAAGTGCATTTTTTCTGTGTGTGTGTGTCTTTAAGTGGTTTCTGTGTTCTGCGCAGCTGCATTTTATTCCTTCCTGGCGGGCTTGAATAAAATGCTCTTTTGTCTTAAGGCAAAGATAAGATTTATTTTTTTTTTTTGTCACTACAGGTAGGGAAGAAAATAGATAATTTTATTTTACTAATCTAAAGGTACTTGAGTGGAATTTTGGAGTACTACAAAAACAATTAGATAACATTATCTAGAGGTGCAAGGATGCCTTAAGGTGGGATCACTGGAGATGCCAGAGCAACTGCATATCATGATTTAACAGTAGAGAGATGTATTAGTCCCTCTTTTAGTATGCGTACTGACAAATGCAGTTGGTCTGTAAAGTCTAGATAGTTGAATTTCAGCGGACCATCATCTTTAACTGTAACGTTGGCATGTTCACAGTTGCTAACATTTTTATTGTGTAGTGTACTCATGTATTGTAATTAATCCAGATTATTAAAAGAACCCAGATCTTTCTATACCTGTGTAAATCAATGTGTCTTGTTGGTCTTTTCCTGATAATTTTGAGAGAGAGGGAACTAGAAGACTCTTCAGTCACAGGGATTGTGTCCATACCAACTTTCTGACTTCCCAAATACTACTTTTCTGCATTATGAAGGCCTCAAAAATTTGTTGTTTTCATATGTGAATTGCTTACAGCTCACTTTTACCAGTAGCAAATTTCAGAAAGCTCTGCGATGTGTGTGTGCTGCTAGTGTCTGTAGTCTAAAAAGTTTGGAAACTCTACTTTAGTGAAACCTGGAAACCACTGGATGGATCCTTGAGCAGTTAAGCTAATGAATGCAGTTTATGGCTTTTATCATTATGTGCAAGAAAAGTAAGTAAGGTTTTTCTCCTGCTGGCGAGTGATATTTTGGTACAGTGCTATCTCCCTGGCTGGGTGAATGGCATCACATGGCAGTAATTGATGGGGTGATGACCTCTTGGTATCAATAAGAGACTGAATTGTAACTTCTCCTTTCCCTGGGTGGACTTAAAAATCTGGATCTCTGTTATCTGTCTCGTTACACATTTTTCATAAAACCTGCAGCATCTTCACGACCTTTTTCATAGACTTCTGTGAAATTCAGTTCAAATTGACTTGAAGTTGAAAAGTTACCGGGGAAGGACAGAGAAACTGACCTCAAAAATAAATCTAGAAGATATCTTCTTGCCCTTTAAAAGGAATTGCTGGGAAGTTATGATAAAACAGCTGTCTTTTCTTGATGTATTACCTGAACTTATTACATGTTTAAAACTTCTGTCCAGTTTGGTGGCCAGCCTTTCCAATTTGTGAGAAGGGCTGAAAAATCACAAAGGGTTAGGATACGCAGCGTGGTCACTGCGCGCATTTCCTTAGAGAGCGGCAGGATGAGTTGAATTCCTGCCCTGCTTTCTCGGATCCCGTGCCAGCTTGACCGCAATAGGCAATGGAACGGCAAACCCTTCTACTCCACTCCTTTCCTGCAATACAGCGGGCTCTTAACTGGAGGACACAGCTGAATAGCTTTGGCAAGGAACATTTGGGTGCTTATTTCTCACAGCAGAACTGTTTGAAGGGTTATGGATTGTAATGGGAGGCAGCTGGAGAGCCTCTTCCCCCTGCATGTTCCCCATGGCAATGGGTCTCATTCATTTGCTTCAGTTTGTGAATCCCAGGATGTGGCTCTTGAAGTATATTCAATTGACAGTAAATTCCTGCCAGTCTCACTGTAGGACTGCAAGTTGAACATCATTGCTTTAGCATAAATCTTTACAAGAGATGTTAATGTCTGGTTAAAATATGCAAATATTTACTGACTTGTCTACTGTTTGTCAGCTTGGCATGCGAGACCTTGGATCTGATCCTTCTGTCTTGGCAGACATTGGGAATTTTGCCAGTAACATTAATAGGAACAGCATTGTGCCCTCTAATCTGTTTGTTTATGAAGTACAGCGAGAGTTATCTGGCTAGATGCTTTACAGTGAATTGAAAAAGCATCTGTTTGAAATTTTTTAGGAACCGTCACATGCTTTAACTTATCGTTATCTTAATGTATGGACCCTTTGATTCCACGAAATGCATCGGTAAGCTGTGAAGTGTGAAAGCGCACAGTCATGAGTTAAACTGCTGTGAAACACTAAAATTTTAGTTCACTATGTTCTTTCCTTCTACGTTGATTTTTAGTTTGAAGCTGGACTCATCAGACTGTGGAATAATTCTTCAGAAGCGTCCTGTGCACCAAGCAGGAGTAGTGTTTACTTGGAAATAAATGACTGTGTGGATCCCGTTGTTTATCACTCTTCTTCCTCAAACTGTCCCTTCTGCCCTTCCCAGCCCCCTCTGTGGTTCTGCAGGGGAAATGTGCAGTTTTATTTGGAGGTTAGATTTTAGTTACTCTTTTCATGTTTGTTTACAAAATCCCTTTGGAAAGAAGGAGACATACTCATTAGGAGTAGTAAGCCTGAAAATCATTGGTTGTAGGGCAAGAAAGAAAAAAAATCCCTCACAGTTCGTTGAAACAAACACCAAGGTTTAAGTCACGCCAGTTGGAATTAGCCAGATCTTTTAAATGATACTTTGTGCAAGTTAAGCTGAGCACAACTTGGCCTTCAAAGAAATGAAGATCAATAAGTTTTCTTTTACTGCAGTGTTTTGTAAGTATAAAGCCAGGATTTAGACCTCTGGATTAGCCAGTGAGGAGGAGTTGTGTAAACTTCTGTATGTGCTCCCGTCAACATGATGCTTACGGTCATATCAGGTGGAATTCACAGGCGCTGTGTTTAAATATTTTACTTAAGTGCATAAATTGTGAGCCTTTCTGTAGGCAGTGATGCTGCTGTGAGATGATTCAAAACTAAGAAATGCTTTCAATTGACCTCTGATGATAAAGGCTCTGTTGATAAGATATTGTGCCTGTATTTCTAAGGTAGGTTCGCCTGTTTTGGGTGTGTAATTTTAGATAGTGGGACTATGCCTCTCTGCTGTTTCTTCACAATTCTGAAGATGCATTAAACTTTGCCATTTGAATAAATTGTTTCTCAAATTTCAACTTAGAATTCTTCTGGCATGCAGTTTTCCAGGCCGTTTTGAGAAAATTAATAATCCTGACGTTTGTTTTGTTACATGCTTAGTATTTTAATCTCAGTTTTAAAGACAGAAAAAGTGAAGGGCATAAGTCATTTGCTCTACTCTTGGAGTTACTGTAGAAATTCCAGTTTTACATTTGAAATTTTTGAAAATAAACATTTATGGAGCTCAAACTAAATTTCCTTTGACAAGTGTTTCCATTCCTTGGCTGTTAAAATATTAACTGTTCTGAAGTAATTTTAAACCTGGGTAGGTCAGGTACTACAATAGTCTAGGTTTTAAGAAAGCATGGTTGCAATTCACATTCACATCTCGATTGCTAATTTAGGCACAGCTCAGAGGACCAAAACTAGGAGCATGAGTTTTTAAAGACCCAGCAGGAAGAGTTGAGTGCCTCCAAGGAATGGTTTAGAGCACCTGGACTGGAGTCTGAAGTAGCTGGTGTGAATACCCAATAAATGTGCGTGTTTGTGTCTGCAAATGGAATTGAAATGAAATCTGAAAGCATCAGTGTATTGTTTTCCATGTGTTGTCCACATACTGTTTTTCTTTGTTACGGTTAGATTTTTAAAAAAAAAAACAAATTCCACTGTAGTGGCTCCTTATCTGTCACTGTGTCCTGTGCACTGTGACTTCAGTGGGTTTTTTAATTACACTCTGAAATACTGATAGTGTGACTCAGTTTAGCCCAGTTATCCGGACAGCATGGTCCTGACTTCTCTTAACCCAATTTAACTTAATCCACAGGTTTTTGCTTAGGGTCAGTGATGTCGTCTGAAGTGCTCCCCTAAGTCTTCAAGTTGGCCAAAGAAATTGTGTGGCCCTTGCAGTATCGTAGGCCACTGCTGGGCTTGTAAGCCCCTCTTCTCAGACAGACTAGTTCAATATTTGTCAAAACAGCCAGCATAAGACAACTGATAAATAAAGATGATGTTCTTTTGGATGGTGCCATGTTGGAGAGAAAGGCAGGGTAATGTGGCTTTGAAATGCCTGTCAGCTCTGCTGGCCAGGTCAGTTGGGATGGGGTCTGTGTATAAACAGTACTTGGGGAATAAACGCACAGAAGCTCTGCTGAGACTTTTGGTCAAAGGAATTCTGGTTATATGTCAGCCAGGAAGTGAGGAAATAAAAAGTACAGCAGAGTTCATGAAATCCTCCCTTTTCAGTCCCTTGGGAGGAAAACAAAATGTACATGAGAAAAACATCAATTAACTATTGTATTACTATTAAGCAAATCCTAGATTTCTAAAATTAAGTGTGGCCTAAAATGTTAATGAAATGGAAATCAGTGTAATATTTGGTTGTATCTAGAAAGGATCCTTGCATAAACACTTAAGAATACCTAACATTCATATCATTGAAATATGTGCTTAGGTGGTCCAGCTGAGTATCTTTAATGTTAATAGAATTACTCGATGAATGAATTGACTCATATGTATGGAAATGCACAACCTGCTTGCCTGTTCATAGTCTCATTGAAAATGGGGACATTTTTTTAGCAGAAAAAGAAATATCTGGATGAATGAGGTAATATTTTGAAAGGTCATTGTTAAGAAAGAGGCATATGTCACAGATTTGTGTCAGGATAACTGCAAAATACTCATGCCTGTGTTCCTTCATTTTTGGGAAGATGCTTTGTTGTACGTAAGAAATTTTTATATAAATGTAAAAGAAAAGGTGGTTTAAGTCAAAATTGTCTTGAAAAATCAATGTTGCTTTGTGTTTCTATATTGATACTGAAAATCAAATTTTAAGAACGGAAGGGAACACGTAGAACACTGTTGTATAATATATGAAAAGTCTTGTTTACATTTCTACTGTATATTGGCTTAGGCATGTGTTAATGAGGGGAGTGGGATAGTGAATTATTTTTCATATAAGGAAAATGCATTTATTTGGTCTTCAGATTAACTTGAAGTTACTTTACCTTAGTTTGGTTAAAAACCTAAAAGTATAAAGGAAGTTTTTTAGCAGTGAATTTTTAAAGTGGGCTAAAGATAGTTGTTTGAGACAATCATAATAGTTGATAGATAATCACAACTATTGATAGTATGCTGCTTGCTAAAAATGAAAGTGAGAACTCTTACTTTTTTGCTCTTTCAGTTATCAGAACACATTTTTGTGAAGTCAGCTTTGAAGTATGTCTCTAGGGATGTGTATCATATATTTAAATATTATGTCAATGAAGGGAGAATTTAGACAGGGATTATAGAAATGATTTCTATCTTTTTTTTTTTTTTTTT
>VYZM01004702.1:519339-593387 GCA_013398915.1 Dromas ardeola | reverse complement strand
AAAAAAAAAAAGAAACCAAAACCCCACATTCACAAATATATTCCAGGAAGGCAAAATGTCTGGTTTTAGGGTATTATGTTTGTACAGTTTTGCTGAATTATATACCAAATTACCGTATCTTTAAAGAGCATGAAATTAAAGTTGTGAATCTAAACACTCAAACCCCAAAGTTAAGAAATGCCACAATTCAGGTAGCCAGTTCATACCTAATGTAGCTCCATTTGCATAGGCCTAACATTAGTCTTTTAATACTTGATCATATACTAGTTTTCCATGGCTAGGCTGGAGCACGTCTGGTGAAAGCTGCAACTTTTAGACTCTGGCAGATTTTTAACGGAAATGAAAAAACTGAGGTCATTGTAAAGTTTGTAAATGCAAGGCAAGAGGCACAACCCTGAATAATGGGTGATGCCATTGCCCAATTCGTGCCCTTCCCTTAAAGCAGCAGAGACCTTCACTTTCTTAAAGGAAAGGACATTACAGTGCTTAAGAATAAACCTACAACCTGTTCAACGCACCTACATTTTTCTGTACCTTTCTGTTTTGGAAGTGTTATTACAGATTTACAGGGGCCTTGTCCACCCCAAATCTTCATGTATTGGGAATGAGCAGTTTCATCCCAAGTGCAAAAAAAGTTTGGCCAAGTTTAAGACCTTGCTGGGCAGCTTTAAAATAAATCTTGTCCATCTGATTAGGGAGCATTTTAAAGCATTCTTTAAATAGATAGCTGAATCGGACTATTCGGTGTGCAAAACACGAATTGGAAAACTTCTTAAAATAAGATGTGACCTATCTTACGGCTCCTCAAGGGAAGGGGTTCAGAAATAACTAAGGTTATTGGGTTTATTTATTTTTTTTTTTAAATGGAAGTTGTGTTGCTGCAGACTCGGCTTCTCAAAATTATTTACCTAGACCAATATGCAGATAGGTGCTTAGCAGTATTTCATACATTTCTGACCTGGATGTCTCTGAAAATCCCATGAGGCACCTATCTGGATGTTCATCATAGTGAAGTTATTGCAGTAAATCTTCAGGAGCTTTGGAAAAATACTTGTAATCAAAACCTTCCTATTGAAGACTTGAATTATATAGATATTTGAAGGCTTATAAGTAAAAAACCAAACAAACAAAAAAACCCAAAAACCCCTCCAAATTTTCCTTCTTGTTTTACTAAATGAAGTAATTTTTAAAATCACCGCTGATAAAAATACGTATCTTACAAATTTCAACAGCACCATATTAGTGCAAGTTTAAAAAAAAAAAAATTATGGTGGCTAGAAAAGCAAGTGAAGTTTTTGTATTTTTTCCTAGGTGTTGTGAGCCACCTACAAACGCATATAAAATGTATACCCTTGCCCGTTCATGTTCTTCTTTTATAATGTTCATTTGCTGAGAATTTGAGAAAAAGGTCAGCATTCTAAGAATTAATTAAATTACATTTGACATGTGACTGATGTTCTTTACATGTTCCGCCCAGGAAAAGATGAAGTAATGGATTCTAAAAAATTTTAAGAAACTTGTAATTCAAGCATGTAGTTGTTTATGCTAACTGGACTAATGCCATTTTTAAACTTTTCATGTTTTACCTTTCAGAAAAAGTATGGGCAAGCAGATGAAGACTGTAGGCATGGTATGCTTATTTCTTTTTTTATTACATAGTGTTATAAATTGCAGTCAGTTGTCTGAATTTTTAAAACTGATGCCCAGATTTGTTAGTTTGCTAATGATGTTTTTTTTTTTTTTTCCCGAGTTTAAATTATGTATCTGCTTTTTTTCTACTTTTTTTTTTCTTGGTTTTGTTTAGACCTCACTGTTTTATAACTCCTTTTCAAGTACCAGAGCTGAAATGCATGTCTTTGCCACAGGGGTGCTATTTGTCCAATAGAAATTTTAGTATACAAATGTAGGATGAATTGATGGTATTAGGATTCTTGCGAGGATAAAGACAGCTGATTGTTCCGTCTCTTTTCCTACGGGCATGGTGGATATTTTGGTTTGCATTTTGGGACTTGATTCAGAGAAAATTAAGATGATGTACTTACATTTATTCCTATTTGTTAAAGCTCCAAATGTGCATATGTCACATTGAAGTTGAGCCTTTCATGTTTCACTGCCTTGTTCAGTCGGGGTATTTTTAAAGGAATTAACCATCCTTCTAATGTTCTGTTATTTGTATATAATGCAAGTGATTCAAAACTCTCTGAGAACTCTTTGCTGAGTTTGGTAAGTGTTGGAACAGAATTTATCTGTTAGATTTGGAAAGAAAAGGTGGGTAGATCCCACCTTTCAGTTTTTAGTTCCTTAACTACTCTTGAATGTTAAAGGACATTTCCTCAAAGCACAGTTTTGTAACAAAAACCCTGTGATAAACCGTTCTGACATTCCTGTACTAGCAATGACAATCTTTATATCGTTCCTTTCTGGTTTAGTGGTTTGGTTTTTTTTGGAGGGTGGGTTTTTTTTTATTTGTTTGTTTGTTTTTTTTTTTTTTTTTTTTTTTTTTTTAATGCATTTGTCTTCACTGATACTCGAGTCATAGGCTGGGGAATTTGTGGGGCTCTGCAGCCTGCGTGTGAAGGTCCATAAAACATAACTAAGAAAAGTAAACTTGCTTTCTGTAGGTGTAAAATTAAAGTTTAATAAATTTAAAAAGGCTGAACATCGCTTAGTCAGTACCATTCTTAAAATAGTATGGAATTTTTTTTAAAGCTGCTTCTTTTAACTCTTGATGTATGCCAAGGGTGTAATACTCTGACTAACTTCACGGTTGTCTTTCATGGTGGCAAGTAAAAGCAAGAGACGCACATGTGGACAGATGAATGATGGTTAAAGGAGGTAGGAGGGAGAATGCTGTTTAATGAACAGTATTCTCATTGATGAGATCTGATGGGTTTGTCATAGGGGTAGATGGGTGACATTCATCTGTGAAACCTTTTCTTGGCATATGTGCCACTTATCAGTATCTCAAAGGAACTGTAATGTTAACTATTTTTCTTCTCGCAGTGGACGGGTATAGAAGTGGGTGGAATAGGAGCACTGATATCTACTTTTTTTTTTCTTTTTTAATTAAGTAGAGGAAACAGCTTTCAAATGTATATTAGTAACAAAGAAACAGTGTCCAGTTTAATGTTAATTTCCTTAATTCATCCCAGCATGTTCTGCAAATATTTTTTCCAGATCTAAAACTGAGGACATTTTTCAACTTCTTAATGCCATATTTATGCATGTATATAAAAATGGTGTGTGTGTATATTATATATATTTGTATATGCACACACCATATTTTTATGAATATACGAATGAACTATTTGGTTGTGGTTCCCTGTTGTGCTGTTGTCAATTGTAGCCCAGCATCTGACAGTTTAGAGTATCTGCATTTATGGTCCCAAAAGGTCTTAGTTTTAATTTTATGTTTGAAATATCCTTGGCAAGAAACAACCTTCGTATGGCCTACCTTATACTCATGCTTCTTGATAGTCAACAATTTTTTTTAGTACACAAAGCTTTATTCAAGCTGCTGTTCTGTCTTTTTACAAGACTTGACATGTTGCATACCTATGACAGTGTTTTATTTTAACTTGAATGATAAGTACGTTTTGGAATAGCTAGAGAAATGTATGTTCTTTATAGTATGCTGCTTACACTGTTGCAAGGAATGATGATGATTTACAGTCTCTTAAATTATTACACAAATCTTTACCAAAAGATACTGGTTAAGGTGTCGTAATTTTTTATGTGCAATTGTGTGTTTTATCTTGGTTGATACTATGCAGTTAATGATAATGAAATATCATAATTGGACATTTAATCTTTGAGGTTAAAATAGCAAACTGTCAGACATGTTAAGGCTATTTCTGGCACTGCTTCTTCTGATTTGGGAAGTAAGCTCTATTTTTGGAAATGTGGTCAGTATCATCAGAGTGGTAAATTCAGACTAATCTTTGAGGCACTTTAAACAGGATTTAGTTACCATTTCATTTTGAAGAGATGTCTAGTGGTTTTTATGTAAATGTTTTGTGGGACCATTTTTTCTTTAGTCTTTCATGCAATTTCTGTTAATGATGTGAACGTCTGTTGAGTGAGGAGTTTTGATTTATTATTCTAAAATGTAATCCTGAAGTTGTGGTGAATGTAAAATTCCCGTTAGCACTAACAGGGGCTGTTTGCATCTGCATGGGGAGCAGTATAAACACAGATGTTGATGTTGCCTGCAAAATCAGTATTATATATTATAATTTCGTAATTTTAAACAACTGTCCAGCCTTCTTTTCAACTCACATGCTTAGCTTACTAGCTTTTTAGTCACTCTGGCATTTCGTTTTCTGGACAGGTAATATATATGATTAAGTGTTATTCCTGCTTGTCTGAAGCACGTCTATATCGTGAAATAAATCCTTTCACTATTGGAAGTGTCAATGAAAGTGTCTGTTTGGCTGGCTATCTGATCCAGCGCTAGAAAGCATTAGGAAAGTTTTCTGTTACATGGAGCCTGTAAATTTCTGGACTCAAACAATCGTTCCTATATCCTGCACTTTACAGTGTAAGTGAATAAAAGCCCTTTTAAAGTAGCAGGAATTGACCACGAGGAGGTTAGCTATATTTGGAAACGACAGGGCATGCTTTTTGTGAGCATGAATGGATCTTCCTGAGCATGTTTGTGTTACTGAGGGGTTGTTGGTTGCTTTTTTTTTTTTTACCCCTTCTGTGAAGAGGAGGTCCTTTGTGTCTGTGTCAGATACTTGAATTTACCCTTCCCACATTTAATTTATGTCTATTTTAGCATGTAAACATTACAACCTTTTTTAAGCTCACGTACAGCATTTCTTAGCTGATGAGAGACAAGTTTCAATTTAATATTAGACAGGAGCAAGTAATACTTCCTTCACATCCGAGACTTGTCTTTCCAAGAAGCCACGGATTCAACCCAAGTTTCAGACATTATTTTCATGTTAAAGGTGAAGGGAAACTGTGTATAGTTTATTTAAATGTATATTGTGCTGAAGCTAACAGCTGCTGGTTTGTGTTGCAGTGCTGGGAGAGGGGCTGGCCAAGGGCGATGGATCTTTCCGTGCAGTGCTCTGCTGCATGCATCTTAAAGGGAAGCTGCAAATTGTGTCTAATGTTCTTTCCAAATCACTGATGGGTGAATCACTGGTAAGTGGGTTTGCCACAATCTACATAATTTAAAAAGCAGTTTTGTATTTCCTTTTTTTAAAAATGTGTTTAATAACAAACTTCTGAACATATATTTGACTGGCAGGTTGCAACAAAAACGATTTGTACGAAAAAGACAAAGATAAGTATATGGGAAGGCATACGTCATCAGGATACTTGGCTTGTTGCATTACCAGTGTTTCAGAGTTGTTATGATTTTGAAAAGTTTTTTAGTTGTTGGCCCTGAATCCTCAGGGAATGCAAAATAATTTGCACACTTGTGTGATTTAATGGAATGATGTGAATCTCAAACTTTTGTTTAGTTTTCTTAAATTGCACCTGACACCATTTTGTACGCACTTCAGGAAGATTAGCCATCAAAGCAGGAGAATTATCGATAGGACTTTTAAATAACTGCCCCATGATAAGTTTTAAGACAGTATGAAAAGCTTTTCAGGAAAAAAACCCAACCTTGCATTTTGAGACAAAGATAAGGGTTTGAGTTCAGAGCTTCTATTTTATCCTTGAACTGTCAAAACTTGTAAAGATGCTTTTAACCCCATCCATGTAAGTAACTGTTCTGATTCTTATGTAACTACTCATATGGGGAAAATTACGGACATTTATATAAGTCTCCAAAGGATAGTGTCCTTTTTATTTCTGTAATCTAGATTAAATAATGTGCGTTCATCACCATGAACTGCTGGTGATGCTAAATCCAGAACCGTAGTCATAGCACAGATGAGAGCAGCGCTGCTTAGACCCCGAGGAACGCGTGACATCAGAAAGTGTTGTGGGAGAGCCTGTTACCTTGAAATTGGATCACGTCTCCCATATCTTAGTACTTAAGTTAACCAGTAGGTTGTTTTTAAGAGGGAGTTCTGTTTGTCTGTCTGGTATATATCCTGAATTCCCCCTCCCTGCCTGGCTGTTGGCTATTGTTATATAAAGAAAGGGGTTTTTTCTTTGTTTAGCTGGTGTTTTCTAATGAAAAAATGTTTCATCGAGAAATTCCTGGTGAGGTCGAAGGAAACTTGACTTCAGAAAAAATTAGTCAAATGGCCAAAAGGTCTTTATCACAGGAAATGTACAGTGCCCGTGTTTTGAGTTATTGTACAAATAAAGGTGGCTTCATATGTAATTCCAGAGTGTCGTCCCACAGCAGGATTTGAGAGGTTTTTACAAGCTTTAGGTTGTTAGGCACAGTTGTTTTCAGTAGGAATATTAAAATCAGCAGCTGATTTACTGACTTGTGCCATTGTCTGAGAGAAGAAATGAAACAAAGTTTTGGAATGAATTTTATTGAAGAGTTGGAATCCACCCAGATTCCTCCCCAGTGACTTAAGAGAATGATTCTTGGTAACTATTTTTTTTGAAAATTGTTAATTTTTATGCTCTAATACGTTTAAGCTCAACAGGTTCAATTTGCAGCCTTTCTGCTGAAGAAGTCAAAAATCATTTTGAAAAAAGACGAAGTGTGAGAATTGTTGAGTGTGTAAGTTTTCAGCGAAGAGAGTAATTTCTGCTGCTCAGTAGCACAGTCAAAATGCGGAGAAGTCCAACAAATGTAGTAGCACTTAATTAAATTTCTGCAAGAGATTATTGAAATCAAAACCACAGGTCTGGGTTCCTTTAATCAAAGTTTTGACTTGAGTGAGTGTGAAATTGTTACACTTCGCTATATATTTCAGATAAATTCAATTCTGAAAGATTTTTACTTCAGGTGTACTTGAATCTGCAGTTATTTTTAGTTATGTGGCCAATCTTTGCTTTTTAGTGAAAACTCCAAAAGTTACATAGTCTACATCAAAGCAGAGAGAGTTATGGGACTGTAGAAATTGGTAATCTGTAAAGTAGATCCTTAAGAAGAAATTAATCCATCACTACAACAGCAGTGACAGTTTATTATATTGATTCCTTTGGAGCTGAAGTGTTTCAGTAAATACAGCATGTGGCTCATGTGGAGCGCTTCTCATCAGCAGCTTACAAAGTGCTCACTGAAGACAATCAGTATCACTGTCCCCGTTTTGCAGACGAGAGACTGAGGCGTGGGGAGGTGAAGTGACTTGCCTAAGGTCACCCAGCCGAAGGTCACCCCGCAGCCAAGCTATAATAGCGCATAGATCTCCCGAGCCCTTGTCCGTTGGGCTGTGCTGCCTCCAGGGCTGCTGTGTGTGTAGAGTTCTGCTCTGGAGGATAGCAATCAATACGTATTGTAGCTATTAATACTTGTCTTGAGTGGCAGCTAAACTTCATAAGAAATATTTTTTCCCCCAAGTTGTTCTACATATGCTGCTGTCCTGCATTGTCCTGTATTGATGCTTGCTCTAAGTCTGGTGCAATTTTTGGCCAAAGTAAAATTCCCTTTTTCACTGCAATGTTTGCTCAGTGTTACGTAGTATGTCATTTAAAATTGTGCATTGTAAGTAAAACTCATTTTTCCTTCTTGCCCGTCTCCTTGGAGGTGGTGCAGAGGGAAACGCTTTGTTGCTGTGGTTTAATGCATGTGAAGGTTTATGTGTTTGAGGTATTAATATTCTTTCTCCCCCCAGAACGGGATGGTAACTAAAGATCTGACACGACTGAAAACACTTCTTGCTGAAACAGAGGTAATAATGAGCATATTATTGGGAAAACAATGAGCAGTACCTGAAGCAGCTGAAAGGCTTGTTTTCATGTGTCCCAGGAGATCTGGGCCTACTATGAGCATACTAGGGGAAACATTATCGTTTCCACTGGTCTCTTGATCTTTACCACGTACCTATTCAGGAGCCTTTCATCACAGTCTTGCATGACGTATGACAAAATAGAGACGGATGCTAATAGGTTGTTGACTCTCTTGAAGTAGCAAGTAGAAAGAACTTATTTATTGTATTTTTTTCTGTTGGAAATTATTCTGAAGTAATAAACATGACTTAAGAAATTGGTTAACAAACATAAACGCCCTCTCAGTCACCTTTTTTTATATTAGTGGTTAATCTGTCATGTCTATTGGTTGAATTCCCACTTCTGTTTTGTTTTTTTTTCTTCTTATGCTTTGTCATTGATTTGGGCTTTATTTTTAATGTAGTTTCAAAGCTGAAATACATCTCAATGCAGTTTAGACTTTTGGCCTTCTAAAAACTTTACTGCAGTCCACATTAAAACAATCACAGGGTGGAATTTGCTCTTGTAAAAATCTCTAAAATTTTCTTCTAACAATGAGTGGACTCAGTGTTCATGTCAGATTTCTTTTTATCAATGACTGCACTCCACTTGTTAGGTTAATATGAAATTCATGTTTGTGACTGGAAGTGATTTCAGACTTCTGATTAATATTCTTGTATTGGTTGTTCTAAAACACATTTTGACAGCAAAGAAGCCAAAGTAGTTCTTGTTGATGATGAAATTGTTTTGTGTTCCTTTATAACTGTGGGGCTTTTTTATATGATTGTAGGCAGCTGGTAAAGTACCATCAGGATATCATGTAGAAGATTTAGAAGAAGGTATGTAACTCAATTCTAAAGCTACTTCATTTTGTAATGAGAAGACTTGGATTCTGTTGAATGCTCAGCACTGCATAGTAATCAAAAAGCAAAAAAGGGGGCTTGACTGTTGTGATGAGCCCTGGGGACTGAGGTAGAATTATCTCATCATTGACTGAATTTGGAGGCAGAAGTTTCTATTTATTGGTCAAAGTGCTGTATCAGAACCTGCTCTGTTCTGCAAATTGTTTGAAACTTGCCTTCACGGCCTTTGTACCTTTGTTCGAAATGAATTTGTTAAGGATTGAAAATTAATTCTTGGTGGATAATTTTGCTTGTGTGCAAATGCACTTTGGGTTGATGTTTAGAGATACGGTTCCCTGGACAGTTACTATCTGACTCAGAAATACTTGCCGATTAGAAAAGTAACTGAAGTTTTGCCTACTCTGCAGGGTCCCAGGATGGCTGGCAGTTCCGTCCTCCACCCAGGGGAGTCACAAGCAGTGAAGAATATACACTATGTAAAAGGTAAAGTCATTGCTTTATACCAACATTCTCCAAGGGATCGTAATATTTCCTCTTTTATTTAGCTGCTGACAGAATGATTAAGAGGTCAGGAAAATGAAAGTACTTGTTAAAACAGGAGTTGATTCGTTCACAGATTTTTGGAAGGGTCAGTTTACATGGAAGCACCTCAGTTTATACATGGAATCGCTAGCTCAATTTTTTTGGTTTGAGGACCATTTTTCTAGTGACAGGTCAGCACCTATCTTTTTCCCCTACCTTTTCTAATTTCTCTAATTTTCAGATCTGTGAAAAGTTCACACAGACAACGGTGTTAACAAACTGAAGTTCAGTGAAGCATGCTTTGACAGCAGATTGGGTGCATGCCTTTGGATAAATGGGCTTTGTCTTCGGATTAAAAAAAATATGTTTGTAGAATTTCCCTCTGGATCTCATTATTTCCATTTTGCGTAAGCTCCAGTACAAAGGGGTGAACTACCTTGCTGAAGACCCAATGGCTTGTATTGGAGTTTCTCCTCCTTGTCTTTTTCTGTTTACTAGTCAATATTGCCTGTAGTTTGTGTTGTTAATCTTCATTACTTACGTAAAACTGTATTAATATATATGGGAAGGAACCATCATTATGCGCTTGATTCTGCCATATAAGTAACGGATGCAAATAAATTGTTTTAAAAATGTGAGCAGAAATCTGACCTGCCTTTAAAATAATATGACTGAATTGGTGAATTTGGGCTACTTCTGGTGTGATTTTATAGAGATGCTAAATCTTAGCAGCTCTTGTTGACTTTTATTGTATCTGGTGGCTATTCAGCAGTTTTTAAAAAGCAGATATTTACAGTTTTAGCTCGTGATGATTTTCTGTTGAGTAGCATCTACACCATGTTTCCAACCGTTGCTCTGAAACATTTTTTCCACTGAAGCTGTAATTGGCTTTATGCACACTGTTAACCCTTACAGTGAGAAGGATTTGCCTTACTCAGCAAATCCATATGAACAGTGTCGTTCTGACCATGGACTAAAGATTTTAATTCCTTAGGAGGAGGCAGCTGCAGGTACTGAATATGAATTTTTGAAGCTGAGGTTTATTTTTCCCGTGTGCCATAAAGCAGGAGTACAGCATATTTATTCTACATAATGAAGCTATGGAATCGCAGGAGGTATTAAATAAGAAACTAAAAATGAGAAAAAAAGTGTCTGTTAAAAATATGAACAATGAGAACTTGTAAAAATTGCATAACGATGACAAATTTTAAAGTAATATGCTTTTCTGTTAAACAATGAAAAGGAAACCCACTTGATTTTAAATCTGCGATGTAGCTAATAAGAACCGATCACCATATGCTTCCACTCCATTTACTTTGGGCCATGAAAATCATAATTGTACTTTAGCATTCTAATGCAATGGTGAATTGGTAAATTTACAATAGAAATATTGAAATTGACTGCCAAGAAAAATATTTTAGTTTAAAATATATTAAGGAACATAGCTTGAGAATGCCTTTAGTAGCATCGTGATATATGTCCTGCTTATTTTATTTATATTTTGGGCACGCAAACCTTTAAATATTTAAACTTTTCTTAAAGGAAAAGTGTATGCTAAATCAAATTATTACCACTGATACAAGTGTGGCCTAGATATCCAGGTGCTTTTGGGTGTTGGGTGTTATTTGTTTTTGTCACATAGCTCAAAGTTGATGTTCTAATTCACCTTACATTACATAGTACGTCTGCTATGGAAAGGTTATACAGTCACTGATCCCCTTCTGCTGTCTTCATCAATGGTGTGGGGTCCTGAGTCGCTGTATTAATTTAGTCTTGGTGCATCTTTTCTTTTTTACAGTAGCTCATCACTGTAGGAAGAGATTCTTTATATAAGTATATACAAAGATATCCACATGAAATTCAAATACAGTTATGTTTACAGAGTTTCTATAAACTTAATATCCTGACAGAGATCAGCCTGCTTGGCTTTATTTATAATAAATACGATGCTTGCATTAACTCTTTATAGTCTCCTTATGCAAAACAAACAAACCAGCCTCCTGGCCTGATGTTTATTGTGTATATCCAATACTTTCTTATTACCTTCAGAATTTACACCCCCCCACACCCCCCCCCATTTTATTCTTAATTTTGTCATTCATTTTTTAAGTGCTTCAGTTTGAAAAATAATGCTACTGTCTTGTGTTTTATAATTTTAATAAAGGTTTAATTCTAAAAATAGTTCCCAAGTTATACAGGTGTTTGCCCACACTTGCAATGAATTCTGAGAACTCGAATGATTAAATTGCATACAGGCGTTTGGACTGTCATTAATTTTGATGCATCAGCACATGCCATTAAATGAAATATACTTTAACAAATCCTTAACCTCTGCAAAAATAGATCCTTTTAGACTGATACACGCTTTACAAAGAAGAGGATTAAACCTTTTCCTAGAGAGATGATTTCTGTGTGGGTGTATTTAGTATAAAGGACCATGTGATGTCACTGTTGCTCCAGGAAAAACTGCTGAATGAGTATTTATCAGCTAATAATGTAACTGTTGGAGGAAGTTTGCTATATCTTCCCTTTGCCCCTGATTAACAGTGTTTTATTCATATTAATACAGTGCCTAGTCATTTCAGGGATGGTCCACGATCTCATTGTGTTAATTGCTGTACAAACACTTGATTCTTCCTTCATTGAAGCTGGAAAATTCGTAAGACGACTTCTGTCCCCCTGTGTTTCAAAGAAATTTGATATACTTTTCTGGACTTTGCAGTGAGAGAGGCTGCTGCCTCTCTTACGAAAGGCTGTGTAGATGTATATATTTCCAAATTAGTTCACATGGACCAAACTGCCTTTAGTTCTGTGAGAGAGACTTAAAAGAATACCCTTCTGGCTTTACAAGTAAAATTTTGATAAATTTCTTTTTTTAATTGGAGACCAAAAAGTTCAAGGCGTAATCGTTTTTCCTATTTTATGTAGATTTTTAGAGCAAGGGATCTGCAGGTACGGTGCACAGTGTACTTCAGCACATTCCCAGGAAGAGCTAACAGAATGGCAAAAACGATATGCTTCCCGCTTGATCAGATTAAAACAGCAGAAGGAAAACAAACAATGTTCGGGCAGTTATATGGAAACCTTGATTGAGAAATGGATGAATTCGTTATCTCCTGAGAAAGTGGTAAGGAAAATATACTACTTCCCTATGTGCTCATATTTAAAACTAACAGATGAGCCTGTTTTTGGCCCTTACTATCAGAGCTGGTCGAATTACTCCTTACCAAGAAATTGTCCAACCAATTTGCTCCTCTTGCCATCCTGCCCTATGTCTTCTTGCAAAGGTACCAGAGGCTTAGGCTGATTTCTTCAAATGTACTCGTTCTTTTCAGAAATTCAGTAGAGTTTGTGAATTACAGCTTATGGGTTAATCACAGCTTGTTCATTTTGCATATTTACTATTCCCAGTGCAGGATGGGTCAGCCAAGTCTCATGGTATTTATTGTTCCTGTTCCTTGACTAGATGGCAGAACTTTTTAAACTGGAGAACAATAAATGGCGAAGCTTTCACGACTTGATGGAGAATACTCTTGTTTGTGCATGACTCCTTTTCTTCGCCTGCAGCTGCAGGCACTTTTATGAAGAACAGCCAATACCCCAAATGTTCAAAAAAGTTAGAATACCGAAGAGTGCGGGGTATGGATGTGATCAAACTTAGCAGCTGTTTGGAATTCCAAAGAATGTTTTTGTGGCATTCGACCAGCTCTACTTACCACTGACCCTAAGGAGTTTTCGGTCCATCTATTGTTGATTAAAATCTGGGAAGAGTGGGCTTTATGCAAAATGCATTAATGAGTAGAAAGCCTGATTCTAGTTTCCTGGTGTCTCATTGATGTCAGTGAGATCTGGGGTCTTCTGGAAATGCAATCTTTGGGCCTCATTGTATCACGTCCTCCTTTCCAAATGGAATCCTGTTCTACTTTAAACATTTACGATTAAGTTGGCTTTTGAAAATCAAGTGCTGTGGTTAATTGTCCTTAAATGGGACATTTTTTGCTTACATGGTATGATCTAGTAGATTTGGCTTGCTTGTCTCTCTGAATTGGCACATATTTTCATTAATTTCTGTGCAGGCCTTGCATCAATCCTGCACAATCTAGGAAACCATTCTTTCCACTTTCTGTTAAAAGATACTACCTTTTCTGTTAAAAAATATTGCCTTTTCCTGAATGTTTTTACTTTGATTCTGTCTAGAAGTTTAACGTTATCTTCTTTTTCTTTTAATCTAGCTTAGTGAAAGTGTAGAAGGAGTGAGAGTAGAACATAATCCTGAGCTATCGGTAACTGTCACCACCAAAAAGTCTCATCAGACATGGACATTTGCTCTCACTTGTAAGGTAGGACTACTTATCTTTTGAAAGTGAGTCAATAATAACTAGAATGCAGCCCGTAGCCTGCCTTTTGTGATTAAGATTTCAATTGCATAATTCTTTTTAAAATAGAAAAAAACTTCCTAGCACCATCCCTTCTCTCTCTCTTTTCCCAGCAGCTCTGGTGATTACGTATCGAGGAAAGTGGGCAGTACTTGAACCTGCTCTGAGAAGTTGAGAGTTCATATGAGCTCTCATTATCTGATTGCAAATGAAGATATTCCTGAAATAATGTCAGTTTTCCCATGTACTGTCATTTCAACCTTTGCATTTTTTTTATAGCCTGCAAGAATGCTGTATCGAGTGGCATTGCTTTATGATGCCCATCGTCCACATTTTAGTATCGTTGCAATATCTGCTGGAGACAGCACTACCCAGGTATCACAAGAAGTTCCAGAAAACTGTCAGGAATGGATAGGAGGAAAGATGGTCCAGAATGGAATAGATCATTATATATACAAAGTCAGTATAGCCTTTAACACAGAAATCTTTGGAACTTTTCGCCAAACTGTTGTGTTTGATTTTGGATTAGAACCAGTCCTCATGCAACGAGTAATGATTGATGCTGCTTCAACTGAAGGTAATGTATTAATTTTTTTTTTTTTAATAGTGGGAATCTTTCATGCCATCTCTTTTTTTTTCACGTTTGTGGGCAGAACAGCATCTGTATCAACAGCTAGTGAATATCTTTTACTGTATGTTATGTTCATCATATGTGTGAATATAAATAGTGGACAAAAGCTTCGGAGGGTCTAAATAAGGCAGGTAACTGGAGTATGACTATTACTCTGTGTTGAGATATGGCTCCTAAATCTTGCCAGGATGCAGGGAATTTCTAGTTTGGTGTGTGTCTGAAGGCAGCACTGGAAGTTAAAATATGTTTATGTTTTTATAATCGTTCTTGTATTGATGAAAATGTTAAACATGTAGAAGGTGGTCAGTAGAGAGAGGAAGTGTTTCTGTATAAGAATACACCTGGTAATTTATTCATTAATTAAAGCAGACTATTTGAGAAGTTGATTTTTTATTTTTTTTTTCCCCTTGCAGTATCTGACTAGGGTTGTCAAAGGCAAGAGGCAAAGCATAGGCTTGTAATTCAATTAATTGCTGTTGACAAGAATTTTGAAAATGTAAAGGAAGTGTAACTATATTTTTGTGTGTGTTCAAGTAAAAAGAAAAATTAACTGTGTGTTACTGTAAGGGTTGTGTTCTGTTCATGAAATTAATCTGTGCCCCTCAGTTCAAACCTGAAGTAACTCCATTATCAGAAAGATGTCAACAAATTGAAAGATGTTCGAAGAAGTATAAGAAAGAAGGAAGCACTTTGATTTATGGTAACAGATAAGAGAGCTAAATATAGGTCACTATGTCACTTGGCAGCAAGCAAGGGGGTGGGATAGAGTATGGTAATTTTTTATTAAAATTGGAGACATACAAACACCAAAGAAGCAGAATTGTAGCACTGGGATGTAAGCACGAAGAAGAAGAAGAGCAAGGAAAAAGAAAGAAAAAAGATGAAGTTAAGAAAACAGCAGTTTTCTGTTCCTGGCCTTTGTTTTCATATTAACAGGTTAACATTTGCAACACTAACAAAAAGAAACTGTAAATAGCAAATACCAAAGATCATGAACTGATCTTTCCAGATGACCCAAGTACTTGTAGCCAAGAGCAGAAAGACTGCACAAGTTGTAATGTCTCTTGAAGCAGAGAATATTGCATTGCGAATGAGAAACTTAGAAGCAAGGCTGTGGTCTTCTCAGGAACTATTATATGGTCTCTGTGTAACAGTATGGATAATCACAGCTGACGGCCTTCCTAAGACATAAGAGTTTGTGGAGAACAGGTGTCCTTTTACTGTAAACCTGTTTGAGATCAAGAAAACCAAACCATTACTTATTTGCAAAGTCAGAGTTACTGTCAAACTGATCTATGGTCTTGGCCCTTGTTGGCGTGAGCTGGCTCCTAACCAGAGCGATACAAGGAGCAGCCCATTCAAGTCCCCATGAAGGTGATGGATGGAGCTGAGATAGCACTTTGTGCTTTAGTTACTGATACTTCCTTTTCACATGTTGCTTGTCTGTGAGCAAATGGATACTGAAGTCTTCAAGCAGGTTGTTACTAATATTTATTTCAAATGAAAAGAGCGCTGGGTGCTTTTCAGGTAAACGTAAGTACAAAATCCTGGGCTTTTTCCTAAGGTAATCTAAGAAGTGTGTAAGCAAGCAAGTGGAAGGGATAACTATCACAGAATCTGTTGAGCTGACACAGAGAGGATGCAGGAACAACCACAAAACCACGGATGAAAGCCAAAGAACAAATTTAATCTTGATACCTTGTGGATCAGGGAATCTCCAAAGCAACACCTGGGCAGAGGCACGCAAGCAGGGGACGCGGACACCACAGAGCGAGAGAGTCCTTGTTAGTGAGAGAGCGAGAGCTCAGACTTGCTGTTCCCACCTGTATTTCGAGGGTTCAAGCAGGCGTAGTTTTCCACTGTGCTTTGATCTTCTTCAACAGCAGGGCAGGAATCTCAGGCCTGTTAGATAAGGTGTCCCTGAGTCCGTTACAGACTTAGGTTATCTAAGTGCAGATGTTCTTCTTGTGAGCACATAAGACTGAACAACGATTAGTGTGATGTATGTGTTGTCTAGCGCTCCAGCTGCAAGTCACTTGAGCGTGTTTATAGTCCTCCTCACCAGTCTTCCGTTACTTTCCCACAGAATCATAGAATGGTTTGGGTTGGAAAGGGCCTTAAAAATCATCCAGTCCCACCCCCCTGCCCCGGGCAGGGACACCTCCCACCAGCCCAGGTTGCTCCAAGCCCCGTCCAACCTGGCCTTGAACCCCTCCAGGGATGGGGCAGCCACAGCTTCTCTGGGCAACCTGGGCCAGGGGCTCACCGCCCTCGCAGGAAAGAATTTCTTCCCAATATCTAATTTAAATTTTACCCTCTTTCAGTTTAAAACCTATGTTGGATGCGGGTCTTTTTCCATTGTTTCTTTTACTTTGGGTATATATGGACTGGGATCTCATGGAGGTGCTTTTCAAACAGCAAGCTGCCCGAGGTCTCTAATTTGCGTGTAATTCAGGGCCCTGTGGAGATACCTAGGCAGGAAAGAAAGGTCAACATTAAAATATTTTAGTGGTGGAGCCTCTGTTATGCATTTTGAAATCTTTATTTGCTATGGAAAAAGAGAACTAAGAGAAGTTTTCTGTGCACTGTGAATGTACAAAATGCTCTTTACAAAAGGGTCACCGTATGCACAGTCTGTGCCAGGAACTGTTTATGTCAGGCTTCCAGCGGAAACCTCTCTAGTGCTGGGAATGAAATGGCTGTCTTTCTAGCAAACGAGAACTCAGTCCCAGCATAATTACTGAGCTTTTTGTGATCTGAGTTATTGTTAGTACCAGAGAGCGCCTCATTTATGGTGAGGTGTTTCAAACACAGAAACCACACGAACATGGACTTTTTCTTGCCATGCAATCGTAGCTACTAACATGGTTCAGGCTTGAGGTAGATACTTAAATGTGGCTTCTCAGTGAACACATATTTATGCAATTAGCCAGTAAGATAAGCCATGTTCCTATAGTCACAGTCAAGCTGAACTGAGATTTCTTTTGCTAAAAAGCTGTTTTTCTTCCATTTAGAATAAAGACAGTCAAGATGATATTCAGTATTTAATTTGAAAATGTCTTTTTTTTTTTTTCCCCACAATTCTTTCAGCGTTGGTGTGATATCCTGGATACCTATCTTAAATCTTATTCAGAGATAATACATTAAGATATCATAGCTTCACTATAAATGCCAAATATTTTCAGCTCTGTAATTTAACTGCAATTCTGTGAACTGATGCACTGTTGTCATAATGGTTTTGTGGCGTTAATGGATATATTTTGGGTGGGTGTAGACAGTGCTTGGTCTTCTCTTTCTCTTTTAAGCTATGTGCTCCCTGAAATTAGAGTATTCTGAAAAATTAATTTCCTCTTAATTTTCTAAGTTTATATCATGTTATGTTACATTTCCAAAGTTTTTCCTAGCAAACCAACTCTAGCTGTATAATGCAACTGTCTGCAGAATACACATATTACGGTACTGTAGAATTTTTTAAAGGCTTTCACAGTGTTGCAAATTTAATGATTTCTTACCAGCCAGTTTATCAACTTGTTTTTATTACCTTCTCAATTTTATAGTATATATTGTAAGGTCCTTCACTACTTGGTATTTTTGAAATGAGATGATGTTGCAGTTAGGCTTTGAAAGCACGTTGTGATGCCAGGTCCTTCAAAGTTGCTTGCAATTATTAAAATAAAAGTGCTTTTCTTGTTTGTCTGTATTCATTTTATTTTCTATCTGTAGAATATTTTATTTTCTGATACTGTTTGAGAGCCTGCTCGCTCTCTGTGTACACCTGAAAAATAGAGATGGTAATTACTAGCAGTGAACTTACTAAAGCTGTTGTAGGCAGAGGAGATTCTTACCTACGTTTAGTTCATTATCTCTAATGGGATTATTTTTAGTAGTGGGGTTTTTTTGTGTTGTTTTTTTTTTTTTTAAATAAACACCAAACACATACAGAGTTTGAACTTATTTCCTTTCCCTGTTACGTATCCATATCCAGATCTTGAATACCTGATGCATGCACGGCAACAGCTACTAACCACAGCTAAGCGTTGGGATTCTACTTCTAAGACTATTGTAGAATTTGAGCCTAATGAAACTACTGAATTGGAGAAGAGCCTTCTTACCAGATACCAAATCCCTCTGTCTGCTGACCAGCTATTTACACAATCTGTGCTGGACAAATCATTGACCAAGACCAACTATCAGTCACGGCTACATGACCTCCTTTACATTGAGGAAATAGCACAGTATAAGGAAGTTAGCAAGTAAGTGATGCCTTTATAAAAATATTTCTTAGATATTTCTTGCTGTCCTATTACAATGGCAACTGTTTTCATTAAACCTATGTGATTGTTTAAGATACTAAGTCTTCCTGGTGCTTGGAAATGAGGTTGAACATGAGCCTGGAAATAGTAACTTGCGACAGAGGTCACTAGCACTTAAACGTAATTTACTGATACTCATTTAAAACAAATTGTATGTTTTCAGTCTGTGCTCATGATGGGAGGCACAAAACAGCTGTTGTACAATGTTTTGTTAATGTCTGAATAATAATTACTTTTGTTTATAGTTTTTTGGCTCCCTATACAAAAAGATACTAATAATAGCAGTAATAGTTTTTTTTCCTTGGTGAAAGTAGGTTATAGCAAAGTAATATGTGAAATCTTTGTATAAAAGGCCTTGCGGGAGTGTAAAATATTTTTCTTTCTTTTTTTGAGAAAAAGGTTGAATTGTGGGGGAATCAAACTTTGATCTTACAATGATGTGGCAGCTGCCTTTATTATATTTATTGTCTAAATAGTCTGAAAAGCAGCTTCTGAATAAAAGTTCCTAATAAAAGGCATATAGTATAAATTTTTTGTTTGTTTTATTCTGAAATATCTTTAGGTATTATGTACATATTACCCAATTGGATTAGCTGCATGAACAAATACAGAGTTAGGAAAAAGATGTGAACTTCCCATGCATGGACTTTCACAGGGCCTTTTTTTTTCTGTAGATTGATATTTGTGGTTAAAATTTTGCCTGCGCTCCTGTGGTACGAAAGAGTTTTAAGGTGTTGCACTACTCAGAATGGAAAGTCAAAAAGGATGAACTTCCCTTTAACCTAATTTGGTAGCAAATTTAGTTCTATCAATTACTTAAGTTCCAAACCAGCAGTGTCTTTTTAAGATGAACCACTCCTGGAGCTACAGAGGTTCAGCTGACTCACCTCTCTGGAATTTGGGAAGAAAATACTATGAGTAGTTGTATTTCTGATACTTTTAAAGCAGAAAAATGGTTCCATTTCTCTTTTGTATCTCAGATGCAGGGCAGTATATTTGACTATTTTCTTCATATCTTTCATCGCTGCTGCTCTCTGCTCTTGAGCTGGAATCTGACATAGGGAGGAATCATGCTTGAACACTGTTTTCAGCATACAGAATATTCTGCATCATACATATTTATAATCAGGTTGACATTTCTAAGTGCTTTTAACAAAAGTGGGTTTAAAGTAAACATTATGAAATATGATATAAAAGTAAACAATATTTTTACTGAGTGAATTTTTACGATGAGAATTACGCTCTCGTGCCTTATAGGAAACCAAAGAGCAGCATGCCTGGAGAAATGAAAGAATAGTAAGTGTATTCTGTGTGTAATGCTTCCCCTTTGGACAATTTGGTGCAGCGATAAGTTATTGCTCTTCTTTCTCTGTCTAGTAGATGAATAAGAGGAAGTTTTAATAATGTTCTTGAAATCGTCTGTTTTGATAGTGCTGATGACAGAAATATTCTTTTGATCTTGTAGCTGACCCACTTTATTGCAACAAGGCTCAAACTAGCACACTTTTCTGATCCTCTGCGGCTGAGATCACACGCTTGGTATTCTCTAGTGAAGTGTCAGGGTTGCAAGCCTAGCAATGGGCCCAGAAATACAAACGCAAGTGGGTTGTCATACCTCTGAAGTGGTGCCGTGAGTGAAAATATTGATGAGCTGCTACTCTAATGAGTTTGTGTATGTATATCGTAAAACTAGTAGGGATGTCAACATGGTCTCTTATGACAAAACTGGAATAACTCGAGTGTCTGCAGTTCAGATTGGAGTGAATTGTTGGGTTTTAAGAATGTTGACGGTTTCTCACTTTCTAGGAAAATGCTCTTTCAGACTTTCCGTGGGATCACCTGAGTGGAACTGCTGAAAAGTGTTGGATGGAGGTTGCAGTGGCTTTAAAATGTCTTGAACTCAGTTATAAGGGAGTTCATTCTGGATAGCCTCAGAGAGCTTTACTTTTAAAAGATGTTTATTCTAATATTTCAAGAGGCATTTATAAAAGTTACTCCACATGAGTACATCACAAAATAGAGTAATAAAGGTTAGAATAAAGGAGCCGCTGCTGCCCAATTTCCAAATGCAAGCATACTCTATAAGAAAAAGCTAAACAGTGTTCTCATCTTGATACTAGTTTGGTTTTGCCTACATAAGTCTGTTGATGGCTTTAAAACTCTTCCCTTTCTGTCTTACATGTTCAAAAGAAAAACAGCGTTATTATTGTTGGAGTGGCTAGAAATTACTGTGTATTTTCTTGTACGAACATTAAATTGTGCGTCAGGTGACACATAGCTCCTTCCATGCAGTACACTGGCTGCTACCAGAATTACAGAGCAGATTTATCCTCACGGCCGTGAAAACTTAAAATGCTGGCTTTGATGGAAAATGAATTTGCTGTTGTCATTACTATGTCTTACATTTATCAATATGTAGGTAGGTGTCACACTGCGCACCTGTCTGAACTCCGCATGTGTAACTGTAAGAGGAAATGTGCTGAATGTACACAATAAGAAAGTGTTGTATGGGGCTTTGTTCAGAATGGGTTTATTTGCCTTTTGGGAATTTATTATTTGTATTGGTACTGGAGTGATTAATGATTTATGAAGTCTTTCTTTAATTTCTGTATATTTAAATATGAATGAGAGGCTTTTTTTGTTTTTTTAGCTAGTTTCATTAACACTGCAATTAGGCTGGGATTTTGCAGTGCTTTAGGAGGAAACGTAAGTTTTTGTTTGTTTGATTTGTGTAAGCCTGACTGGAAACCTTATTTTGTATAAATTTGCGAAGCAAGGGTGAGGAACGGAAGAAAGAAGCAACTTCTAATTTTTTTTAAATCTCATCCTTAGAGGATTTTGTAGTTTAACAGTTTGCCAGAAGGTGTCATCTTACTCAATAGAAATTGCTGGATAATCTGTAAATTTTAGATTCCCTTTACCACAGCAGATTCAGTTTAGTCGTTTATCAAGATACTAACTTGTGCCTTGTCTCAGAATGGCAGTATTACTGTTTTCCGGCACGGTTTTACAAATCCACATTTGAGAATGAGCTGATGCATATTCAGTAGCATAGGGATTCAACTTTAGGAAAGTTTTAACAAAAGAAATTCACAATAGCAAGGGATTGTATCTTAGTAATAACGCCGAGCTCTTGGTTACTGTGTTACATGTTTTCTGTAGTATTTTAGCCATCATTGAAATGAGAGATGAGCAGTCTGAGATGTTGCTAACTTGCTGATAGCTCCTTTGGAATAGTGCAGTGCTTGTATAGAAGAAAGCTTTTTATTTTGGTTTTGTTTTGGGTTTTTTTAGCACATGTGGAAATTGGAAGGATTACACTTAACTCTGGTGTGCTCCCTGAAGGACATGCTTTCGAGTGATTGCTTTAACTGTAGCTTGTTGCAGTGATCTCTGTGGTTACTGGTGAACCAAACAAACCCGTCTTCATCTCTTGCTCTTTGGGAGTGGAGCGTGAAATTTGAATGTGACTTAATGCCCGTATCGTGTAAAGGGGCAACTATTACCACAAGGGGGCAAACTCGCAATTTTTGTGCAAGACTCATGATTTGCCACATAAGAAAAAAACGTGTTTGATTGGTTTGGTAGATGATTAATTACCAAGTGAGCAAAAATGTTGGATTTTATTGTTACGGGCTTATGATTATTGACACTGCAGGGCTTAAACTATAAATTACCAGTTTATTAGGTTAAAATAGAAATTATAAGAAGAACAGATCAAATAAAACCAATATGAATATGAAAAGTATTATAAGAAAATGAGTTTTTTTCCAAGGGATTTTATTTCATTTGTGAAAACCTTTGGGTTTTACTTTTTGTTGCAAATTCAGGAAAAAGTTCCTGATGAGAAGAGAACAGAATATTGTTAGTGAGAGAGACTTTTCCCCTTTTGTTCTTTTTAAAGCCAGGTTGAAGCAATCTGTTTTTAAAAAAAACCAACCCAACACTCTAGGAGCAGATTACTATGTATTGGTGAGAGGTCAAGGAAGTGTGCTAATAAGTCACTTTAATGTGTTACGCATGTGACTTCTAGAAAATGGTAACTACAAAGAATGAATTTGTTACGTCTCTGATTTACAGGAGGAACTTGCTGCAAATAGGGATTCTGTGGATAGATGGCTTATATGGCTGAGCCTGTGATGCCAGTCCCTCATTTCAAATAACATTATCTCATTTTAATGCCTACATTCTGATTTCTTTTTCGAGGCATTTTAATCAATTCCTCTGAATTATAGGTGTGATACCATTTACCTTTTAAGATGTAGATCACTGTCTTTGGTGTGCAGCCTGGAAGAGATACATAAATAGGAATCTTGCTCTGTTCTGCCTGCACGTCTCTCCTTGAATACCTAACATTACCTTAAAAATTATTTAAATGAAAGTTTTTGCTGCTTTGGGACATATACAGCAACTCTAATTCACTCTTAAATTATTTTGGTCTCAGAAAATCTAGTATTTGATTTTCTCTTGTGAGGCTTCTGGTTTTTTAAGCTTCATAGATGTTGATTCTTTTGAATATATGTTTTATAGGCTATAGTCAAAAGGAAAATGTGCAAACATTCAGCAGCCACATACTTACAAAGGTCCAGTTTGGCCATTTGTAATTGTGTAATTGTTTATGTTTAAAAGTTACAAAGTCAAAATGTAAGGTGGTGAACCTTCAGTCTGAATGCATGAAGGTCCTGTATCTGAGAGTATTCTTCTGCACTGACTCGATGCTTTCTCACTCAGGTTCAACATAAAAGTGCAATTGCAGATTGTAGCAAGCTTCATGCTCACTGGTGTTTCTGGAGGTGCAAAGTATGCCCAAAATGGACAACTTTTTGGCCGCTTTAAGCTCACTGAAACGCTTTCAGAAGACACTTTGGCTGGACGGCTGGTGATGACCAAAGTCAATGCTGTTTATTTATTGCCTGTCACTAAAGAGAAGTCAGCACAGACCCAAGGAACCAAAGAGAAGGTTTATGAAGCAGCTATTGAGGAGAAAACAAAGGATTATATCTTCTTGAGGGTATCCAGGGAATGCTGCGAAGAACTTAATCTTCGGGCAGATTGTGAAATGCAGGTGAGTCTGAGTGGAAGTGGTTTTAGTATGGGAACGGTTTGCATCGTGTCTGTTTTGGCTCCACCCCAAATAATTGCTTGAAGATATGAAAAGGAATTCTGTTAATCATCGTCAAACACAGGAAGCAGAGCCCAGATGAGAATTTCAGATAGGTAAAATCTTTTTATATGTAAATATACATGTATTTATATGGGTGTGTTTTGTGTATAGATGAGTTATTATTTGGAAAATAAAATAATATTTTAGAAGTGTTACAGAGTAAAAAACCCCAACATTTTAATGGACTTAATTTCTGGCAAAATTCATCTGAGGTGCTTAGGCATTGCTTGCAGATTTTTGCTTGTATATTGCATGGTTTTGAGAGTGTGATTTGAAAGTTGTCTTGGACATTATTTTTACATGTCTGGTTCAAATACAAAGCCCTCTCTATGGACTTGCAAAGGAAAGCTTTGTTTTATTTTTATTTTCCTGCAGGTAGGTGTTTTGGGTAGTTCATAGGCTTTCTTCCACCAGACCTACCCACCCTCTCCCCTCTCACTCTAAACCCACGGAATATATTGCTTACTCCTGCTGCCTGGACTTTTGCCAGCGTAGGCTCTCCGATGTGGCTTCCATCATTCTGTCCATCATAGCTATTCTCACCAGAGACCTCAGGAACCTTTTCTTAATGAAGTCAAAGGAAGGAGTTTTCTATTCCTGGCTTTTTTTTTTTTTTCCCCCTCTTAAAAAAATAATATCTCTGCTGCTCTTGACATAGCCACCTAAAACTCAGTCTTTGATAACTTGCATCTTGGACTCCTTATTTTTGTATCTTCTCATTCTTTTTATATCTTATTCTTTTTGTTTGTGTCATTGTGGATTCCACTATTTGTTCCTAGGCCTGAGGTGAGATTAATTTTTAATAAGGTCTGTTGAGGTTATGGATGGGGCTTGTGCTGCTTTCTGTGCCCATAGCAGAACAAAAGGAATATTGTCCTTCAGTGGAAAAGTCTTCAACTTAAGAGTATTTCCTTGACGGAGATGATGAGGGTTGGTAGTTGGAGGCGTGAGGATAGTGAATAAATACTTTTATATATGTATCTCCTGTGTTTCGGAATGATAACACTTGCCTCCATGACTGTCACTCTGCTGACACTTACATCCAAGGCAGATATATTTGTCTGTCTTGGAGGCATTCAGTCACAAAATGAGGAGTTATAACACTTTTGCTAGAGAAAATTGTGTTAGCAGTAAGATCAGGCTTTTGTTTACTTTGCAGTTAACAGGAAATGGGTGAGGATACATTTAAAAAAAATAAATTGCGTACTTTGCAAACAAGATAGTGCATTAGATATAAATGCATGTAAGGGAAGACAAAGCTGTAGTTAAGTTAAATGCTTAAACTCCTCACCTATCCCCAGTGTGTGTCTGCTGTAGACCTTGTGATTGATCTTGTTACCAAACAGAAATAACCTCAAATTAAGGTCACTGGAATTGCTTGACATGAATGCATTTTCTCCAAACTATTATCTCCTCCCATTCATTTTGTTTTGGGGAAACATATGCAAGAATCCTAATGTCTTAATTTAACATGGATAATTGGTCTGGGAAGACTTATGTTGTTCTGGGCTCTTGGCTTTGTGTTTGTTTTCTTAAAACAATAATTAAACTTACTAATTGATTCTGTCGGAACCTCCACTGGAAGGCAAAATGAGCTGGGGCTTCAGTAACTGGCTTATTTTCCTTTGAGCGTCTTATAAAACTTCGCCTGAGGCAGCAAATCTATTCTGCATTAAAAATTGGGTCCTAAAGTTATTTGTAAAATCACGTAGTGCTTCATACATATATCTGTGAACTGGTGGTCAAATCCTTAAAGTATTACCTATATTTTAATGAATTCTAATTATGAGGAAATCTTTTCTGATTAAGTATTGACTGAAAATTTGGAAAGGGATCTTAGAAGGATATTGTAATTTGGATGTATAGTGTTTTTATTAAAGATGCTGGAAATTTTGCTGTTGTCTTCAGTGGAGTTAGTATTCCCTATGTGATTCTTAAACATTGACAAAATTGCTTTTATTTCAGTGTGCTTTGGATAAGTTACGTGGTTTGCTTCCTTTTCTCTTCTAGTAATTAATCTCGGAAAATTCCTGATCACTTGTTTGGCTGTTGTCGTGGCTTAACTATAATAAATACCCAATTCTGCTTTTATCAAGTGCACCATTCATGAAGGTGGGACGGAGAGAACTGGTGCTTTAAACCCCCTTGGCTGTTGCTCTTTTTTGGTGACCAAACTAACATGCGACTGTTTTATTTTTGGAGTGGTTACTCTGTTCTGTGTCCTCTTCTGTGAAACTGGCAATGGATTAACTTCCTTTCCCACTGTTTTCTTATTGTGGAATATGTATTAAAGCAGGTTACATGCCTCTCCTTCACAGATGGCCTCATTCGGTACTCTACAACAGCAAATATAACTATTTGTTTCAATCCAAACTGGATTAAAACCAAAACAAATCACAAGCTGTTAAAGAAAGCGGTGAATGCAGGTAGATAATAAGAGGTATTTAATGCTAGGCACCTTGCTTGGACTCCCAGAAGGGGCTGTTACAGCATCGCTCAGATGAGCGTCAGTTTTTCTGCATTTAAATTATCATTGTTATATTGGATGGTCTTTTGTTAGCCCTGGATCTGTTTGAGGAAAGATATTTTTCCTGTATAGATCAAACTGTGAGGTTGGGACCATTGCCATTTGCGTGGAAGTCTTTTTCCAAACATCTGCGGGATGTTGTTGGGCGGACAAACGGGCACTGGGTAGAGCTGGGTAGGACGGAGCTTTGGAAGGAAGCTGGAGGGTCCCCTCCGGCAGGACGAGCTGGGGCTGTTGTTCTTGATGAGTGCTAAACCAGACTGCTTTTGAAGACCAGGGTATTTGCTAAAGTAGGCATAAACTACACGGTGGAACGGTGGGGAAAAAAAATTCTTAAATGTTCATGTGTCCTACTTAAAAAAAAAAAAAAATTCCTAGCAGTTACAATCACTGTAGTGAACTCTGTGCTTAATGTTGTACAGATTTCTTACTGCCCTTTTCTTCCGAGTTACGGTTACACATCTTGCTGTAAAACGTGATAAAGATGAAAATTTAATGTCTTTATATCTGCCAGAGGCTGAAAGTTACTGGCTACATTCTGCACCGATACAAGCAAAGATTGTTTATTTACAGCAAAGCTAGTGTTGATTTTACATGCTATATAATAGTATGATCAGTGTAATATTTAAATAGACTAGAAAAAGGAAATGTTAAGAGCTGTGTTAAGGCTAAATTATTCCTCCATAGGAGCAATTCTCCTCCATAGGAGCAGGTTCATGAGAGAAGTTTATATGGCTCTGGATGAGGCATGTTGTGTTTAGAGACATGATTGTCTGCTTTTCCAGCTTTTTATTTTTTTCCCTATTTTTCCCAAGTTTGCTGTCTTATTTTGATAACCACAGGTATCTTTAGTACAACAAATTGGGTTTTGTTTGTAATATATAAGGGAAACTTACTTTAGTTGACAAGGACTTTTAAAAGTCTTTATATAAGTTGTTAGAAAAGATAATTACAAAAATATATTCTAGTATTGCTTTGTGTTTGTTGAACTTTCTGGTTGGTAGCAATAATTATCGTGAGATTAAAGCGTGATTAAGTAATGATGGACTGATTAAGAGAGAATCCGTGCCTGCTAGAGGAGCAAATGAATAGATCTGAGACCAGATTTTTGCTTTGGGCGTGGGGGGTACGTTTAGAATGACGGCGTCACCTCCGTGGCGTTTCCCCGGGAGGGCACGGGGTGCTCGCCGGCACCTTCGCCCCCTCTCCTCAGGGATGGTGCCGATGCACCAGCTTCAGCTCGTCTTTGCTCTGTTCCTGGTTTTCTCCTCTGTTAATTGGTAGTAACAGAACCAGCTTCTCTAAAGTGATTGTGAAAGCTATCAGTAAAGACGACCATAGAAATTTAAAATATTAGTGGTATGGTTTCTATGGGTGCTTTTCCAGCCAGGTTGCAGTAGTTTGGCTGGCTGTTTGTCAGCATGCTCACAATTCATTGTAAATCTCAGAAAGGTACTTATTTACTCTTATTTAATCACAAAATGCTCGTTAGAGTTCTAGCACAGTAATTACACGAGCATTTAGCAATAGATAGCATTGCTTTGAAAAAAACCTAAAAATGTATGTCAGTCGCTTGAAGTTCTTCAGCAGCTTTGGGTGTTTTTGTGCTGTTTTATATTAGTGCAAACCTGTGTCACATTTTGTGTAAAGGCTTCTGTGTTGTTAACGTTTAGTTCTTTGGCACAGTGCTCTGATCAGATTTATTTGTTTTTGGAGAGATTAATAATTGCAAATTTAAATACATGTAAATAGTAATCTGACTGAGTTGTTTTTGAGTTGCTTCCCCAGGAGCTGCTTTTATCCAGTGTTCAAATTTAGAATGTATTTTTCTCATTGCTCTTTTAGTATATGTGTATATATAAACTAACTTCACTATCCATTGTTCAGTTCTGAATTTAATCAGGGATGTTAACGTGCTCTGCATGTTGTTTCTGGCTTTGTACTGGGATTTTGTTGGCATTATCTTTTTATTTACTAGTATTTAAACATAAGTAATTGAGAGAACACAAAAAAAGAATGTATTGATAAGCAACTAATTGTTAGAAATTAACTTTTGGAGAGCTCTAATAGTTGAACATAAATGACAAGGTGTATTCTGTATACCAGAATGTTTGACTAAAAATAAATAATGTTTGGGTTTTATCTCTGCTGGTCACACATCTGATTTATGTCACCTGTTGATCTGTAAAAATTTCTCGCCTGTCACTGTTTCAAGGTTGTTCTTACAAAAAGGGATGGAAGCTTATATTTTTAAAAACAATGTTTTAGGACGATAATATTTTCTGGGAGTATTTTTTTGTATTCCAAAAATAATTTCAAGAATGTTTTCCCTTTTTGTGAAAGTACAGTGGAATCTAACCTTAAAGTCAAACAACCAAATTACATTAGAGCAAATGCTGTATTTATCTTTGCTTAAAAAAAAAAAAAAGGAGCAGGTTAATTTTATTGCACATCTTTCGATTGAATGATGTTTGTTGTTTTCTTCTGAGAGTCAGTAGTTTACAGGAAGATAAAAATGTCTCATATGCAGCAAAGTCTAATGAGTGTTTTCTAAATTTATCATTTTTGGTTCACCTATTCATTTATTAATTTTTTTACTGCAGGTTGAACTTCAGTTTCAGTTAAATCGCTTACCCCTCTGTGAAATGCATTATGCCTTGGACAGGATTAAGGACAACAGTATTTTGTTTCCAGATGTCAGCATGACTCCCACCATACCCTGGAGTCCCAACAGGTACAAGAATACAAACACTTTAATATCAAAGGTTGTATGGTAATGCAGTACTGAATTTCTCATAACAGATGGCTGAAATCTGCCCTAGAACAAGAAACATGCCTTGCTCTTCATTAACGGTGAGGATGGTTCAGAGAAGGGAGAGAAACTGTTCTAAACAAAACAAGCAAACTGATCCTCTGAGGACTAGAACCTGGGATTGGTTTTCCCTGCGGTTGAGCCGTGGTTTTATAGGCATTGCAGTTGTAGCTGTAGAAAGAAATCTGCTGTTGTTATTTACTGTTCTGCTGGTCTTCACTGAAAACATGCACAGTACTTCCCAGGAATGGAAATACCAGTTACAAGGAGTTTGCTGCACAGGAACTTCTGTTTGCAAGGAGCAATCCACTAGTGCCTTTTGAGTTTGATGTAACGAGCCCAAATTTGGATATGTCACCGAGCGGGATGACTAAGAAAGGTGTGGGAGTGATTCTTGGAAGGACCGGCATTGCACTTGCAAGCAGTCCTGAGATTCTTTGTATACATGTCTTACAGTTTCCTTTATGAAATATAAACCCCTCTGTTATATAAATACTTTTAAGGAAACTTCAGGCTGATGCAGTGAAAATAGTTTGTCTCAAAGAGGAAACGTAGGGAAGAGGCATGTGAGGCTGCGTTGCTCAGGGAATATGGTCAGTATTCTTGCTGCATAGGGAAGGATAAAAGAGGCACGAGGCTTCTGTACTTCGAAACCAGGGAAATGAGCGGTATGTGGAACCGATCGCCTGTGCAGCATGTGATGAGTTGCGTGGGGTCTTGAAGGTGAGAACTGAGAGCGCGATTGTGATGCAGTACAAATCAGAAGATAGCTCAAGGATTAAAAGGAAAGTGATCTGGCCAGAAACCTGAGACAGTGAGATAATGTAAGGCAAAAGTTACTGGAAAAAATTTGGAAGTCTTTGGAAGTGTAGGAGGGACAGAGCCGATAGAAGGGTGGGTGCGGTGTTCTGGGTGAGGATCCTGCATCCATCAAAGCTTTGACAGTAAAGGCAGAAAGAAGGGAATGGGTTTTGCATAGTTACACTACAAAGCTAGTGGAGGTCAATGACAATCTTTTCACTTAGTTAAGTTTTGAGTGAATCTTACAAGGAAATAGTGTCAGTTTGGAAGTAAGCAGTGATTTCAATAAAAAGAAGGTAAGTCAAGTAAGCTAGAACTTTGTCCTCTTGGTTTTATGTCAGGAAATTTCTGTTTACAGAAATTACATACCGGTTGTGGTTGATACAATTTATTTGTATATTTTGAAAATATTTTTATATATATATATAAAAAAATGATACATGTAATGGTTGTAGTTCAGCTTAAATCAATGTAATAAGCATGGGTTTTTTTTCCATCTGGTGGCTTGGTTTGCCTCGCCTTAAGATTCGGTACTTCTGTCTGACTCCAAACTCTCTGTCCCTCTGTTTTCCTTCTATTTTTGTTCTGCATGCCTATTACTTTTCAGTATTTCCTAGACCAGCTTGCTGTTCATATCTGTCTTAAAAGTTAGGAATTCAGTCAATTCCCTCTTGATTTTACTCCCTGTTGCCAACTACTACCAAAAAGAAACTTTCCCAGCGTGTAAGAAGCATCGTGCTTGTCCCAGAGCAGATCACGTTACTGAAGTATGGCCATATGTGCCGCAGTGACAGGTGTTTTTTACTGTGCATGTCTACTTTTAAATCTGTCAGTGGGAACATTAAAAACTGTGTCTACAAATCTTTAACCTCTTATGCTCACTGGAATTTTCTGAAAGCATCTTCCACTTAATGCTGGTATCGCTACCTGGTTACAGCAAAAATCCTTTTTTTTTTTTTTTTGACTGCTTTCCCAATAGAGGTATGTGCCTTCATGATCTCAAGAAAAAAAAAAGAGAAGTTTATAGTTAATTGGTAGCCATTAGTTTTTTAATTGGTTTTGAATTTCATGGCAGATAATTTTTACCAAGCCCTGGGGTTGTGTAAATATTGACTTTTAAACTTGGCAATGTCAATAATGCAGGGAAGGAATATAACTAATGGTACATTTTGCATAGCAATAGAAGATTACTGTATGTCTACTTGCTTTTGTTATTAGGTGATGGTAGAGCATATATGTTTTCCAAAATGTGTACTATTCAGGTTTTATTGTGAAGTGAGATAATGTAAACTGAAAAGTAATTAGATTCCTTTTGGAAAAAAAAAAACAAACAAACCCAACTGATTTATTGCAAATATTGTCAAAGTATTGTGATTAAAGCATGTGATTGTCTTGCTAGATTTGTTGATTTGTTTTGATGTGCCTCAGATTGACACAATCAATACAGTAGCGTTTAGGCTTTTTAATTTCTTTAAAGCATTTAAAATCTTACCTCATTTGATTTCTGACTGAGCGAATTGTCATAGCTTCTGGTTTTAACCTCTGTTGCCTCCTTTTGTACAGACAATGGGATGAGCAGTTGGACCCTCGACTAAATGCTAAGCAGAAAGAGGCTGTTCTGGCTATCACTACTCCACTTTCGATACAACTGCCTCCTGTTCTTATCATCGGTCCCTATGGGACAGGAAAAACCTTCACTCTGGCTCAGGCAGTCAAGCACATACTCCAACAACAGGATACTAGGTGAGGTGGGGCACTAAATATACCGCGATACTTGAGTAGCAGAGAAGATGTAATTCTTTACTTAAATTCAAGTGAAAGGTAGAAGTATAGAATTTCCGTCCAGCTTAAAAACAAACAAAACTCCAAGCCATCTTGTCATTGTTTTGAATGATAATTTTATTGTCTTAGCCTGTATTTTCCGTTCAGAACAAAACTAAATAAAATTGACAATATGTAGAATGACTGTGATTTGCTGGACATGGAAAGTTTTGCAGTATGCTAGAAAACAAAAGCTGTTCCTTATTTAAAATCAAGTCTCGATTAATAATAGTAAAATAATTACTGAAAAACTGTTTGAATTTTAAATCTTCTCATAACTGAAGGATTTGAGTTAAAGGGCTGAATTATGCGAACTATGGTAGGTTAGCGACTAGTTTCATGAAGAGAAAAATGTGCAGGAAGATGGCCACTGTTTCCTTTTTTTTGTATTCTACTGCTTTGAATTGTTTTCTGTTTCTTCATTGCTTTTTTATTTGCACCATTTATTCCAGCAGGATTCTCATTTGCACCCATTCTAATAGTGCTGCTGATCTCTACATAAAGGATTATTTACATCCATATGTAGAAGCAGGCAATCCCCAGGCAAGACCTCTCAGGTATTTTTTTAAGGCTTATTATGTATCTGTAAAATACTATTCTTAAGAAAAGGTGTCTATAAAAAAGGTTAAAGAACTTTTAAAACATAAAAGCATATTGGCGTTTCCAGCAGTGCTTTTAAAAACATAGACTAAAAGGAACGTGAAACGTTGTCAACGTAATTTTGGGTCATTTGTTAAATAAAAATAAAGACATCCTTTTTTAAGCTTTTATTATTCTATTGATAAATGTGTCTTTCCTAATGAGCAAACTTCTGATATGCTCTTCTAAAAGCTACTGTGATAAAATAAAATGGACTTTAATTGTATTTTAATTCCAGAAAATTTTGATTTACACTTGTAATGATAATTTGGAAAGTGGGGCTACCCACCTGGCTTTTTGAAGAAAAATTTTGATGTCATAGGGTACATATTTAGAGAATCATGTGAAAGTAGTTCAGCCTCTTCTGATAAGTCAGCTTGAGGCTATTGTATATGTGGTTAAATGTACTTACCACGGGTATTTGGGGGAAATCAGTTAAGGAAAAAAATGAACAAGAGGTGGAAACTTTAGGAGCGAGGAGGGTAAACTTGCATAGAAATAGTTGAGGATTTATTTATGGGCAGAAACCTGCTCCAGGGAATATTTTGCACAGTAATCACTATATATAATGTGTACTGCTAACTTGGTATATGTTTTTTAAATCATTGGCATCATTTTCTGAGTGCCAGTATGTGAGTTTATTATATTATTAAGAAAATGAGTCTGTATGTTTACTTGTTAGCTATTAAAAGCCATCCTGGACTTATATTTTATGCAATGTCAGTAAAGCCAATGAAGTTATGTGAAAGGGCTAGATTTACAACAGGTGGAAATTCTCTTAGATTTGCTGGCGTTAGTTGCCGTGTGATGTTTTACAGACACTGAGGATCTGGCCAAGGCAAAGGCAGCAGCTTATTTTCAAAAAGTTACCTTTGATCTGGTTGTATTTTAACACAGATTGTCTTAAGGTGATTTGTAAAGCACTTTGTGATGAAAAACATTATGGGGTCTTGATTTTGTGGTGGGTAGAAATGTGTGTAATTAACACTTTCGGGAATATTGAAGTGTGATTTAACAGAGCCAGGCGTTAAAGTTAAATACAGTTTTATTGTTGTTGCCAGGCTTTTGCTGCCTTCTTTTATGTTCTGTATTCAACTATATAGTCCAATCTCAGAAATACTTATGAAAAACATACATAAACAAAAGTGGGTTTTTTCTTATGGTTAAATAAGAATGGTTATACATATTTGCTGAGAAAATTACAGCACATAACTTAAAAGTCACTGAATGTTTGAATTTAAATATAGTTGTCATAGTATTTGTTATGAGGCTTCAGAAAGTGCTGCTGGAGATTGTATGATATTGTTCAAATAGTCATGATACCTCTAGGAAAAGTTACAGTTTTAGAAAATGGAAGCACCTCTGGATTTGTGTAAATATATATATACACATATATTTCTGGATCCACAAGCATGTATGTTTTCCAATAAAAAATATTACATCTAACTGAGAAGCAGATGTTGTCTGAAAGCTAACTGCATGGCGACCTGGTCTGGCAGGAGTTAAAAGGTCAATTTATCTGAATTGAAAGCTAGAGCTATGTGAGCCTCCTAACATAAAGTTAATTACGGATCTCTTACCTTTTGTATTGACTGGTGTTAAGATATGTTTTCAAATTAAATTCATTATTGCTAGTTTAAAGAGGCTGCACTGAGCCTCCTGCAATATTTTAAAGGAAGCATCAAGTGGAGTAGAAAGAGTTAATTATCAACGCTGGATGTGCTACTTGCAGTTTGATGTGTTTCTAAATGGCTGAAGAGTTTGCTTTAGATTTTTTTCCTTATTTGCTCTACAAGTGATGAGTTGGCTGAATAATAATCTGTGCTAAAGATGTTTCCATAGCTTAGTGGGTAACACCATAATATTTATGTTGTTTTTAAAGAAGGAAAGCTTAATTATTTAACATTGCGTTCTGAAAACTGTAGGTATTTCTGTAAATTTGTGTGGGTAAGATGTACACTAAATAAATTATCCTGTCAGTGGTGCGACACAACAGTTTGAAGCCTAGGGTTTGAGGTTTCTTGTTTAAATATCATGTTATAAATTAATATTTTTTCCTAACAAAATAACTTTCTGTGCCCTTTGGAAAATGCAAAGTCAGAATGAACAGAAGAATTTATGTTGAGTCTAAGTTCTGTACCTAAATAAAATTTAATTAAATGTAAAATTCAAATTTAGTTGTATCCGTACGCTGGTTTTGTATGTAATACTAGGGGAAAATGAAGGAGGGTGATACTGCTTTTATCTGCATTTTTAATATTTTTATCTTTATTTTTTCCCAAATACGTTATTGCTGACTATCAGTTCAGCAACGTCAGAAAACAAGTTGATTCTGTTTAAAATAGCTCAGCTGAAATCTCTGTGGTTCATTTTTAAAATATTTTGATCATAACATATGTGCGTAAGTCCTGCATGTAGCCTGAAACCAGGTAACTCCAGCATGTGGCTGCTAGCATCAGGAGATACCCAGACTACAAAAATTAATCAATCGAAGCAGATCAGAGTTTGAATTAGCAAACCCCAAAACCCAAACCAAAAACCCAACAGGTTTTAAAGTACCATTGCCCTGTTTTCCAGTTTGCCTGGAGTAAAGTTCTCATACTGAAAACGGTATTAATTTATCTTACCAAATGTTAGTTTGTAAAATAAATGTCCCTTTAGCCAATTACTTTTTTTTTTTCTTAAAACTCTAGCTTCTATCTTATGCCCATCCTCAAAGGAAGATGGATTAAAAAAGTTCACTTTCAGGTTGTAAGACAGATCTTTCCCATGTTTTCTGCATCCCAAGGAGGGTACTTGTTCGTGAGAATGAGCCTCTCCTTGGAGGTGGATGAAAAGAAATGGAAGAGGGAAATCAGGTGCTTTTAAAGTTTTCTTTAGGCTTCTTGGGACTACTTAGATTTATTTTTTTTATTATTTTTTTAATGGTTTTTTAACAGAGGCATGAAACGAGACTGCTAAGATTCTTTTTCCTCTGAGCTTCTGTGTTCTTTTTGCTTGAGGGATTTCAGGTGAGAAATAACTGCACAAAATCTGAGGAGCTGGGATTGGACTGCATCCAAGAGCCTGAAGGGAGAATCCCGGCCTTTTTATCAAGAGCTGGGAGGAGTTAGTGTTTTCCAGTTCAGAACAGGGAAAAGAAGTTTTGAAAAACTTAAATTTAGTTTCCATTCACTCTGTTGTAAGGAGTCATGAGGAGTCACTTTTGTAGGACAGGGGTGCAAATGAAACTCTGTTTAGCCTCCCTCAGAGGTTCCGACTCTCTACTCCCCTTTTATTCACTTTTAGAAATGTTATTTTAAGTGATTTAGGAGCAATCCCAGCCTGAAAAATGAAGAAGGAAATGATTGTGAATCGTAATTACTGAGCTAAATTCACTACTTTTGCAAATAGTCTATTGTACAAATTGATACTTTGATGGAACTTTATCAATGGAAGCAAACCATGGAAAATTAGAAAATACTCAATTTAACTAACATTTTATAGAAATATTTGGGCAAATTTCTTTTTTGACATAATGTCTGGAAAGTTGATGGAAACATAGATAGGTTAGCTGACAGTTTGTTCCATTCTTTGCCTCATCGGCTAGAATGCCACAGAAATTAAGGCTTTCGTAGATATCCAGATGCCACATTTAGAAATAAAAGTGGTATGAATTTCCATGTGAAATGCAGATTCTGTACATGTTAACCCAGCGTTAGTAAATACAGTGGATACATTCAGTGCTTTTGTTTGCAGAAGATTGAGTCCCTAATCTATAATCTTCTGAGATTTCCGTTTCAATGTGGTTCTCTGTATTTGCTCGTAATTTCATTGCCGGTGGTTTGGGTAAACCTTAGCCTTCAAGGTTTTAATTTCTCTAGAATTAAAGTCTTGATGTGAGAAAATACACTCTTACGTGAGCTATAGCTGGGTTTTGGTTTTGTAGCTGCAGTTTTTGCTCATCTTTGTACCTGTAGCTGCACACTAATAGAATGTGTTGCAGGTACTAATGAATGTTTGATTAGTGACTGCCCGACTCTGCTGGCATTCAGGTACTCTGCTTATGCAGGTGTTAAGATTAGAAGGTGAGTTGCTGCTTTAATCTGAAGTTAAGGGTGTGTTGCAGGGGGAAATGTTATGATTCGTGTTAAGCTGGTAAATCCCATTTTTATAATGGGCTCCTCTAGCTTTAAGGAAAAAACCTAATAATGAAATTACAGGAGGTTTTATTAGCCCAAATTGCACCTGAGAAAGAAATCCCTTGTTCAGTGTGGCTGGCTTATATCACGACATTTTCGAAGTAGTCACATCTGTCAGGTGTTTTTATGCCAGTGGTGAATAATAGCTCTGGGATACCTTTTTGATCTTACATCAAAATAAAAGAAATTAATGGGTAAGCAGCAATGCAGTTTGAAATGCTGTCAGCCAATCTGTGAGTCACACATAGTTGAATTTTTGTAATAAAAGACAGTGCATGGTATAATAATGTCTAATAACCATAATATTTTGCATTTCAATAGCACCTTTCATCCAAGAATCTCAAAGTGCTTTACAAACATAAACTCACAATAAACTCGTTAATCCTCACAGTACTGCTGTGAGACGGTAGGTAAGTGTTACCTGCAGTTAAGAGGGAGAAACTAGATGATAGAAAAGCTGCCTGAATGGCTGGGGTCAACAGAGCAGGGCTTCTCTGGCTACCTGCTTCTAGCCGTTGGGCCATGACTTCGTGTTGTTACATTGATGTAATAACACTTTATCAAATAAAGATTATCAGTTTGATGGCTGATAAGAAATAAATATATTGGGGTAACATTAGAAGGTTCGTGTTGTGAGAATGACGCCGGAGCGTATTGTTTGCTCCCGCGCTGGACCCAAATAATTGTTACTCTCATGTTATATGGAACTGAGCTGTAATTTTCAAACGTGGCCGGACACGTGATATCCACAGTCCAGCCAGTGCAAACACGTTTTGCACTTAGGTGCCTAATTACACTTTTCTAAATACTTCATTAATGATTTGGGATTTGTGATATGGACACAGGAGAAATTAATCACAAGAAAATAAAAGATGAATAGATAAACCAAACAGCATTAAATCCCGTATTTAGAACTGAACTTGGTTTAAATGATTTCGTCTTAATTTGCTTTGGAATAAATTAAAGTAGCTGTAATTCTAAATATTAATAACTGTACAACAGTTTCCTGTAGTTTAAAGGTTCCACTTTAGATCCACAGTTTGTTCTTGATACAGATTCTGTTTTTGAGCAACACCCCATACAGAAGCCCTTTGACATCTTTATCTAGATCCTCAGCTGATGTGGTTTGGTGTATTTCTGTAGGAGTTAGTTATACGCTGTTTTCTGGGGCATAGTCTTTGTGTCTTCCCTGTTCCTCTTCCATTAGTCTGGTCGTAACATTTCATCACTTTTTTAAAAAAAATTCATCACTGATCTGATGATATGATGATTAAAATTACCTTATTTGTCATGGGAAGATGTTTGAAGTCCAGTGCTTTGCTGACAATGTCCTGGTATTTTAGAGTCTAGCCATCCTTTTTGGCACTGTTTTCTTGTTCTTTTATACAGTGTATCGTAATTATGGCCCTGCATGACAAAAAGGTGAATATACTTCCTGTTTGGTTCTTAGAACTCAGAAGACGTACAGCGTGTGTATAAGTAGTACAGGATTTTATTAATGGCTTTTGAATTTTTTTATTTTTTGTTTTAAAGATCCTTTGGCTGCAGTTGAAATATGCAGACTACTGCAGCTCAGTCACTTCCAAGACTATGGGCTATATTTATGTTTCATCTGAAGAAATATTTCTTTTAAATGAGTTTACTGATAGTTTAAAATGAAATAGACATCGATGTGAGGGTCGCAGAACTAAAATGTATGAAGAATTTACAGATTTTCACATGTGAATTAATCCTTGGTAACTGTTTTGTGTATGTAGTATTGCACTGCAGCAAATAACGGAAGGGAAATCCACAACATTTTAGCATGTAATTCTGCACAGTTGTTATGTTTTGCTTTCTGAAGATTACTTTTATTTATCGGAAACCAGAATATTAGCATTTGAAATATTAGGCTGTCACTGTGTTCAAACTGTATAGAAAATAAGCCCCCTCTTTCTTTTTTAGGGTATATTTCAGAAATCGCTGGGTAAAGACTGTCCACCCAGTTGTGCATCAGTACTGTTTGATTTCAAGCACACATTCCACCTTTCAGATGCCACAGAAAGAAGACATTCTTAAGCAACGAGTAGTAGTTGTTACTTTAAATACATCACAGTATCTGTGTCAACTGGATCTTGAACCAGGTAAGATAATTTCTAAACCAGAAGTGTCCGTGCTTTGAGAATTTTCTTCCTCTTACCAGTGTCACTTCTTTACTTAATTCTTTGAACTGTTAAAAAATAAACAATGATAATCTTAAAATGGTCTTCTCTCTTTTTTTTTTTTTTTTTTAATGAATAAATGTTTATTACAAAGCTATAAACTGCTGGCATTCAAATTAACCTTTTGCTTATTCTGTTTTTTCCTTATTTAAAAAAAACCCTAAATAAAGAAGCAGTATTAGCTATGATCTCGTGTTTCTTAGATTCAAGAGGGAAAATTCTGTTTGAGATTCTGACTTTGAATATTATGCTCATTACGGTCATTACTCAGTGAAGCATGTAAGCATAAATACACACGGAGAGCTTTTTTTCTTGTTTTGTGAATTTTTTAGCTTTGCAAACAACTCCCACACATACAAACCCGTGCTATGTTAACGTGATACTTCTCGGGTTGTTTTCTAAACTGCGATACATTAGACTGGTTTCTTGGGGGCAGAGGCTGCTTAGGGTTTCTTGTTTTCTTGATCTCCCAGTGAAATCCATCTGCTTTTTGGAGAACGTGGAATTTCTTTACTGAAGTTTTACGGTTAATTTTTTATGGCTACATTTAGGCATTTGTTGCAATAGAGAAAACTAATGTGGAATTCATGGTAAATATTTGCAGGTCTTTAGGGCCTTTAGTCTTTCATGACTTTAGATGGAAGTAACTGCTTTGTTTGGCAATGAGCTGTGTACAGTTGTACCAGAGCAATGTGCGTGCAGCTTTATGAAATTGATGTTTTCCAAAGAAAATTGTTACATTTTTATGTATATAATTTTAATTGGATGGCACATTAAGTCCTCTAATAGTTTATTTTAAACCTTAATATCTATCAGTGTATAAACCCACTTCTCTTCTATACCTATCCTGAATTTACATTTCATAAAATATGAACCTACTGTGGCCCATTTTTTTTCAAGTGCGTGTTATCCAGTGCATAGATTTCCATTCCCTCCACCCCTCCCCAACAAACCTTTTGGTCCAACATTATCATAAGATTGAAATTCAATTTTCCTTCACTTTCTGCTCCTTTTTTCCCCCCAACATTCCTTAAAGCCCATAACCAGCAAAGTGCTCAGGTATGTGTGCAATTTTAATGGGAAATTTAGTATATAAAATGGTTAATAGGACTGAAGTACATGAGGGACTCCTTTTCCTTGTCATTGTCCAAAGCTCTTCAAGCCTTATGGTGATGAAAAGATTTTCAGATTGGAGAAACCTGCTGAGGGAGGTCTGCCAAGAGACATTTCCTCTCAGTATAAGGAGAGCTCGGATAAAACACTTGTTTAACTTCACATATATCAGAAGAAAAAGGCAGATCTGTGGGCTACTGTCACCGGCAGTCAGTTGACCACTGTTGGTCATTTGATGGGTTTGAAAATTGTTTGTGTGGTTTCTAGTAGTTGCTAGGAATTAATTTGTATAAGCCATTCTGATTTTTTTTCTAGTTTTGGTTACTATCAGAATACAGAACTTTTAGTACAATTTCTTGTATTGTTATCACTGTTTATTTTATCGTATTTCAGGTTTCATTTATTTTGCTGATATCTGTTTTACAGGTTTTTTTACACACATTCTGTTAGATGAAGCTGCGCAGGCTATGGAGTGCGAAACTATTATGCCTCTGGCATTAGCTAATAAAAACACAAGAATTGTCTTGGCTGGAGACCATATGCAGGTAAGAGCTATAGAATTTTTGAATGTAAAGTGCGTTTATATAATATTTGTATTTATATATTTAAGATGTTTATCTGCTCCAAATTTCAGTGGTATTTGAATACCTCCTAATCTCTCACGTGGACTCCCAGTATTTCTGCTGAGTGAGAATATGCTGTTGTCTCCATTTTACAGTGAGGTTATTGAGGCACAAAGCGTGTGAGTTGTCCGAGGTTAGGTAGGAAATCTGTTGTAGAACAGACTTGGGCCAGTCAATCACTGAACTATATGCAAGTAAAATCTCATTTTAAAGAGGGAGATGCATAAATTTTACTGGTCAGATGGGGAAGCCAAGGAAAATTCAAGGGATTTTATCTGCGTAAGGTCAGGGATAGTTATTATTACAGTCAGGGTAGGAGTTTCTCCTACTTTTTATGACTGGTATTCCCTGGTGATTTCTGAAAGAATTGAAGAATATGGAGAATGAGTATTATGATTTAGACAACTTTTCTTTTTTTTTTTTTTTTATTTTATTTTATAAGAGGTATCATAATCTGGTAAGGGTTTGAACAAGTAAGAAATAGGAAACTGAAGCTAACCACTGCCTTTATGCAATGTGCCTAGGAATTGCTTGGTTTAGAGTTTAGAAGAGTTTAAAACACTGATTATGCGTGTCACTTTGTAGCCCGTAGGCATGAGAAAGCATGCTTGGAAAAGTCAACCTTACTTGCTTTGTTGATTTAGGCCAGATTTATTTGTTTTTATAGATTTGCCTTTAATTCTCCTGACATTTCACAATAGGATTAGAGTGGATTTGCTTTGGTGTAGTAATAAACTTAAAGTAGCGTTGCCACCTGTGATTTAATACTAGTGGATCATTTCAAGTCATGATCATAGTAATCCCAAGGACTAGGAAGTGCTTTTTAGATACAGATCTCAAAAGTCCTCTTTAAGAGATTAGAATTCTTCCCACTTCAGGATAGATCACATTAGCCTAGCTGGATGGTCAGAGTCTTGACTTGGCCAGTGTGGCTCAGGCTACGTACGTAAAAAGCTGTAGTATAGCTCAAGTTCTTACAGAAGCTACTCTGTGAGGTATCCAGGATTATCCGAAGTGAAACTCAAACTGAGAATCTGAATCATATGTATTCAGAATGACAAAATAGATTGGCTTAATTTCTGCATTTTAAAATTTTACTTTAAAAATCTTTTTTCATCATCTTTGTTCCTATTTTTCCTGCTGTAACAGCTGATGTTTTTATTGTTAAACAAGCCCAGTAGTAATTTAGTGTAACAGTAACTAGGCCACTTGGGTTTTAGTTTTTCCAATGACTTTCCATTTAACTTTTTTAAATTGTGTTACAAATTTCTGTATTTTCTGGTCTGTACTATTTGTGGTAGTAACTTAACAGTAAAGTGCTTGTCAGAATAATCGTGTATTGTCATTCAAAACATGCTTTTGGTGGGGCTTTTTTGGTCAAACAGCTCTCTGCTTTGAGTTATTCATCTGTGCAAACCGCAAAGGAAAACCGTAGATACAAGGATTCTTCCGTCCTCTTTACATAGTAACTGAATGTTTTATTGTTCCTTTAAGAGCACGCTGAGCTTTTGTCCCTTTTACAGTAGGAATGGGCATTTCTATGGAATAGCCATGGTATATGTCTTCCAACTACGAATGTACAGTAAAAGTAAGGTTTTCTTTCTGTTTTGATGCAAAATACATATGCTGGGAGCATGAAATTCCAAGTCCACGTATTTAGTTACATTTTCTTTGTGTGTGTGTGTCTATTACAGCTCAGTCCTTTTGTCTACAGTGAATTTGCCAGGGAAAGAAACCTTCATGTTTCATTGCTTGATCGGCTCTATGAGCACTACCCTGCAGAATTTCCATGCAGGATCTTGCTGTGTGAGAACTATCGCTCCCATGAAGCTATCATCAAGTAGGTGTGAACTTTTTCACTGTATCATGCTTTTCGTTGGTGTGAGGGAGCAAAAGAACTCTGAGCCGAGCACAACTGAATGAAGAGAGAAGAATTACATGTTTCTGTAATGAAATCATGGTTGTTTCAAAGTTAATTAGTAGAGTAATTCTTTGTTACTGGGTTGAAATTTGGTCTCCTAGGACAGAGGCCAGGGGTTCAGTTGGGCAGTTGCATTGCAGACCTCCTCGTTCAGGTGGGGATGCTTTTGGCTTTGCACCTAAGCCAAAGAAGAGCTAACTTTCCGTTTTTAACCATTGTGCAGAATGTTATATAGAGTCTGTGTTTCTTTGAACTGTTCCAGAATTTTAGAATTACTGGGGTGGATTATCTTGGAATGGTAAGCTGTCTGCAACGTAAGGAGCATATGGGTATACAACCATGAACAAAATTTGACCTATTTTTTTCTGGGCGTGTTTCTTTCCTGTTGTCTTTTTTTATCACTTCTTTCAAGAGACATTAATCAGTGGGTTTGCATTTTTATGCTATGATAAACTAATGGCTGCCAGTGTAATGAGCTCATCCATGAGCTCTGCTAGAAAGAATAAGTGCAATCATGGGGAAAAATGCTAAAGTTTAAATCCTGGCTCAAATATGTACTGAGGAATATTATGTTGGTATCCAGTCACACTAATTAGGTTATCACTGTGTTCAAAGCAAAAGCAGAAATATTTAAGTGCTCTGGGGAATCAAAAGTGAGAATGTAACAGATTTTGTTACACAGCTTGATCTGTCTTGATTTTGTGGACTTCGTAATTATAGACTGAGTGATGCTAAGTTTCTTATACATTCCTTGAAGTTGGAAGTTCAAAATAAGAGAGAATCTGAAAAGGAAGGGATCATTTCAGCTCTTGGTTAGAGATCACTTCCGTGAAATCTGCCTCAGAAAGATCATGAAAATTCACTTCAGCAGTTGGAGTTCAGACAGTGAGCTCCTAGGAGGATCCACTGTGTTGACCACCGAGGTGAGGGTTGCAGAAATACCACTGGGGCTGGTCATCTGTCTAGTGGAAGTCCAGTCTGCCTATTTCCACTGGAAAGTATTGCCGTGGGAAGTGAAACCTGCTAAATGCTCTGACGGTGGTCCATTTAGGAGGTTGTCTCAAGTCTACTTTTGTTATAATGTGGAATTTTCCCTGACAAATGGGACCATGGCACTTAAGACAGAAGTAAGTGTGGGAAGATGGCTCATGGTGGGCTCATTAATCATACCAACCTAACTGAAGTAAAGAGACCAAAAGAAATTAAGGAGAGAACAAGCCATTAGTTCAGCCTGGCTTTGGAGCTGTAATTGGAAAAAACAGTCCTTGCAGAAAGGGTGTTTTATTGTTTAATAAGAACTCATTACTAAGGAATAATTTGCAGAAGAAAATGTTAGTTTTGCTCGTTGGCAGCAGTGGACTGTTGCAACTCGATCCACAGAAGAGTTGTATGTTCTTCAGGATTGTCCCGTGTAAACCAGTTCTGGGCAGCAGTGGGCTGCAGTTGTTTGGTGACGATTTGGTAGCAGAATAGTTTCTTTAGCTTTTCCATGACCAGTTATTTACATCTTAGCTACGATAATTGTAAACCCGGAAGAACTCGATGAGCCCACTGACTGCACCGTCCCTTGCTTTTGTTGTTGTCTTCATGCCAGGCTGTTTTCATGTTACTGCATCCACAGAGCTGTATCTGAAGAGCATTAAGGTTGGAGGCTGAGCATTCAGAAGTTAGATTATACCAGAATTCACTAATTAATGAAAGCCAGTACATTAGTTTAGCTCTGTTGTGCATGCAGTAGTGATCTGCAGTCTCTTCTTGCTGGCTTTTTGTCTTGTTCCATTCAGTTTGGCTTCTTCCCTCCTGCTTTTCACCACGAAGGTAGTTCTTGCCTCGTTTCTTTATCAGTAACGCCTGCTGCCAGCAGAGGAACTATGTTCTGGTTGTGTTTCTGATGACCGGCAAGATAGATTGGTCTGGAGTAGAGGTCGCAGAGGAAAAGCTTCCTTGAAAGCCAGACGCTTGGCCTGGATTGTGCTCAGAACACATGAAATCTTTAGTAAATTTATCTTCCAAGTTCAACAACTCTTAACTGATGTAAGCAGGCTCATTGTCCAGCCATCCTGGGGTATAACCGGTCCCAGACAACAAGCGTTCCTTTGGCCCAGTTTCAAGCCACTAGGACTTCTGAGCGAAACATTAGTGAGAACGTTAGTAACTTCGTTGTGCTTTAGATTAGAAGAAAATACTGCCTTTGTAGAAAAAGTGTTGGAAAAGCATATTTTTAGTGCCTTCTGCTCCGTTTGTAGTATGGAAATACCAGTTCAGAGAAATCACTTGAAGATGCCGCATAGTAATCAGTGGTTCTGTTTTTCTTGTGAAGTATTTTGTGATTGCATATTTTATCAGTGAGCTCATATGTAGACTCCACATTTTATTCTGTTTTGCCTTGTTACAGTTACACATCCGAACTTTTCTATGAAGGCAAATTGATGGCAAGTGGAAAGCAGCCAGCACACAAAGATTTCTACCCTTTGACTTTCTTCACAGCACGTGGAGAAGATGTGCAAGAAAAAAATAGTACAGCTTTTTACAATAATGCAGAGGTAACTTGTCTTTGGCCTTATTCCTGATTTTTTCCTTAAAGCTTCCCTCTCCCCACATTGATTGGTTTATGCTCAGTGTAGGTAGAAGACATAAATTGTCCACTACTAAGAGGAGGGAACATGGAGTTTGCTGAACATGAAGTAGTGAACGGTGCAATTGTAGTAAACATTTCCACTAATTTATCTTCTCTTTTTTTCTTTGCAATTGCAAGCTGCAGATAGTTCTCTCAGGCTCATTCTTCAGGATGTCTTTCCTGATAGTTTTTGTGACATTCTGATGGATGTATCTTAGCAACTGAGAGTAACTGCAATTTGAAGTAAAACTTAGGTTTCTTTGACTGTTGTAGAAATGTTCCCACTCAGATACGAGTCCTCTGGAGTAACGTTTCATATTTGCTTTAATATGTTTAGGATCAGTCTCTTAACTGATCATGTGCAGATGAGATTTTTTTCGGTGAGAACTTATTCTCAATATGTTTTCTTTCATGTAGATTTATTTGTATTTTTCGAAGATTACTTTCATTCTCATTCCTTCCTTTGAGTTAAAAAAAAAAACAACCCAAAAAAACCAAACCCCACAAAACCAAACAAAACCCGCACACTCTCCCCCCAACTTGGTAATACTTTCCATAGTGGAAGATGCCTTTTTCCAGTCACCTCAAGTTAGGGAGGGGTTGACCCAACTCATTCTTTTTCCCCACCAAAAATATGTCTTAAGAAATGCCCTTGACATTTAAAGAAAACCAAAGAAATATCACTAATTTTCTTAAACTTATGAGGAATTTTAACTGAAGTTAGGTTGCCATTCAGCAGCAGTGAAGCACTGGAGAGCTGTCTGTGTTTCCCCTTGTTGATCGTGGTGCAGTTCATCTGATGCACAATTTTCAACCTTTTTGTTGTTGCTATGCTGCACTTGTTATGCGTTCTTTGATGTATTAAAATATCTACTTAAATAAGAAGCTCCAGTGACTTCTGGACGCATCACTGCAAAAAAAACCGAAGGCACCTGACTGCTTTGATTAATCTACTTGGATGCTTTGCCATTTAAAAAAAGCTGTAAAAAACCTAAAAATATCTTCAGTGGCCAAGTAACTGTCTGAAAATTGTGAGTCATTAATAGCTACAGGCAGAAATGAAGGACAACAGCTGCTCAAACACCAACATGAAAAACTGAAATTCAGGTGATGAGGGAGATTTTTTTTCTGTTTGACCCTTAGTGGACATTTGCACTGGGGCATGTTATGGTTCATTAGTACCTATATTAAATATTCATCGGGGAAAATGCACTTTCCCTTTTTGGTCTTAGTTCTAAAATCTCCCTGTATGGTGTTAATTCTAACTACATATCCAGAAGCTATATGCTTTCACAAAAGCTTACCAAAATACCTGCAAAAGATCATTATATCTGTGCTACAGTTTTAATAGGTATCAAAGTTTATTCTAATATCCTTTGGCAGTAGAACTAGCTTTTAAATACAAGAATTTTTGTTGCAAAAAGTTATATTCACAACTTGCTCAAAAACAGACACATATTTTCACTGCCCTCTGAAATATGAAGTTATCAAAAATAAACTGTTTGTGACTTTTTAAGGATTAAGAGATTTTTTTGCCGTACTAGTTTCCTCCTGATTTTTTTAAAAATTCCTGAGTTTTTCAATAAACCGTTCTAGTTTAGGTTAATTCTTAAAAAAAAAATCTACTTAAATGAGTCTGTGTGTCATATAATCAGATCTTAGATGCTAAGAAGTCAGCATGAAACAACAGATTTTTGGCAGTTAGGAACTACTGTGCTTTATACTATTGTACATACCCTTTGTGATTTATATCACTTTTCATGTCTTGAAATGTCCATAAAAGTCCTTAGAAGTCGCACTTAACAATTTTGGGCCTGTCCCCTCACAGGAGGAGATTTGCAGTTTTTATTACTCAGTAGTCTTTTCAGGTAGCACAATTAATCCTATTTCATAGAGATGAACTCGCAGTTGATGAATAATCTGAAAGTCCTGATGGTATCCTTTGGAATGGGAAGTGATTGTACTCTGGTATGCATATTCTTTTTCTAGAGTTATCAAACTCTAATGTGACATGTATAAAATCTAGAATAAAAATAAAATAATACCTATTTAAGTGGTATATTTACTTATGGAAATTAGTTAAAGTATGATAAGAAAGGTCCTACTGCACTTGACACTTCTGTAAGAACATAAGCATGAAAATTAAGATTATTATATGATTTCCCATCTTGTACTTTAAAGGTGACATTTTTGTGGGCAAACTTTTTTTTCAAGATTAAAAAAAGGTAGTGTATAGTAATTGCATTGGTTTAATACATGATATTTTAGAGTATCACGATAGAATACAATAGTATTATTGCTTGTTCAGTAAGGCTATGTAGTGCTGTGACGTGTAAAGTTTTAGAGCTTTAACATTCAAATTCTCTTTCCATATCAAAGAATGATCTTCAGTGGAGTATACTTTTAAGAATTCTGACTTTCTTTTAAGGTGTTTGAAGTAGTAGAGCGTGTTGAAGAATTAAGAAGAAAATGGCCTGTTGCCTGGGGCAAGTTGGATGACGGCAGTATAGGTGTTGTAACGCCTTACGCTGATCAAGTGTTCAGAATTCGGGCTGAACTTCGGAAAAAAAGACTGTCTGATGTCAGCGTAGAAAGAGTGCTAAATGTTCAGGGTAAGTAATAGCTGTATGTCTCCAAGATATGCTAAGGCAGTAAAAAATGTGAGTGGTGAAGTTAAGTAAGACTTACTAAAATAATCTTGAAATGATTGGAACAAAAGGAGAGCTGTGATATAGCCCATAAAAACCAATATATCAAAATGAAACGGGGAAGTACGCTGATTGGATGTTATTTCAGCATTGAATACCAAAGCAATAAAATCATGGATGTGTGATTTATCTTTTTTCAAAATTAAATTCAATCTTATTTAAAAAATAAATTGATTGAGCGAAAAATGTGAAAACTGATGGATTTTTATTGTAAGGGGAAAAACAGAGTTCCAAATTAAAAGGTAAAAAGGCTTTAGCCTCAAAATGTTTTACTGATTTTTTGCGTTTGTAGAATAGACTGTACAAAGGGGTCCACAAATTTAGATATTTGTTCTTGGGATCACATTGATAACAGGAATTTCGTGTAGGCATAGCCTGTTGCTAGGTTGCACTTTTAGTCAGTAATAAACAAAGGAAGATAATAAAGTAACTGAGTGACAGTGAGTGGTGTGTTCTGTTTTTTCATGGTAGATACTCATATATTTGAGAATTTTTTCAATATGAAACAAGAATGTCCGGAACTTTTTTTAAGGTAGAATAAATAAATCCAAGATTTGTTATTGGCTGACTGGCAACATTGTAAAGATAAGTAGCATTTCAGAAAGTTCTGGAATGATTAATATCAAGGTGAAAAATAAGTTTTTTAAAAAGGAAATATTCTTGTAATAGCATGTGCTATTTATAGTGCATCTCTTAAAATTTTTAAATCATCTTATTCGTGCATAAAGCCCTTCATGTAAAGGGTAGCTCTCAGTTCTTCAGAGTATCTAGGTGTGAAATGTGGCTGGCATGTGCAATGGTCTGATTGTGTTACTCTCAGAAATAGCTACAATTATCTCAGACGTTTGTTTTTTGTTTCTTTTTAGGAAAACAGTTTAGAGTTTTGTTTCTCAGCACAGTACGAACACGGCATACATGCAAACATAAGCAAACGCCAATTAAAAGGAAAGAGCAGTTACTGGAGGATTCAACAGAAGACTTGGATTATGGTTTTCTGTCTAATTACAAACTTCTCAACACTGCCATTACAAGAGCACAATCCTTGGTAGCTGTGGTGGGAGATCCTATTGCTTTATGTTCCATTGGAAGATGCAGGTACTTTATATATGTTCCTTAGTTAATCAGGGCTAAGGTTACTAGAAAATGTGTTTATCTGTGACTGATGGAGTGAGTAAAATGATGGATGTTCTTTTAGGTGCCAAATGAGCCACAATATATTTAAACCCTTAAAATAACTGTATAATGAAATTGAAATTCTTCACGCTTATATCCATAGAAACCATAAAGATGGTAAAGTTGGTTCACAGCTCTAGCAGAGGCTCGAGTGCAGGCATGATTTCAGCTGGGGCACAGCGCGCTGCTGAAGCTGAGCCTCGGGCAGAGTGGGCAGCTGCAGCCCTGCACAGCCTGGGCAGTGTCGGGAATTCCTGCCCTGCCGTCTCCCAAGGCTCTCTGGAGCTGGAAGCATGCAGTTGTGGAAGGGCCGCTCTGTCCCCTCATTAGTCTTGCTGACAGGGAAGAGAGGGGATGTTTTTATTTTATTTTATTTTTTTCAACGATAGTGAAGAAAACCACTACAGATGAGAGGCAGAGCATTTTAATACCCTCTAAGAGTGGACAAGTCTGGCTTTTTTTGTTGTTGTTGTTTTTTAGTTTGTTTTTTTTTTTTCTTTTGTTTCATTCTGGTTTTACCTTCTTATCCAGAGTCACAGTGTCACCATCTATAACAACCTACAGACAAAAAGTGTGAGAGATCTGCCACCTGGTCATTGATAAACTATCATTTAATGTATTTGTAGTTGCTCTAATTTTTACTTGACAGTAACAATTGAAGATGCTTCATTTTATTTTCTAGTGGTGTTTTTTTTTTGTATACCTGCTACAATTTTATGTATAAATAAAAGTAATACATAATTTAGAGTTAAAGATTGTGATATAATGTATTTTAAAGTTGAATATTACGGCATTTGAAGTCAGAGGCAGAAGACTTGAAAACCATTATTTATGTTTTTATATGTCTTCACAACACTAGGAAAAAAACTCATTAAGATTTGAGTGAATTTACTTTTTATAGACTTAAATGAAGAAATGTGAAAAATGCTGAGATGTAAACACTGTTGTTAAGGATACCAAGTTCTTGTTCTTCAAAGGTTTCTTTTTTTGATGGAAGAGCTGAAATGTTGAGGTGATCAGAGATAAACCCTGAGGCTTGTTTCTCGAAGAGAGGAAACACTGCACTGACTACATTATTATAATACAGCTAAAAATATGTATTAGTCAGTTGTTATATCTATGTTGTATTCTACTTTCCTGAGCAGTATTCTTCTACTGCATTGAAAACGGATGTGCTTTTCAAAGATAAGAATTGAAAAACCCAAATGGAAACCTAACCTTTGTTTACTGCATTTATGAAATGTAACCTGAATTTAACCACTTATCTGCTGGGGACACGTCAAGAGTATCCATACATTAATACAGTGATCTGCTCTAAACTGCCAATAACATCTTATTAAAAGAGAAATAATGCTTGTTTATTTCACTTTCACTGGTGCAGTCTCTGGTTCATCCTCTTAAGCTGCAGAGATACATGACTTAGCTGTAGAGGCTGCCATGCCGTGCTGACGGAGATTTCTCTTGCTACCTGTTCAGATATTACTCTCAGTTGATAAATTTTGCTTCTCTTCACTACTATTGGGTTTCAGGATGTGCAGTGTTACCTAAGTCAGAGTGTTAGTTAATCCCTAGTTAGCCTAGCTAGCACCTAGGACCATTATTGGTTCTCTAACCAGCTGTCTAAATACAGGTTTTGTTGGAGAATGACCGTATCTCTTACTCTCTCCACATCCTGGTGGGAAAGATAATCTCTTAATTTTCACATAAGCCTGAGTGTTGAGGTTTTAAAGTAGATACGCAAAGGGGATCCAGTTGCCAAATGTGGGGGATCAGCAGTTTCTCCAAGTACGGTTCCTTTGAAATATCTGAAATAGGGCATGCAAAAACTTACTAAAATAAAAGGGTAGGCTATCAGCATGGTACATAAGTAACAGTCTTGGTAGTAAGGGATTAAGTTTGCCTTTCAAAGACCAGCAGCTGTTTATATAACGTATAGCTGTTCAAAACTATAAAACAAAAAGATAATTAAGAAACAAGGAGCACTGGAGCTTTATTAAGATGTATCTCAAGCTTTCTCTTTAATACACCATTGTCTTGTTTCACTGAATAATTGAGCATTCAGTCTTTGAAAATAGCGCTGGAGGGGCTTAGGCATGCTGCTGGAAAGATGGTTCTTTTTTAGTACAACAGGAGCATAGAAGTCTGAAAGAAGTGACATTTCGTCACGAAAAACAGACCTCAAAAAAGTTTAGAGAGTACTTGAATTTTATAAATATTCTAATACCTGTCAAAATGAGTCAAGACTCTGTAATGATAGTTGTAGAGAGCTTTGTGAAGTATGCCCAGGGTAATCATTACATTTCTGTGTGTTACAATCGGACTAGACAGGGCTGTTTGGGCAGACACTCCCTTTAAACTGCAGAGCACACTGTAAGACAGAGACAGCGGTATTTTATTCTCTGTTCTTACACCCCAGTACAAGTGTTCCATGTGTAGAGAGACTGCTTGGGGCATTTTAAGCAAAAGTGGATGGGTCTCAGTGGATTTGTGATACTTGGCAGTAGGTTTGGTGACTGAATTGATTAATCAGAGGGAGTTCCATCATTAAAGCACCCCAGTGAAGTATTTCATTTTGGTTTTTAATCCTCACTTAAAACCTTGCAAGACATATTTGCCTTACAGCGAAATGCAGAAAAAGGGCCATCTTGCATCCTGAATTTTAAAAGAGCATTTCTTGCCTGTATAAAAGCACAACAGAAGATGGGCGTTTAGAGAAAACTATTTTGAATTCTTAAATACATCAGTAACATTACAGTATTCTTGCAAGAAAGACATTTATTCTTTTCCACAAATATCAGCTACTCAGCAAAATGTCACACTGCTCTTAAAATCAGTGTGCAGCAATCTCTCATTTTACAGGTTTTGGGGAGACAACACTGAAATAATAAGGGCTTGCTTATAGGCCAGCCCTCATTAGTGAAGAGTGAACTAGAATGAGTTGCAGTCAAGCACACCTTTACGATAACTTTCATTACTCTTGATTTTTTTTGGAAGAGAACAGCTCAATCAGTTTTTCTTTTTTAAAGTGACACCTTCAGATCTTATTTAAATATCTTTTAAGCTCAAGTAACTTCACCCCAAAAAGTTCCTTTCAGGGTAAAAACGTAAATAAAATCATCATAAGTATAAAACTTTTGTATAGATCCTGCTGTTGATGTTAAAAACGTAAAGACTTTTTTTATAAGCAATAGGAAGACGTGTCATGAGAAAGCAGAAGACAAGTAGGAATTTCTTTTATTACATGGTTTAAATAACCCCTCCACCCCCCACAAAGTTGGATACAGAATTTTCTTAGAGAAAGTCATGTGTCTTCTGATGGTTGTCGTTCTGGCTTGAAATTTCTTCTATGCTTTACAGAAATACCTGACATGCAATAAAATTTGTGGTTATATTTGTTTTCTACCAGAGGATCTCAAAGATCTCCAGATACTCCTGACACGTTAATCTTCACGTGACTCTGAGGTGTTTCACAAGAGTGGTTTTGAGGGTATATCTCACCTTTAATATTTGTGACACTGGAATAGGACACTGCCTAAATTCATAGAATCTCTTTGGCATCTTCTGGGATAATCCCTGTGACTCTTTGAGCTTTAATAAATTCCATAAATCACATGCTTTCCAGAATTTTAAGCATTGTGTTCATTGTGTTTGGTCTTCTAGGAAAAAAAATCCAAGTTAGAGCTGTCCATGACATTACTGTTAAATGTGATACACACCCAGTACTGTGATCTGATACGCATGGACAGACCAGTATGTCCATTTTAAATGACAGAGGCGCTTTGCATTATGCTGTGGGGTTCAGATGCGCGGATCAGGTTGCAGGATGGATGGCTTGGTGTGTAAAATGAGCATACAGGACAAACAAAAATGCCACACAGTTGCGTTAAATCTGTTTTAATTTTAACAACAGCCATCAAGTCTTACTCCTTTTTATTGTTTCTAAAAATTGTTTCCATAGGAAATTTTGGGAAAGGTTTATTGCCCTATGTCATGAGAATGAAAGTCTCCACGGTATCACATTTGAACAGATCAAAGCTCAGTTGGAAGCTTTGGAGTTAAAGAAAACTTATGTGTTGAACCCACTGGCCCCTGAGTTTATCCCCCGAGCTCTTCGGCACCAACATTCAGCGAATACCACCAAACAGCAGCAGTCACCACCAAAGGTAAAGTTTTACCGATCGTGAATTTTGTCAGAAAGTGAAAGTGAATGTAGAAATGCCTTTTGAGAAATGATATAAAAGGTTTATGGAACAAGCTGTTATTTTAAAATGGCATCAATGCAATCAGATATGAAAGCAAATTCCAGAGGGATCCTTGGCATTTTCAAGTGAAAGCTCTAGTCTTGTATGATAATACAGTATTTAGCAATATAGCTTGGGATTGTCCCAGCCTTGTTTCCACACTAAAATGTATACCTTGGGTCACTCTGGTATGTTCATTGCCTGTGTTGCAATAACCCTGACGAACTTCAGCCATGGATCTTGGCCTCGGTATTTAGATAAGCCAAATTAAACCCTTTGAACAGAGGCGATCCCTGTGCCAAGTAGCTTGTGTTCTGTCTGTACCCTGAGAAACAACAGGTTGACGTAGACAGTGGCAGGGAGCGTAAGGAAAACACAAAATAATAGCCAAATGTGATTTGGTTTGAGCTAAAAATCACATTTGAAATTCAAGGACTTTTGCAAGATAATTGTTTGCTTTAATTAAAAATATGTTGTAAAACAGTATATTGCGTAGATTAGCTCACTGCTAAGTCCTTCAGAAGGCCAGATTTCATTAGCATCAAGAGGGCAGAGAGATAAAATTATCACTCAGTGGTAATTTTATCATCTGTTTTCATAAAAGCAGATAAAGAAGTGATGAAAATACATACGTTCTTTAGGATGATAAAGAATAAAACTAAATTTTGGAGCTTTTTTGGGGGGTGATATATTAGTGATCAATTCAATTTTAATAGTCTTTGGAGTTTATTTCAAAATCATTTGAGTTATAATTTAATTGAATTGTGTTTAGAGATGCAACTAAAATGTAGGTTGTCAGCTTTGTGATGAATTCTGTTGTATAAGAAGGAAGAAATGTACATATTTTCCATAGCTTTGGATTTTTGTTGCAGGCGGTATCATTTAAATGAAATTTTTACGACAGGCTTTTTAACTTTAACAGTACAAAAAGGAAAGCCTTCCCTTTGGCAGTCCTTCCCACAAGAGTGTTGGTAACTGAGAACATTTGGTTTCTTCATCAAGATGCATTACTATCTGAAACAAACACCAGATTTCTAAAGCATCTAGTCATGTGTCAAAACACTAGGCTTACAGAAAACCCTGAATTAAAAAATTATTGTCTTTAAAAAGTCATTGCTGCACTCTCATTTTTCATGAGGGCTTCAGCCTTGGATGCATTTTCTTTAATAATAGAACATCACTATTAATATTTTTTGTTTCCTAAAAGGAAAGAAAAGTATTTGAAAATGCAGGTATAGTACCTAAAAAAAAAAAATAAAACAAAAACAAAATAATAAAAAAAAAACAAAACAAAACCCAGGGAGTGGATGGGGGAAGTGAGAGCCTTGTGAAAAGACTGTTCTGTTTATTTTTCTTCCAGTTTGTTAGTAAACTAGGCACTTGTGCTGGAGAAATCAGAAGACACACTTTCACACTGCCAGCACTGTATTTTCAGTTTAAGATCTGAAGTGTTTTAACCACCTATATCATAATTAAAATGAAATCTCTTCCCTCTGACTACAATTGGCAGCTAGCATGTGCAGTAACAGCAGTGAAGCGAGCAGGTAATACGCAAACACACACAGAAAACGGCTGGGATAAGCGATACATTTCCCTTTGCTCCAGTGTTAAAAGCAGATGATTAGCTTTGCTTATGTTAGACTGCCTAAGTACAATATTTAACATTAAAAGATGAAAGATTAAGAACGTAGTGCTCGTGTATTTTGTAGTGAAAAAATGAGAACAGCCTCCGATGCGGTGTTTTGTGGTGAGTTTGTGGACAGCCGTGCAGTTCAGGCCTTGTTTTTCACATGTGGTGAAAAGTGATGATTTTGTGAAAACGGCGCCTTCTTATTCAGCCGAATTGCTCTTGGATTTATGCAGGGACACTAAAAACCTCTTTGCTGTTTATTTTTTTAAAGAAGAAAAAAATTGTCAGTCCTGTCTCTCTGAGAAGCGAGCAGCTAACATGGAGCTGGCTGGCTGTGGCCTACTGTGCCTCATGGCAGCCATGTCTGGGGGGGCATCTGCCTGCGCCCGCCTGGTGCGGCCTGGCCGGGGACGGTGGAACTGCGGGAGGGACAGCAGAGATGGAGAGGCACAGCCTTAATTAGTGGTGATGAACGTTTTTCAGGACTCGGAGCTTCCTGCAAGGTCGATAGCGTATAGTAAATTAGCCTCTGAATCTCAAAACTCTGCCGATCTCCCACTCGCTGCCTGTACTCCAGCTTTGCGGCCAGGATTCAGGCACTTCATCGGGATCCATTGTCATCCCAGATAGTTTATACAGTCAGTGAGGACCATGGGTCTGATTAATTCTCTGGAGAACACTCTCTTCTCCTGTCAGTTCACTAAAGGGGGACCCTAGGAGCGATGAGGCTGTTAACTGCCTGAAGTCACTTAAATCTTGGTCTGAGTTTCCTCTAAGTGCCTTTATGTAATGAGGATTTTTATACTCTGAAGTTGGAGCAAGTTTTTAGAGGAAACTCAATGTATCTGTGCTCCATTGCTCCCAGTCGCCATCAGTTAAAGTGTAGGCTTAGGTATTCTGTAGATGGGTAGGGAGGTGAACCTTGGTCTGGAAATCTTTGAGAAATGGTAACGGTTTAGTCATTAATAGACTATAATAAAGTCATTAAGCCATCAAAGCTATTAAAAGAAAAAGAGAAAAGAAAGCCAGCACCTCCCTTCCCCAACTTACAAATGGCCTCAGTTGACTTACAGTTACCAATCTGATACCGTTACATGCTGAAGCTGTGGTTCAACAGGACAGCTGTTCTTACCAATTTATGTAATTATTTGCTATTTCTGTTTTAAAAATATGGGCCCTATGAGATACAAGTATGGTAGGTAGAGCAGAGACTTGTTAGACTTCTGCACGTACAGCTTGATGCTAACTGACAGCATAACAGATACAGAAATGCCTTGTACTAACCGTGAGTGATTAAGGCATGTAGCTTCTCTACATTTTTAGATTGAATCTTGCTCTCTTTAGTGAATAAACAGGTTTCCTTTGTTTAAGTACTACAATGAAAAGCAATTATTGTTTTATTTTTCAATAATTCATTTTGAAAACAAGAGGAAAATTCAGAGGCTGGTTCTTTCATCTGGTTTATGCATGAGTCAACATTGTCAAACAACCTGTCTTTGTACCCTGACTAATTTGCTCAGACTGCTGGAAAAATGCCCAGACTTATCTCCTGGGCAAGAAAAGTTTTGCAGCATGAAAGGATTTTTAGATTTATTCTGAACTTGTGAATGTACTTGGGTCCAGATTGAGTAAGGTATTCCTATCCTGCAGAAGATTTAAGAGCATACTGGCATTTGAATATGTGCTCACAGTTTGTGAATATTAACTAATTAGTCGATGCTGTAAACTCATGAGCATGCAGGAGGGATAACTCAGTTCTGTTAACCTCCTTTTCTAATGTACAATTCACCAAGGGAATTTCTCCAGAGTACTCTGGTTCTTGACTCTACTATATTGTACTTTCGGGGGAGCAGTCACTAAGGGGCCAAAGTCCAGAAGCAAATACATGAGATGGGGTGGGGAGACAATGTCTAATGAGGCTGGGCGCGCAATGGAGTAAAACTGGTGGCAGTTAATTTTGTCTCCAAAGTTCTTGATTTGAAACCTGGAGAAGAGAATGGATCATGCTGCCACTAAGAGCTGCCATGGACGAGGAATATGGAGGGTTACGTTAGTACCAGGTGCTGCTCCTAAAACAAGTGAGACAGTGGGAAATAAAATAGTGAGAAAAGAAACTCAGAGTAGCTGGCTGTAACTCTCCTTGCATCTGAACACAGGCCTTGGGAGAGAGTATCCCCAGAGGGACTGGTAACGACCTAGTGGTTAATTGAATTAGTGGTATTTAATGTCCAACTTCATGAATTCATAGTCAGGTGATAGAACTGGACAGTTGAATGTGTAAGAATGAAATGTTGGGCTAACTTCTTTCAAACTCTATTTTATATTTAATTATAATGTTCCTTGAAATAAAAAGCGTTGTCTTACATAAGAATGCAAAGCCTTACTATGATTGTTTTTCCTTTTAAAGGGCAAGGTCCATCATCATAACCAGAATGACCATTTCCCACCTGATGGAATTGGTAAGTATGTCTGCTGCTACTGAAGGAATTCCTCTGAGCTCATGCCAATTTGGCTTCAGAAAGTTGATGCTCAATTTACGTCAAGTTACTGTCTGGTCTGTTTTCCATTTGAAAGCCATTTACTTCTTGTGTGCATTTGGGAAACAGGTTGTAGGCTGTTAAGTAGACATGAGGTTTTTTCCGGGGCTGTCCCTTTATAGGTGTTGTGCACACTGACGTTAGAGCCTTAAGACAACATTGTTGTTGGCCTTTTAAAAATGGCTGTGTTTGAAATTCATAATGTAAAATACTCCACCAGTGTATTCACACTATGAGTTAGGACACATACTGCATGCACTGTTTTATGATGTACTTTGAACTTACGTTGTGCTATCATATATCCAGATATTATTGATCCTACTTTTGCAAAGTAGCATGCAATGGCGTAATAATTTTGTTATTAATTTGAAAAAGCACTAATTTAAAGCCTGTCTTCCCTGCTAAAGAAAGAAGCATGATTCTAGTTTTTGATGCAGTATTTAACAGCTACTCTGACTGTCAGCGTATTTAATTGGTTTGGGACAGTCTTTCATTAATGCAGTACCAGCTACCTGTTTCTCTGTATCTCAACTCGTATTTTCTGCCTCTTCAGATTTTTGAAATAGGATACAGGATTTGATTAATACTTTCTCTCGGTGTGTCAGACCTATGCTGTTAGAGAGTTGCACACATGCTTTGTAAAGATAGATGCTATCAAGATGAAAAAGGAAAGAAATAGATAGTATTCATATTCTTTTTGTGTATGTAACTTCTTTTATTTGTCTGTATATATCTTTTTTTTTTTTCTTTCTTTTCAGTTCAGCCCAATCCTTCTGTTTTAATTGGAAATCCTATCCGAGCATATACTCCTCCCCCTCCTCCTCTGGGACCTCACCCCAACCTGGGGAAATCTCCAAGTCCTGTTCAAAGGATAGATCCACACACTGGGACAAGTATTCTCTATGTACCTGCTGTCTATGGAGGAAATATGGTCATGTCTGTGCCTTTGCCTGTAAGAAATCATTTTCTGTTTAGACACCCCACCCCCACCCCCCAATTATTGTATGTACAAAAATGAATGCCAGAATCAGTTAGTAAATGTTTTGCAGGCTTTTTCAGCACTTTGCTTCAAATATGTGGGCTTAGCTGTCTCTAGGAGTGGCTGTGCAGAGGACCACCAGAAAATGAGGACTTAAAAACATTGCTCCCACAAATAATTCCAGGCAGCCTAAAAGCAATTTCATGTTCATGTAATTTTGTGTATTTTCTCAGCTCTAGGTTTAAGCACACCAGTGGGATCTGTCTCATCTGACTTGAGATACCTGCATCTGAATTAATTGCCTAGTCCAGTGCTTAATCATTGGAGAGACATAGGTGATTCAGACAGAGCTTGTTTCTCTTTATTGGCTTCATACAGTTTAAATTACCAGCTTTGGATGTCTGCAGTGCAAGGTGTCTGAAGTGAAGTGATAAGAAAAATAAGCATAATGGGATGTTTTCCCCTTCCAGAACCTCATAGCAAACAGTTTCCTCTCCAATCCTTTTCCTTAATGACATTTAAGAACACAATGAAGATCCCTAATCGGGTCTTTTAGGCAACATTTATGTTTGGAATTTTGCATTACAACTAAAACTCTCTCACCAAAACTTACACAAGTTAAAGAAGCAGTCTCTGCTTTATTTTTGACCTCCACAGTCAGATATTCCAGGAGGAGGATAAGGAGGGAAGAACAAAGGCTGCAGAAGCGATGTTGTGGATTAACATGTATGTGTTGTATACAACTCCTGAAGACATGAAGGACATGGAACCCACACGTGCAGATGTGTTTAACTCCATTTGTAATGCTAAACATTGGCATGTAGTTCATTTGGTTTTTAATAATTATGTAAGTCCTCTCTTGGAGTTTAGGTAATGGATGTTCTGTAGGGGACTTGCTGTAGAAACTCTAGTTTCAGTTGTATGTGTTAGATCAGCTGGCAGCTATAGATCGGTTTTCTTTGCTAAGTGAAGGAATTTTCCTTTTTCCTAGCTTACTAGAAATCTGTGTTTGATGGATAAATTTAAATGCAATGAGAAGGCCAGCAGCTGTATCTCTGTCATGCTTGCTCACATTATATTAATATCAAACCAAGATAATTTAAAAAGCTCTGTCTTATTGTTCCAAGGTTAATATATTTTTATGTATTTCCAATCAAAAGAAATATATTAAAAGTAAGTATTTTGAGCTCACCTTCCCTGAGGATGGATTTTTAAAAATAATTAAGTAGGAAGACTGAGATACTAACGATACTGCTGCTTTTGAAAAGAAGCTTGTTGGAGATGATTTAAGATTGTACAGATGCGATAGTAGCCTAAAGCTAAAGTTCAAAGTGCACATTTCAAGGGCAAATACTAATTTAAAAAAAAAGAATTGCATGAAAGTTGTTACACTGAAAACAAGTAGCGACTGCAGTAAAATGTGTTTATCTTCATGTAAGATAAAATGATCTCTTTGCTTTGTTTAAGGTAGTTTCCATATCCAAGGTAAAAACACAAGGAGGTTGTCTGCTGTCATCAGTAAAGGATGCTTTTTCAGCCTGAGTGTTGATGGTTACTTTCCCTGCACTCTCCTCTTATTCATACATTTTCCTCCTTTTAATAAATTCCCTATGGGGTGAGATTGAACGAATTTGATACAGAGCTGTCTTCCTTTGCGTTCCTTTTAGGAATAAAATTTAAAATGTTGTAAAAACTCCTGACTTTTTTACGTGCTTTCAGGAGGTGGATTTTACTGCAAATATTTAGGAAGATGATCTGCAATATGTGTGTCATGTAGCATAGGCACGTTGGAGTTGCCCTGTCATTCTTAACATACCGGTAGTCTCTTGATTCTGCGAGTAGTCCTCTAAACTGCACTAAGTGTCTTGCGGGTGCAGAGGTATGGTGTGCCTGCTCCTTCTGTGTTACGAGATCACAACACTAGGTGGTAAAAGGACCATAACGAATTCCTCAGGTTAGAGGGTTCTGTCTATGTTTCCCCCTTGAGACATAGCCTAATGTCTCTTTTAACAGTCAAGAGAAAGGGCTTTTTGTTTTCTTGAACTTCACCCACTTCTATTATTTAGAGAAGAGATTAATATAAAGTTTATTAAAATACATTTTGTCGGTCTTTTCTCTCTGAATTTTTAAACCACTGAAAGAAGAATTGGTTTTGATACAACTTTTTTTTTCCCCAGGGTAGTCCTTCAAAATCTCTGCTCTCTGCCCCTTGCTGTTAAGCCTACCCTTATTGCTCTCCCTTCCCAGCACCACCGGTAGTTGTGTGTTAGTGTGTCAGGTCATCTGATGCATGGAAAACTGCTTGTTACTGAGCTAATATCAGTGTGCTTGTTACTGTACTTCCTTTAATGTGATTGCACCTTTTTCCTTTTTTTTTTTCTTTTTTCTTAAATTATGTAGGTACCATGGACGGGGTATCAGGGTAGGTTTGCAGTTGACCCTCGAATCATTACTCATCAAGCAGCTATGGCATATAATATGAACCTGTTACAGGCACATGGGCGTGGGTCTCCTATTCCTTATGGCCTGGGACATCACTCGCCAGTTAGCCTAGGACAGCAGCAGCAGCAGCTTCAGCATCAGGACAAGGAGCAACATGAACAAAGTCGAAATGGTTAGTTGCTGAAATGGCACTGCAGATTAGTTTTGTTTTGAGGAAATTTGTACTTTAAATAGGGTATTGCAGAAAGAATTTTTTTCTTTCTCTATTAAGTGATACCGAGGGACCTACAGAGCTGGGGAAATAACCTGTCATTTGCCGTTACAGATAGAATAACTAAGATATTGAGAGATTCAGAGGAGAAAGTAAACAAAGTTGGGATGTATGTGAGTTGAGGGTAAAGTTGGTCTGTCTCTGTTCTGCAGTCCAGTGATAACTACCGCTGATGTTATTTGCAATTAAGTTGGAAGAACTACTTTGTGATGATTAATGAACAAAGTGCAGAGTTAAAGGAAAAGTGTTATCTGGGTAAATTATATTCAATGTCTATGATGCTGTAAATGCTATACTAATAAGTCTAAATTTTCTGTGTCTTGGGGGAAAAAACCCCAATAAATAATATTTTTTTCTATTGAAACTTATTAATTTCTTAAATGCTTTTAGGTAAAAGTGAAAACACTGCTGGACCCGAAATCAGTAAAATTCGAACACCTGAGAAGAAACCTCTGGAATCCAAGCAGGTGGGTTTGTCTTGTTTGGGTTTGTGGGTGTGTTTTGTTTTTTAATATTCTCTCTTTTAATGAATTTATTCATTACTGACCTGTTTTTTGTGTGGGTTTTCTATGTGATTTTGCAAAGTTTTTCGTTCTCTTTTTCTAGGTTGACTTAGAAGCGAATTCTCAGAATAGAAGCCCAGAGTCACGTTCCGGTGTTGGTTATCCTAACGCTAAATTTCATCGCAAAGATAATCTTAACCCCAGGCAGCTGAATCTCCATCTCACCCCACCCCACTCACAGTATGCAGTTCCCAACCGCCACTTCCAGCACCTGTCACAGATACCAAGGCAGCCATATCCTCTGCAACAGCAGCAAAACCTTCTAAGTCAACAACAAAATCATTTGCCTGAACAACAAAACCAAATGCCACCCCAGCAAAGCCAGGTAGTTCAGCAGCATAACCATTTGAATCAGCAGCCTCCGCCACCTTCGCAGCTTTCCCCTGCTTACCAGGCAGGCCCCAGCCAATCTTTTTTTAATAATCCAATTCCCCACCGACCACATTCTCCTGCTGTAGATGCTGTGATTTCAGAACAACACCCCCCACCTATGTTACAAGAAGTCAGTAATCCTTTGAGGCCCATTGCACAGCACAACCCCGTTCTGCCAACCCACTTGAACAACTTCATTGAAGAGAATCCATCAGGAATGCCCTTAGGGGACACTTTAGGTAGGTGACTTTTCTTTATTTAAATTCAGAGTGTGCAATTATAACTACATTGAAGTGAAAATGAAGGGAGGTATTTACCTTTTCAGGCATATTGCTCTGAATTGGGTCATTGCTGGGTTAGTTTCCATAAGTAATGTCATTGAGCATAAATTGCTCCTTGAGGCATGTTTGAATATTCAGCACTTTATTAGAAGATTCATGTTTATATGATTTTCCGTATGATTTAAATAACCAGGTTATACACTGCAATGCAGTTAGTGTATAATAGGGCCTGGAATATACTGTATAAAAAGTATTCTTTTTTTTCTGACGTAAAGATCTTTAAAAAGGGGCATTAGATAAATTTTTTTTTTAAAACTATTTTTATAGATCGTATGCATGGAAATGTAGCTTTGGAAACAATAAGGCAGCAACAACAAGCCAGGTTACAGCAATGGAATGAACATAATGCCTATCTCAGTCAAGGCACTATTCCATATCAACACCATCACCATCCTCATCTACCACATCTTCCTCAGCAACCAATTGGATTGCATCAACAGCAGCAAGTTAGGGCAAACTGGAAACTTGCCAGTAATACAGAAGATGAAACAGAGGCAACATATTCAAGGTATTTGTTTACTGAGTCATCAGAGCTTGTATAAAATTGAGCAGTGGGCACCTATCTGTAACACTGTGATCAAGTGCAAGACACTTAAAGGTATTGCTTTTTGCTGCTGTTATTATGAAGGTTAAAATAGTTGGCAGGCTGACTTACAACTATGCTTTTATTATGTGTTATGCTTTATTCTGTTAGTATATTGGGTAGTAAAGCTGTAGTGGAAAAAATACTTCTATGGAGCTTTTCAGTGCTGTATTTACGGAATAAGGAATGGATAGAGAGTAACAACCTTGGGTTTATAAAAGAGGTGTCTGAGTGTAGTTAAGGCCTATTTAAGTTGTAAATTCTTCAAATTGAATTGGCAGTCTCAAATTTATGTGCTTGAAAAGAAACAAACCAACCCCTCCCCAAGCACTCTTCCCCAATAAAACCTAAACTTTTCTTCCTTTTCAAAAAGCCTTTGCTTTTAAAAGCAGATTGAAAAAAAAATGCTTATATTTAAGATGGAGCATTAGGGGGCAAGAAAGGAAGCTGCTGAACATAAACAGAAAAATGGTTCCAGCGGTCATCGGCTTTAATCATGTAGATTGTAAAGGCTGGATTTTTAAATTGCCTCTGTTTACTGTCATCTCCCACTATGCTTTATTTTCCATCTGGTTTGTTATAGCCGTAGTAAAGCATCTAAATGCCCTCTTATCTGACTCTGGGAAGTGCTGAATTGAATATTCTTGACCTTTTGAAAAAGTTTGGAAGTATATTGTGCAAGTGAGGGGAATCCCTGATTTTTCTGGTTTTTGCCTTTTAAGGGGTTAAAATTCTCTGTAACTATGTGAAGTTATTTACTTTGTATAATAAAGCAGGAAAACCTTGCCTTAGTTGTCTCTTAAGAGATAACAAAAAATTGATTCTTGTGATTGAAAAGGAAATCTCAAGAGTTATTAAAACTTTGAGATGATTCAGGTAGGTATTTCATCCAGTTAATCCTCTTGTGCCTAATTTCTGATTGCTCACAGTCATATCCTTTGAAGTTAGGGTCAGTAAGCGCGAAGATGAGGATATTTAAATTCAGTGTTTTGTGCTTTGAGTTTTCTCCACCTCAAAAAAGAGTGGGATTTCAGCAAAACATTTTTTCTTTTTCTTGATACATTTATTCTGTCAATACAGATTCCAGGATTTGCTGAGAGAACTGTCACACCGTGATCAAAGTGAAAGTCGGGACTTAGCTGAAATGCCGCCCCCTCAGTCAAGACTGTTGCAATACAGACAAGTTCAGCCCAGAAGCCCACCAGCACTCCCTTCTCCTTCCTGCAACTCTAACCACAGCGGTCACTTTCCTAACTTCACTGAAAACAACAGAGACATTGAAATACCCAGTAACCCAGCATTTCAGCAGCATTTACCCCAAATATACAATCCCCCTTTCTCAATGCCATCTGAACACATAACCCCATCTCCCTTGAAATACCTGCAGCCTGATGGATCGTGGACTTACGCTAACCTACAGCAGAATCACCTTATGGGGCAGGGCTTTCATTATGGTATACCTCCATTGCCCCATAGGTCGCAACAAAACCCTTTTATACAAATACCGAATCATCAGCATGCAGTCGGTCAGGAGCCATTTCATCCACTCGCATCTCGAGCAGTGTCTGCTTCTTCGCTCCACAGCTTAGAAGAGGTAGGCATTTTTCTCTGCGTATGCAATTGTCGTGTCATTTTAATATCAAATTTTATTCTAAAGTGGTCATGAATACAAAATACCTCACGTATTTAAAGCTCACACTGGGAATTTCTGTGAGGTAAAAATTTTCTCTACATCTTCTCTGTTCGCCCTGTGCTTTTTTGTGGTTATCATCACTGCAGGTATGACATTTTCTCTACTAAACTGGAGGTCTTGGCTATTTGAATGTTACTCATAGTTTTTTTGCAATCATTGCTCTGTTATCTGCGTGTCATTTATCTACCCCAGGTGAAAACTCATGAAATGACTCTCTGGAAAGTAATTTTGAATCAGCCAGCCAGTTGGCTTAGTATTAAACTGTGAATACGGTTGAGTTACTTTTCATATGAACTTGAGACCATAGCAGTACAGTTGTTTCAACGTGGTACAAAACCTGATTTAATAAATCCCACCTGGCCTGAGCTAATTCTGTGTAAAAGCCATCTTGTGTATTTTGGGGGTAATCAGTGCAGAGGTGTCCAGCTGTGCTGCGTGGATCTGGCTCCAGCACAAACCCTGCCACACCAGAGCTGCCTCTATCCCTCTCGATCTTTTTTTGTTGTGGGCTCTAAGGGGTGTGTTACGGCATGCAGGCTATGCAAGCTCTTACAGCCAGGACAGGTCACGTTCTCAACACGAGTTTTTAATCCCTGTTGGAATCTGGAGTGCTAAGGAGTGTATGATACGTAGACATGGAGTATGCTGGAGCCAGGTTGTATTCCAGGAATGTCAGAATTAATATTCTCAGATAATCTTGCACTGACTGCATGTAATCCAATATTTGTGCTTAAATGGCTTGTTCTGGGATGCATTTTTGTCAAGGTTTTTGCAGAAGCTGTGGGGGTATCCCCGCTCATCACTCTCTCACGTAATGCATATTTAATTGTCTTTTGACTTCTGAAAATAGAAAATGTTTAGTTTATGTGCCTGAGCAAAATAACTAAAATGGAATTCCAGTGCATTTTACAAATTTCTGTCTTACACGGATCCGGAGAGGTTAATGGCGTCCTCAGGCCCAGCTAGAGCTGTAGTAAGGTTTTATAGACATTTAGAAATGCTACGTCTCAGTCCATTGGGACATACCGCCTTGTATAAAATCTAATACTTTGTGACAACAGTTAATGCTGTCAGTACAGCGGGACATAGGAACAATGGCTTTTCAGCACTAATAAACTAATAAATAATCCTATAGAGTTTGTGACGGCTCCTGCTATCTGAAGACAAATAGAGTGAGCCTTTATGTAATTAGTACAAATTTGGTTTAGTTCTTATTTCTTCTTCCTTTCGAAATGTGTGACAGAAATGCCAAATACAGTAAAAGTGTTACAAGACAGAGACTTGCTTGTAAAGTTTCCAAGACTGCTAGTTCAGCTGGTAGGTAGGACTGAACACACAAAGAAATAAAAATTCCGTTTTAGGTGTATTTTTAACAAAGATCCCTCATATAAGACAGGTATCAGGGGGGATGTCATGACTTTTGGTATCCTTACTAAACTGCTTTCTCAGTCAGTTTTTATAAAACTGTTGATTGACTTGATACTTGAAAGCTTTTGCATGTGTTTAGTCAAACCAGATTTGAACTGCATATCAAAGGGAATACTTAAGTTATTCTGTCTGGTCCTGTACCTGCAAGCGTCCAGAACTTTGATAACTTCTTCATTACATACCAAATTGCCTGTTAAACTCAATAAAGTATACTTATTGGGTGTGATTCAGGCAGTAACTTCTGAATTTTGGGTTTTTTTTTGTTATGGAAGAATATCCTCAGGAGAGTAGAGTGACAGGATATCTAAGTGCTGTTCCCTTGATATATGATAATAGTGTGGCAGCTGTAATGAGATACTACAGTTTTCTTTCATGCACTTTTTTTCCCTGTCTGTTTTTTGTGGATGATATAATAATGATATTGGGGCATTGCAAGCAAGTTATTTGATGTTTATTTAGCTAAATTTTTATGACATTTCACTAGGATGTTTACTTTTTCCCTTTACCAAGTACAGATTTACATCTATGACTTTTCTGTTATTTGTGCTCTTGTTAGTCAGTACAGTGCAGAAGGGAGCAAATACTGTGTTTATTTATAAAAATAAACTGTAATGCAACAGACTTGCTTTGAACCTTAAGAAAGTTTAGAGAGTCCGTAAATCTGAACTCTTGAAGGCAACAGGTTCATTAATGGCGCTCCTGCCGTTTTCATCTACACGATCTACAGGGTTTATGGAAGCAAGTAATTTCTGTGGCTTCAGATAAAATTCTCTGCATTATTTCTCCTGAGGGCACACACTTCTCATACATACACAAAAGCCAGTATACAAATGTATCATGCTTCCCCAAATCCTGCTATAAGAGTCACTCATTCGTCCTCTGGAAACGGAGAGCCATTTTTTTCCTCTCTATATTGTAATTGAACATTTTCTCTTGCTCTTGTATGGTTCTGTGCTTCCTTTGCTTCATTTGTAAATGCTGCGTATCTTCCTCCTCGCTATTTGATACACCTCCCACGTAGGAGTGAGAGATGTAAAGGCTGATAAGAATTAAGGAATCTCAGTTGACGCTCTTTGCACGTCCTTTAAAATTCTGTGTCTATTTTGTGTGATTAAAATACATCATCAGTGACTGCAATATACAACATGTAACTTGAAATGTATTAGATTTTTTTTCTAAATGCAAGGGATTTTTTTTTTTCTTTTTTTTTTCGTAAGACATTGCAGGGAAAGAAATTGGATGGAAAAATGGTATTTGATACATGTAGTTGAATAAAAGGAGCAAAAGGCCTTTTTTTGTTTTGTTTTGTTGTTCACAGTATGAACCAAGAGGACCAGGCAGGCCGTTGTACCAAAGAAGAATTTCCTCTAGTTCAGTCCAGGCTTGTTCTGAAGAATTAAGCACTCCTCAAGACAGTCTTGGTCAGTGTAAAGAGCTTCAGGACCACAGTAACCAGTCATCTTTCAACTATTCATCACCTGAGTTGTGGGTAAACTCCTCCTCATCTGCCCCGTACCCAAACATTCCATGCAACGGAGCCAACAGAGCAGTTCCACCCCGGGAGTTGTTAGGTACGTACAGACTTGATCTTTGCTTCTCTGCTTCTCTCTGCTCCATTAAGTAAACTATTTAGGCTGGAGTGAGCAAGTCTAAATGAAAGGGTTGGTTGGTTTTTCATTTTTCGTTCCCCCCCCCCCCCCCCCCCCGATGTTTCCTGACATCTCTTCAAATCCCAACTAATTCAAGCAAAGATTTTTGAAGTATTCATTGTTTTAGTAGTTAAAGGTTTGCTTAGAGTAACCCTATTTTCATTTGCGATCTTTTTGACATCCCAGTACATTGCTGATGTCTAAAGAAGAAACTGTTGAGTATTCTCCATCTACAAGAAGCAGTACTGCTTCTTAGTCTTCTCACAAAAGTTGTAGTAAACCCACATATACTCTTACAGTGGTTTCAAGTGCAACTGAGTTTTTGCCAGAAGGAGCTAAGGTAACTCGTGGGATTTATTTGCAAGATGGATTATTTGTTTCCAGAATCAGTGTTGTTTCTTGTTGATATTACAGTCTGGAGGAGAAATGACACAAACTTGAATTAGTAATCTCAGTGTATTTCCTTGTAAATTCTGGTACTTCATCAAAGTAATGATGACGTTTAAACTCTCACCATGGAGGAATCACACTGGACCCTGGCTTCCCTGGTGGTAGCAGCCATGCTGATTGGTGTAGCAGAGAAACTAAATTAACTTTTTAGTGATTAAAAAAAGCTGCAAGTAAAGAGCTGGAGCAGTGCAGCTATTCTCCTGTTCTCCATATTTTTAGTGGTTTTGAAAAACAAAATTACCAAGATAGTACAGTTTCTTCCCCATGATTTTACTTGAAAGTCTTCAATGATAATTAAAAATAAAATCAATAAAAAGACGAAAACTCTTCCAGTGTGAGTATTAAAAAACACTTGATAATGTGAAAAATTATTTATGAGTTGCTTTTGTTGCCCTTAAAAGATCTAATTGCTTTTGGTCAAATTTATAAACTTAAAACACCTTGTAATTTCATAGTATAGTAATTGTGAAGTAGAAACATGCAGTGTAGACTGAATAGAAAAAAAGCTGTTTATATCGGTGACAGCGCTCAAGAATTAAGTTCCTGATGTGCATTTTCATTTCCAAAGTGTGAAAATGTTATTTTACAAAACCTTATTTATGGCAGCATCTTTTGTGCTAAGTTCAAAGCTTCGAGTTCAGGGCACCTCCTTCAATCTTGTTCTATTTTTACTGAAAATGAAGGAGCTGAATGCAGGACAGTGTGTGTCATCAGGAGTAGCACCCGTCTGCAGTGGCTCTCTGGGCTCGGTGGTTATCTACCGGGAGCTCAGAACCCTGGCGAGATCACGGTGGGATCAGCTGGTACCACGTTTCCTTGCTTTAATGTAAAGGTTGAGAGCATCTTTGTGAGTAAAATCCTCGGAGGAAATAAGTGTATGTGAAAAGTACCATATCAACACATTTGCTGTGAAATAATGAATCCCAAACAAAAGGGGCAAGTTTTGACTAGTATCTGCACTTGCTATGAAAATATTTTTTTATTGTAGTTAGGCATGGTTTCTGTTTTGTAAATAAATGTATATGCAACATTACCCTTTATCTAATAGTTCATGCAAACAAATCTCCATTTTTATGGCTGCTGTGCTTTTCCGCATTTACAGCTCGCTGGCCATGATGATCATATTTAAAGCCCAAATGTGTTTTATAGTGCTAAGGGTTAATGACCAGTAACTTTGACGTTTCTGATTACTATTGATTTTTATCCCTGAAATAAAACCCCATGAGAATGAGATGCTGTGAACTAGTCCTGTGTATTCATTGCCTGAGAGTGAGCGATCACGACACCAGACCGTTCAAGGGCTTGTATTTCCAGTACAGAAACGGCTGCGGCACAAGTATTGGGTTAAATCCACGTGGATTTATGGAGTGCAGGGAGAGCTGCTGTGAATTGTGGTGTTATAAGCAGGCACTTTCCAAAATTGCAATTTCAGAGCTTGATTTGCATTGCTTTTTCTGTTGATAGAAAGAAAATGATTTAGGTTGTTATTCAAGATGTTTATTTCGTATTTTTTCTTCTGTTAGACACCTCTGCCACATGTAGCTTTCACCTCTGGCCCTGCATGTCATTACTTGCCTTCTTTTGAGTGCTGTAGTTATCTTGGGGAGGTTTTTTTGCTTGTGTTCTGGTTTTCTTTTTTTAATCGTAGCAACCCTAGCAAAACTGTTTTGCTTATGTTCCTTCCATATTCATTTTTCTACCAGATGGATATTTTTTTTTTGAGTACTTCATCAGAAACGAGACTCTGTGTGACCCTTCTAGTGAGAAACTTAACGATATACTTTGTTTTTCTACTTTTGTACTCATTTGATGGTACATTTTTGTGTGTGCACTTTAAAAATAACATTATACATTTAAAGATTGAAATAATTACAGAATGTATCTGTTGCCCAACTCCTAGGCTATTTTAGATAGAACAACGTATACCTGCATTTGAGTGTCGAGTTTCTCTAGCTGTGTAAGACAGCAGAATTCTCCAGCCAAGAGTAAGATACCTCATTAGGATTCAGGAAATTCACTTGAAAGCAGTTTTATACCCATGGTTTAAAGCACCATTTTTTCTGACAGTTACAGGAGTTGTTAAATGTGGAGCAAGAACATATCAATTAGCAGGAAAGCATTCAGACTAAAATATCAATAATTAGTTGGTTGGCATTCAGGATTCTGAATTGCTGTTTGAGAATGAATTATATACGGTGCTGTAAATTTTAATTTTAGCCTATTAAGCTATAAAGCAAGAAAAATGAAATACTTTTTGTGCTGTCTCAGTGGATAAAGTGTTTAGAGTATATCCCATTCTGAAGCAGTTTACCTTCAGTGCATCTGCTAGGGCTGGCTGGGCAGAATTGCAGGTTCGGTGTTAGGAACTCTGTAGGCAGGCGGATGTGGAGGAGATGTTTAATAATGTCAGGCTGCTCGGCATTGCTGATGAGGATAATGGAAGATGCAATGGTTGGGACTGAAGCTAGGTAGAATAATAAGAATAATAAGGAATTTCCTAGGACGCACAGTGACTAAATACAGAAAATTGGTGGTGGTGGCTACCAGGAGAGGTAGTTTCAGTACCCCTCAGTGCTTCTTTGGGGTTACTTTAATGGATCTCCTTAGTCAGAGCTGTTTATTTAGACAAACTCTGCTTACTCCTTTTGCAGCTCCTCCGAAGACTGTCAAGCCCCCAGAGGAACACCTGAAGGCCGAAAACATCCAGCTCTCCAATTCCTTCAACTACAGCGTGCTCCAACACCTGGGCCAGTTCCCACCTCTCATGCCCAACAAGCAGATCGTGGAGTCCAACAGCACCAGCCAGCAGAACGCGGGGGGGAACAAGCCTGTCATGTCCTACGCAAGTGCTCTGCGGGCTCCGCCAAAGCCCAAACCTCCTCCTGAGCAGACAAAAAAGAATAGCGACCCTTTGTCTTTGTTTCAGGAACTTAGCCTAGGTAGTTCATCAGGTAGCAATGGCTTTTACTCCTATTTTAAATAATCAGATTATTTTTTTTAGAGAGAATTTAATTTTTATTTGTGTCAGTAGATCTAAGGTAGTTGGGGCTTCACCTGTAGTTGCAAATATTCCCTTTGTTTATATTAGTAAATATATCCTCACTTAATTGCTTTGCTGCTAGACTTGCAACTAATTTTTTAATTATATTCCATTATTTTGCATTTTTTTGATGTGGGTCGGTTTTTTTGGAAGCTTTTCTGTAGGAAAACACACACATGTTATTTTTTAATTTGTGTAATGTTAATGATATGTTGCGTTAAACTAGCAGCTGAGAGGTTACCTGTACAACTTTAAAAAAAGAAAAAAAAAAGAAAAAAGGAAAAAAAGGAAAAAAAAAGTTTGTCTAAATTGTATTTAAGAAGATTGTAAGTAGCATTTACATTTATTCAATAACATTAGCATACTATGCTGGGTTTCTGTACCAGAAATGGCCAGTTAATGTAAAAATGTATGTTATTTCTGCTTAAATTCATTTAATTTTTTTTTTTTAATAAAGGTGCAGCATCTTCTAAATACTTTCAGTTTTATCAGCTTTTTTGTGAAGGGATGCTGCATTCTCAGACTTTTCTAGTTTTAGATTCTGTATGATGTGGTATTGTATTTTCCATCCACTGTAGGGTAAAGTAAAGGCATTCTTTGCAGACACCTATGCCATTGTTTGGAAACATTCAGATAAAAAGTATTGGTATACTTTAAAAAAAAACAATAAAAAAGAAAAAAACAAAAAAAAACCCAAAAAAACTCTACATTTTATTTTTGGACAAGCTAGTAATATAAGCTTGTTTGAAAAGTTAATTTGATAGGTTTTTTAAATGAATCATGAAGCTGAAAATAAATTTTTAGGTATGTTGGTGCTTAGTAGATTTAATAACTATTTTAAAAAAAAACGCGTGAATTTAGTAAAATACTTTTTTGTTTGTTTGTTTAATTTTTTTTCCACTATGCATGTGTAAATGTTTGTAATCTGGCTTTTTCCTCCCCCCTTCTCCAGTGGTATAAAGAATTGTGCCGCTTTAATTTTTTTTTTTTTCCCGGTAAAACTTTTGGTACATTATTTGATGTTTACATTAAAATGTGACATTATACAAGGAAATTCAGATATTTTGCTAACTGTTTTGTTTGAGGAACATCATTAAAGAAGAGATTTAATGTTTGTCAAAGCTGTATCCAAATTAATCTAAATCTTTGGGGGACAAGAATGGTTACCAGGTTATTTATCTATATGAGTTCTGCTACAAGTTCTCCACAAACCTGGCCCTTTAGGAATACAAACTGAAAAAAAAAATGATTATGGGATATTTAAAAATTAAAGTAAAAAGTGTGAATGAAAACTCAGAAGATAAACTTTTTCCATAAAGATTTCTGGTCTTGCACACTGTTCATGCTTCTGCAGCTGGGGAGATGGGGTGTGGGGGGGGTTGTATAGTTTCTCCAGATAAAGAGAACACTTCAAGAAATAACTTTAAATCCGGGAAATATTTTACAGGGACTGAGCTGGCTGTGTTTGGGGTATTCCTCCACTCACTGCATACAAGAACTAAAATTTTAGAGCTGTGTGGGGGCGATTTCAGATTTTTGCAACTGTCATGGGATACCTTACTAATAAGCAGTGGCTGCTGCTGTATTCAATCAGATTTTTGCTCTGGTTACAATCAGGTGGTTTGTTTTTTGTTTGTTTTTTTTTTTTTGCATTTGACTTCATGTTTTAAGGCAAAGGTCTTTATATAATGGGGTTGATTTTAAACTCAGCGCGCTGCAGAGGTTTGCATATAAATTTTTCATTATAAATCTTTGCTGGTTCATGATTCAGAAACTTAGCTGAAAAACTTTTTTCCTTCTTTTTGCTGTAAAGAAAAGCACGCATAACGCGTTAATTTATTTCCTAATGTCTATACCAAACAAAAGATGCTGGGGGAGGGGAGAGCCCCTGCCAAGTTCTGCTTAGCACTTCAGCATATGGCATCAAATCAAGAGGACCCAAAAATGAGGAGAGGCCAAATTCTGCAACCTTGAATCAAGCAAAACTACTGTGAAATGGGTTTTTGCCGAGCTGACGGTTGCAGAAATAGGTTCCAGGGGAAATTCGTTTGGAAGGGCCAGGCGTGTGCTCAGTGTAAATTAGCCTCAGTCTTTTTATTCCAGTGGAGCTGGGCCAGTTCTCCTCACCGGAGCACCTGGCGCCGCTGGGAGAGGAGGAGAATCTGTGTGCCTGAGCCTTGTAGCCGGGGAAGAGTTCGTTCTGGCTGGGATGTGCGAGGCCATGGCAGAGGAGAGGTAGGGTTCAAATGCACTTCACGTCGCCGAGTCGGCATTGTAATATCAGGGGTTTCAAAATCACTCATTTATATGGAGCAGTCTTTTGATTCTGTTCACCATATTTGAATATTAAACTAATAAACATCACTTGTTAATTTACTGCTATCTGTCAATTAGTTAAGGGGGAGATGGTCGCATCTCGCCACGTTTTACTCTGTTTTATGCTGGCATTTTATCTGCACTGAAAATATTATGGGTAAAGGAGCATTTTCTCCCTGACTTACGATTTCAATTCTATAACTTTATGAAAATCTGCTGGCTTTGGTTCTAAATTCTCATAAGTGCTCTTACCCAGGAGTTTGGGGATGGTATAGTAGGGATCTTCTATCAGCTTTGGAGATGTTTAGCATGAATTGGTCACATTTTTTATTTTTTTTTCCAAAAGATTATTTATTTTGAAATGTCTTGTCTAGCCGTTGTATGTCATGGATATGGCCCTGAGTGAGATCTTTTGTTTTTAGAGCACATTCCAATGTTTATTGAAGTCATAGCTGTTTAAAAAAAACCCCAAACTGTATTGTAAACTCTTCTAGGGCTTTAATTGAACTCTTATTAAAATCAAATTAAGCCTCGCAGATGGCTCCAGTGGGCACTGGCTCAGGCTGCACAGTGAATATGGAACTGTTGCAGTTACGGTCAAAATTCAAAATTATGAGTTTGGATTCTTGGTTTGTGTAAATTGTCTCAACTCAGAGGAAATGAATGGAGGCCTGGACATATGCACTAACTGAGGATTTGGCCCCTTG
>VYZM01004702.1:453544-519295 GCA_013398915.1 Dromas ardeola | reverse complement strand
TTTTTTTGGCTAAAATGTCACACTTAAAAGTACAATTAGTGCCAAATCCCATGCTCCTTGTCCAGGAATAAACCCCTGTTGTTGTCTGGGGAAAATTTAAATGACAGGGTCATCCCGATCTAAATTTAGAAAGCTTGTCTCTAATACCAGGAATAAGTTCTGGCTTTATTCTCTTTAATTCTAATTTTTCATGAGAAAAATTGGGATGTCACATGGGAGGTCACCAGTGTGGTGTGAAGAACTAATAAAGAATTGAGAGAATGACTTTTAAAAAATTATTTGGCCTATAAAAAAATTTTTTTTTTTTTTCCAAATAGAGCTTCTACCCTTAAATAGCTGCTTACTGAATGCAGCTGGTAGGTCTCACTGTGTGTATCTGAAGGCTGAATTCTTGCGAAACTCCAAGCTTTAGAGGTGGCCTTACTGAGCCAGAAAAAGGACGGGGAGGCGATGCTGCTCGCTTCCGTGAGCACAGAGGTTACGTGGCGATGGATTCTGAGGTAACATCTACACCTTTTGACGGTGTGACACTTCCTTTGGCGTCCTGGGTGAGCCTTGTTATGGTGTGGGGTGTGGACGTGCTTGCCTGGTTTGCTCCTGCTGTTCATGCTGGCGGGCGCCAGCCTGTTTCTGGAGAGAGCTCTGCTGCTGCTGGGATCGGGCAGAGCTCTCCTGGGGACTCCCCTCTCCTTTCCTTAGTTTCCCGGCTGCCGTGTGCCCCTCGGCGGCGTGCCTGGCTCCGCTCTCCGTAGGACACGGCAGGGGACCCACGTGGGGACGCGTTCTGGTGTCTGCCCGCAGCGCTGAGCTCCTCATAGCTGAGAGCGTGTCATGGGGACGGTTCCCCTCTCCCTCCTGCCTAACGTAAATCCTCACCCTTTGCGGTGCTCAGCTGCTATTCAGATGGCAGCCTTAAGTGTTTCCACAATACAACCAATAAATGGCGTTAGGCATAAAAGCTGGTTAATTAGAACCGGAGCTCCTGCATCCATATTTTCTCCTGGAAGCTGTCATCTAGTAGAGTTTGTACTGTTTTACTTAATTGTATGGGCTGTGGCATTACTGGCCCTTAGCAGTGTGCGAATGCTTCCATTGACTTTACAAACCCTGTGAGTACCGTTCCCTACTTTGATTAATTAACGTTTTGTTCCCAGATTTGTCAAGTTCAGCTGTTTTTTTTTTTTTTTTAGCAGAGATCATGCTCTATAAGCCATTCTTTTCTATGTATGTAGTATCTCTAAATAGCGCCGGGGGCAGTGTGTTTGACCACTCTACATTTTCTTTTTAGAGTGAACTCAAGCATATCGGAGCCCGCACATTTCCCGAGCAATAAGCCCATGGTGCGTCCTGCTCTGCCCATGTCATCATTCAACTCGTTTCATTTGTTTTGTTAGTTTAAGTTTCTAGTTTTCCTAGAAACACCGCGGACAATTAACTTGTCAAGACGGATGGCGGTGATGTATGGTGCCTGGAAAAATGTGCGCGTCATATTTCTTGACATGAAATATGGGTTATTTCTGTTGGTACAGCAATACTTGCGCCAGTATCTTTTTGTGAGCTGTGTCAGGGAGCAAGGATTGACTCATTCCAAGTTCTTTTCTTTCATTCAAGAAAAGTAAAAGGATTTACAGCAAATGCGATGGAAGTGTCAGTTTGGTGTGGGGGTTTTTGGCAACTTGAGCTCTGGTTGAGAAATGTTGAGAAGTTTTTACCTCATTAAGGATTAATGTGTGCTGCTGATAAATTAACAGAAAATGCTCTGTGATCTGAATGATCCAAGACTAGTTAGAAGATGTTGTCGGACCGTTTTCCGTAAGACTTGCTCCTTGCTGAAGGGCAGGTGCTTTCACAGGAGACCTGCCGTAAAGCCATCAGGGTGTTCCCAGTGAGACCAGTGACAGTGGACACAAAACTGAACCGGAGCCCTGGGGCTCAGCCCTGCCAAAACAGGCGTGAGCTGCTGGTTCTGTTAAAAAGAAAGTAGGCCAGAAATCCGAGTTTATTCCCTTCTCTGCCTTTCTTTTCAAAAGCAGAAGAGCAGCTCGCTGTCTGTCTGGATGCAGAGTGCGCATATGTGATGGCTGTATGGCTTGGATTTATGTTCAGTAGCTTCACCGGAGCCAGAACATCGATCAAGTATGACAAAGCAAGAACAATCTCATCCTCTACTTCAGTCAAAACAAAGACGTGACGCTCTTTTCTTGCCTTCTTGGTGATAATGGAAAGGGAAAAAAATTTGAATAGGCGCCTTTAAAACAGATCCTGTTGCTGTGGGTGTAATTTGTGGTACAGAGCAGCCTAATCCTTAAGTTATACAGCCTAATATTTAAGTTATAAAAGTAATATGGCATTCAAAGAGCCACTGTCCCACCATGAAAGTAGAAGCTTATTTTGAGCAACGTTGAAAGTGAAGTTTATGCTATAAACAGTTTCTGCACATTGGTCGGGTTCCTGGCATGCAGGTGCCCGACTGGAGCGCACTGGACGGAGCCCAAGGGCTTGGTGTTGATCCCCAGGGCCCTCCCTGGGGCTGGCAGGACGTAGAGCTGCAAGCAGCTGTCTCTTGTCGCTGGTGACCTCTTGTATCAGGTGTGTTCCTCAAGAGCTTCAAGCCCAGGAGAGAAAGTGTCCCTCTGCAGCGGGGCCAAGGACGTGCTTGCAGAGGGGCAAGAATTCTCAGATTTTTTGGACCTTCTAGAAATAATTTCCACAGCTGTCCAAGTAGGGAGAAAAAAGAGGTGATGAGCCACAAGGAAACTGAGTGGAAAGGGATCAGTGAAAAAAAGAAGTAAGTAAGTATACCTGTGTCTTTATAAGTTACTTGCCAGGGTGGTCAAACACCTGAGCTTCAGGCATCTGCTGGCCCTTTTCAGACATGGACTGAGGGAAAAGTAGGGTTTTGTACTGAGATTTCTGAATGTGCCTTTCCTTTTCTGCACACACCCATCTCTGTGCCCTCGCATGCTCTAAACCCAGGTGACCCGCGAGCTCGGGGCGAGCTCTTGCCCCCGGCGCGCCTGGGGCTGGTTGTTGGAGCTGCGGTGCCTCTTTGCAGATCAAGGCTGTGCCGAGCGCTCAGCTGCGTGCTAAACAGGCAGTTTTGTTCTTCAGGGTTGTTAGTCTGGCACCTTTTCTGCACATTAAATTCTCACAACACAGCATTTAAAAATAAGGGAAGCAGATTCTCTCCACGCCTTGTGCCTAACAGCAAATCGTACTCTTACATAAACCAAAAGCTTCACGTCTTATGTTGTGTTGACTCTATGATTTAACGCTTGGGCTTTGCAATGTGGCGGGCAGACTTCAGCAACCGAAATCTCGCAATACCATGTCACGTGCGATGCCCTGGGGCACCTCGGTGACGGGCAGTGATGTTGGTTTATGGAGTGGCAGTGGCACGTGCCCAAGGGACCCGTGACCAAAGGCGTCCATGGGTCTGGTAGTGGCAGGACCAACGCTCAGGATTTCACGGTGGCTGGTGGTAGTTACTTGTTCTGAGGATTAATTTGCCCTTCATCTCCTTGGTGCCTGTTTCCCACTCGGTTCTCAGGCTATTTCCCAAACCCCTCTGTGTTCCTCTTGGCTGTGTAGCAGCCAGATTCCCATCCCCGTTTCGCTCTGATGACTCCCTGCCAGCAAGGACGTTTCGTTCGTGTTTTCTTGATACATTCCTGAAGTTTTGGTGGCCATTCCCTGCTATTTGCTCAGCTGAGAGAATGAAAACTCAACTGGTCACAGCTCCCCCCGCAACATTATATTATTCTTTTTCCTTTATGAAGGCCAATCATTTTTATGAACTCTCTCAAAACACATTATCAGCTCCCTGGCAGGTAGATTTAGATATGGCAGAACAAACCTGCTGTAGGAGCAGTGCCTTTCCCACTGTGAATACCGATGACCAATTTAATGCACGAGTCCCTCGTCAGCATTTCTTGATATCTGAAAAATGAAATCATCCACATGCTTCTCAGTCCTGCAGGGACCGTACGAAATAGGGAATGATCAAAAAACCTCAACTTAGAGCAGAGAAGGAATCAAGCTTAATGAGTTGAAGAGCTTTAGGAGGCGTCCAGCTCAGCTGTCTGAGCTGCTGCCTGTGGGTTTGGGTCTCGGTGCCGTGAACTGTGTGTTTTCTCTGCCCCATGTATAAAGTGAGCCCAGAGAGGCTGTAAAACCTCTGGATCCAGGCCAGTGCTGGGGTCTCCCAGCACTCACTGGGAATCTTTCCATTGCCCTCACTGGGACTGAGATGAAGCCATTCAGCCCTGGCAGAAGCGGGAGCGTGCATGAGACAGGTTAGGCCTTCCAGGATGTGTTTATCCGAAATATGGACGTTATTGCTCATGAATATCGTGAAGGGGAGTAAGCAGCTCCTTGGCTGGGCAACAGGTTGGCCCATCAGGATAAGAAGCCACCTAGAAATTACTTTGTCCCACTAGAAGTGTTGCAAGAGAGGGATGGCACTTCGTGGGGAGGAAGGGCTTCCTTGGGGGCACAGGACATGCGGTTGGTCCTCATGGGGTGATGATCTTAGTCCCATGTCCCCAAACTTCGCTTATCCCAACCCATGGCATGTCCAAGGTGAGGTCATTTTGATGATGATGGGAATGCCTTTGTGCCTGCCAGCTGCTTTGCTTAGAATAATGCGTGTTGTGGGTGTTTGGATATCCCACCCTGGGGTCAGCCACCGTGGGGGTCACACCAACTACTTCCCTTTCTGTTGTCGCATGGAAAGGATCTCCCTAGAAACTAGCCTCTGTTTGCCTGAACAATGAAAATGCAAATTAAGAATGTCAGCTCTGTACCCTAAAATAAGATTTCAAAACTGTTTCGCATTTCACAGTGGTTCGGTGACAACTTGAAGACTTGCAGTTGTCTCTCATGATGAGAGACAGGCAGAGTTCCCAGCTCATACTCGGATCTGAGCGCCAATGAATGCTTTATCCCAAAACTTTATAATATATGTGTTATTTGTACTGCTTTTCAACTTCAAAGAGCTTGAGAAATATTAATGCAACTTCACAAAAGACTTCTGTTCTCGCTGCCATTCCACTGATGGGGAAATGGAGAGATGCTGGGGTCGGGCTGGGGACTGCTGGGGCTCAGTGCGCCCGGCCCGGGGCCATGGGCAGCCCCTCGCACCAGTGTGAAATTGCTGGAGAATTTCTTGAAATGATTGAACAGGTCATGATTTCCTCAAAATGATCAGAAATTTTCTGGTCTGAATTCTGTCTGTTTTGGTTTTTTTTCTAAGAATTATGGACAGGTAAGCGCGGAGGGAAGGACACTTCAGTTTCCTTTTCCCCTGCTTTTTAAATTATCGGGTGAAAAAAATGCAGTGTAAAACACATACTTTTTTTGCACTTGGGGGGAAAATGCTGAGCAGATTCTGAAAATTGAACTGGAAAAAAAAAAACAAAAAACAAGACAAAAAACCAACCAACCCAAGCAAAAAAAACACCCACCTCTTGGCGCTAGGGGACCATGGTGGTGCAAGGGGCTTGGCCGGAGGGGCTGGGGGACCCCCAGTCCCCCCCAGTGCTGCAGGCAGTGGAGCACTGGGGGGGCTCTGCAGCTCAAGCAGCCTCCGCAGCATCCCCATCAGCCGTGCCGCGGGTGCACGGTTCTTCAAGCACGCGTAAACAGCGATGCGCATTTGTAGTGTTTTCGGGGCTGAATGTCCTGGGTGTTTCAGTCGAAATCCTCTCCTTCTTGGCAGCTGCCTTGAAGGATTTTTCCTAAAATGTAGTTTTAGATATGCATGCAGTGAGCAAAGCATGGTATTCTTAAAAAGCCCATTCGCGAGGAACAAATGAGAGCTCCATGCGGTAAATACCATCCAGAATTACACTGTCATTGTGGACCTAGCAGAATTTGATGGGCCAAGTGATTCATCCATCAAAAGCGTTTTCCAGAAAATCATGCTACTGGAAGATTATGCTTTTTATTAAAGGAAAACAGCACTCATAATGTTCAGTATTTCTTGGCTTTGCCATCAAAGTTTAAGTGGAAAAAAACTACCTTGCAGGGTTTTTGTGCTTAATTCAGAAAGAATGGAGCTGCAGAGTATAAATTGTAGGAGAAATTTTTATCCCAATGCTAGACAAAGTTGGGTTTGGGGTTTTGTTTTGTTTTGTTTTTTCCCCAAATTTTAACAGTTCAATAGAATAGCATAAGGATCTCCAACTTATTTCAGAGGAGTAAACTAGCCCTTCTTGGGGCAGTAGAGCAGTATGGCATGAATGGGGAAACGCGCTAGAATTTCTCACTGTCTCTCTCTGACCAGGTGAGGTGTAAAAGCCCGATATCCCTCATGGATCCGCTCTTTAGCCCGAGCAACACCAAATATCTTCTCCCTAAGAAAGCTGTCTTCTCTGTGGCACGAGCTGTCTCACACCCAGGTTCCCCCACAGCTGCATCAGCCCAAGGCGTCCCCAGGCTGGCACAGAGCGGTGACATTCACCCACGCCCCTTGCTCTTTCTGCTTTCTTTAAAAAAAGAAAAAGAAAAAAATAAAAAGGAAAAAATAAAGAAGAAACAAAGCAAGAATTACAATTGAACATGCCTTGATTCAGTAAGGCCTTAGTTAATGGAGTGCACATTGTATAGTGAGACCCAGACATTTTAAAAAATACAAATCATTTCAAACACTTTTCTGGCTTTTTTTTTTCATGGGTGCTGGGAACATCAGTGCTCCGGTTCTGCATCCATGCAGGTCTCCCAGGGGTTCTGGGGGAAGCGAGGCAGCGCGATCAGGAGGAGGGCGATGCCGCAGATGAAGAGCAAGACGAAGGAGGAGCAGGCACAGGCGAAGGACCAGGAGTAGCTGTACTCGATCCAGACCGTCTCCTTGCTGTCGATCATCCTTTTCACCGATTGTCTCATGACTTCAACAGAGATGATGATGCAGAGACCTGGAGGAAGATAGGAGCAGTGGGTTGAATAACCAGCTGTCAATTTTTCGTCCTTAATTAACCACCTCATCTGTCTTTTTGCATACCGGAATTGCAGCCAGATTCGCAGGTGAGTCATTGACTTCAATGTTTGAAGGAACCAACGCTCACAACTGCCGAGAGCTCTGCTATAACCCAGGCCATCCAAGTCAGCCGGTGACTTGTGTGATCTCTTAGGCAGGCTTGGATGGGAAACTCAAAGCGGTGGAGGAATAATTGCGTTCCCTAGGGAGCTCTTCCAAAGGTTGAGTCAGATTTTTATTGAGGTGAGAATTTGCACATTTGTCTTTCAATCATTGTGGCATGTCAAGGTATTACTAGCTTGCGTAAAAATGCAGTCTTCGTGTTTTTGGAAGACAGCTGTGTATTTTGGGCCTGGATCAGCTGTTTCCTTGGTTTGAGTCTTAATAAATGAGATGGAATAGTGTATATCCTTGGTTTAGACTGTGGCCAGCACTGAATATGCTAGAAATGCCCCTTTTAAAGGTAGTTGGAGAAAATACGGTGAAGTTGCTGGGTAATGCTTGCTGAGGACGTTTTCAGAGCTCCTCAGCTGGAGCACCACGTGGGGACTTGTAGCCTGACTGTTAAGGAAAAAAATGCCACTTTCAGGGCATTTTTAGAAGTGTCTCCATCATCCCAGGATCTATCTAAAATTCCCTGTGGACTGAGGGCAGGTATGTGAGCACCTACCTGCGAAGGTGTAGAACATGGATGCTGGCTTCAGCAGATAGTCCCTCTTCTTCCTGAAGGATAAGAGGACGCAGATTGTTCCGATGATTGCAAAGCCAACGCTGAAGATGGCAATGGCTGCAGCTGAAATGCTGTACTCTGCCAAAGCAAAACAAAACACCAAAAAAAATTGCAAATGTTTGCAAATTTTGAGCATGCGCCCATCAGCTGTGGTGACTTTGCAGTAGGTCAGTCCCAGAAATACGTATCCTCCTGCCGCTGTGGAGAGCTGGCTCTGGTGAATTGAGTATTTCCCCCAAATAAAAGCAGGGGCAGGTATTGGCCATGTACCTTTTGAATGAGAAGGGTGTAAAAACAGAGCGAAAGGGGGAGACACTTTCTGCAAGAGCAAATGGCACCGGTGTTGGTCTGATGAAGGTCTGGGCTGGAGTTGTTTTAGCTCTGCTGCATAGATGTCGTTGTTGAAGCCTAACTGGGCTCCACGCTCTGCTCTCACAGTAAATAGACAGCTTTAGGCTATTTTTATTCCCTGTCTGTATGGCAGAGCCCCGACAAGGCCCCCGCGCACGGTGCCGATGTTGTACCGATGCAGAAAGGCGGCTGTAGGCTCCACAGGCCTCAAAATCCGGGCGGGCAGGAGGCCAGAGGTGAAGTGTTTGCATAGCACCTTTTTTTTTTTTTTTTTTTTCCCCCCCCCCCTTTTAAGACAATGATTTCCAGCTCTGTGAAAATCCAGCTTCTTCAGGGCAAAGAATTAAACCCTCCGTAAAATGTTCTGGTTTTTGCTAAGCCAGCCAAGATGAGCGCCGGACGCTTCCCCCAGCCGAACCACACGTCAGCGCCCGAATGGAGGGGAAGAATTGCTAATTGAATAATTCAGGCCTTCATTTACATATTGCATTCGTTTTCAGATTAGTTTAATATTTAACACATGTAGCCATGCATGAACATCACAGTGCCTGATGATATTTGCCTTTCAAGCCATTAAAAAAAAAATATCTCCCAGGCAAAATCGTGAAGAATTTTTTTTTTGCCTGTTACTAATTAGCTCCCATCAAATCGCAGCTATTTCTGCAAAAGGGAGCAGCGGATCCCTCTTTGTTCTCATTGCTTTTCATACCACTGTTTTATTATAATTTCCCTAATGTTTCTCTTTACTGTGTGCTGGAACTGCCTGGAAGAGTTTGTTTCAATGTAAAATCTTTTGCTGGGGCTTAAGCTTTTTCTTTTGCTTCAAAGAAAAGAAGTTCTTCCTGATTTTTTTTTTTTTCCAAAATGACTAAGAAGGCATTGGGTACATTTTTAAGATCAGATGGCTGGATCTGATAGTAAATAAATGAGCAAAAGCAGGTAGCTGGCATATATGCTCTTGTATCCACTTAAAATTCCCAGTCTTTCCTGTCTTAGGAAACTGCTTTTTTAGAAAACCTGTCTGCAGGGTTTTCCACCATTATCATTTCCACTGGAAGCAAAGCAGATTGTTTAATATGTGTAATGTAATCATCAACTCGTTTACTCCACAGCAAAATATGTCGTGTGGCAAACAAGAAAGGAATTTGTCCTTAATGAGAGGGCGAGAAAGGGAGAGGAGCACAATAGACGAGTGCTAAAAATATTTGGCTTTATCAGGGACTTATTAGAAATGTGAAATTTGTCTGTGAGAGACTGTTTTCAAAATCCGTGCTCTGTAAACACCGACTGCGGTGTCTTTGTAGGGTCTCTGTTCCTTCCTTCCATTGATCGCTCTGGTTTTTACATGGCTTTCATATAAAATCAATATGAAGCATAAAATTCCTAATGGTCTTCACAGAGTCTCTGTACTTCTTTTCAGGGTCAAGACTCTGCTTGGGGTATGATTTATTCATTTAGATTTTATTAATGTCTTCTCCCTTCGATGGCAAAGGCTCAGAGTGTCGTGGATAGTGCCAATGTTGTAAAGTCGTTTTTATGCTGAAAAGAATTTTTGCAGTTTTCTTATGTATTGACATTGTTATATATTTGTGGGACAACTTTGGATAAAATCACACTTACGGGTGTGATCATATATAAAAATTATTCTTCCCAGGAAGTTGGCATTTGACCTTGTTCAAAGCATTTTTTTTTTTTACATTTTTCCCAGCTGGTGGTATCTGATAGAAATTCCTCTACTCGTTTCAGTGGAACCGGGACTGAACCCTCATTTTGGGGACCCCTTTACTTTAGACCTTGTGTTCACCGCAGTTAGGAAAATGTTTTTCAGGATCATTCTTACCTTTCTGGGTGGTTACTTCAAATATCTCCGAGCTCTGCCCTGGTGTGAAGTGCTTGAAGTAGGAGCAGTTGTGTTCTGAAGGAGAAAAGAAATATAGTGTGCTTGGAAACCTCTGGTAATATGTAGTAAAACTGAATTTGCTTTTTATTGATGTATCAAAATTGCAATGTTTTTAAGGTACCCCATCCTTGGTAGCCCAGAGAACCTGGAGTTGGATCTGTTTTATCTGGGAGCAGATGAGTGGCACACACATGCCAGGCCACCGGCTCCAGCGTGGACAAGGCTGAAGCCCCCTCTGATACCTTTTGTGGGCTACTCCCTCCCAGAGCTTTTCACACTGATTGCTCATCTATTTAAAACATGAATTACAGATAATTTTTCTCATTCTGTCTTTGGCCATCCCATGCTCCTGCCTCTCTGTGTAGCTGCATTTCCTGGTGATGGGACCTGCTGTGCCCACAGCTGAGCTGGCACCTCGGCTCACCTCCCCTTGCCGCTGCCAGCCCGCTCTGTAGTGGCATCACCCCATCGGCTGTAGGAGGGTCACTGCTCCTGTGGTGAGCCTGGACTCCAAAAAGGGAGGATGGAGTGTCCTCATCCAGCTTCTCCCTCCTGGCTCATCCCTCCTTCAGCGTACAGACCCCCGCACTGCACTGGAAGTGGGGAGCAGCCCAGGGGGGTTTGTTGTGAGCCCAGGGGGGGTCACCACACTACGGGGGTCCCAGAGATGAGGCTGGTGCAATGCAGCAAACCATACGGTGTTTCACTACAGTAGGGACGCTACGGGCTTTTTTTTTTGTCTGTCAGTAAAAAGACAAAAGCGGTCTGAAGCCGCAAGCAGTTGTCCAGGGAAGGGAAGGCTGATCAAAGCCCTGTGAGCCAAGGGCACAGAGGCTCCCGTGCAACCTGGCTTTGCCGAAGTTCACTCCCATCGGCGCGGTCTACTAAGCTAATTTGATAAGACAGCAGAGTTAGATAACGGGAACTTTATGAAGTTCGACTTTCTGAACTTTACGTGAGCACGCTGCCAGGTATGTGGGGTATTTATAGATGGGGTTATAACGTGAACTGGGAGGAGGGAAGTTGGCAGCTGCATCTCTCAATGGCCACGATATTGCTTCATACTCAGCCTGGTGAGAGCCAGCCAGCGAAGAGGTGTCGATGGATACCCAGGCATTTCAGCCTCAGAGGGATGGGGAAGGGTCTGGTGAGGACCTGCTGACTCGAAGCTTTGGCAGCGGCAGGGTTAGGGTGGAGGGTGTTCTCGCTATTTATAACTGATTTAATTGAAGGTTTGCAGGGGCACGGAGCCGGGAGAACAGTTGCTCGCCAGGAATTTGGCTGGAAGGGTGCAATTGTGGAGACGCGCTGAGCGGCGCCAGCTCTGATTGCACTATTCTGCTGAGCCGCTGGAGAGGACCCACTCGACGCCTGCCCCATCAACCCTCCTGCACCCCGGGATGGGATCCCATTGGACCGGGAAATCGGGCCAAGATGGCACGAAATACAGGCAGTGCCTGCAGTGAGGGGCCACTTGGGTAACACCAGCATCTCTTGTCCATTAAATAATGGAGTTAGCACCAGTTTCCAGGAGATGCTGGGAGAAGGCTGGGAGGACGTTGTGGTCCTCTGTGACACCCAGGCTGGGACAGGCTGCTCCAGCGCAGACCGTGGCTGCGGAGCAGAGCCTGAGCCAGGTCCCGGGTGCAGGGCACGGGGGCACATACTGCATTTAGGCGGTTATTTACAGCATTAATTTCTAGCGTCAAGAAGGCACCAGTGTATTGTATGTTACCTGTTGCTGCTTCTTGTTTTTTTCTGTCATGTAAATGGCAGATTTTGGAGTTACTGATTCAAGGAGTATTCATGTTCTCTCTCCCAGGAGATAGGCAATTGTAAAGCAGCATTTTTGGGCCCATTAGTGGAAGATTCCTTCGAGACACTCTTATCTACTTAATTTCATAAGCTGACTTTTATTTCATCTGCAGCTTCTCCTTGCTGGAGACTAGGTTAATGTTCAGCTCTGGCATCTCCTGACCTGTTCTTTATTATCCCTGCAAATGGCTGGAGGAAACATATTTGAACTCAGACCTCTATGACTGAAATTGCAAATTTGGAGCCCCAGAGCGGAGGTTGTGTGCCTCTGCCAGTGACAGAGTGGTGGCTGAGGCTGAGCATCCAGTTTGGGGATCCTTTGGCTCCTGTGCTAAAGGGGAGGGAGGTGGGATGAAACTGGGACACTTCGTCTTAGATTGTTTGGTTTGGCTTTTAATTAATTCTCCGAGGCTGAACTGAAAGGAGTCCCCAGGCGTGCTGACTGTGCAAAGCCCAAGGTGAAGCCACCCAGACGTGGTGTGATGGAGGACACAGCACAGCTCTGTGTCCATTGCAGGTGAACCAAACCAGCCCAGTCCACCCTCCGGTCCGTGAAGGCTCAGCAGAGGGGGAGCACACAAAATCTTCTTTTAGAGATGTACTTGTCTGCAGGAAAAGGAGCTGCTTCTCTGTCTTGTGGCTTATAGCAAAGCTCTGCCAAGGTGCGATAAAGGGGGTTATTGCAGAAGTGGGTTAGCAGCTCTAGGGGAGGTGTTTTTGGAAAATGTATTTACTGTGAGGAAATATAACTAGATTGCTTTTGGTGAAATAATATATTGCTTTCAGTTCAAAGATGTTTCGGTGCTCTGCTGAGCTGGGAGTAACTGTTTCAACAGGGCTCCCTGTTATTCGAGAGAACTGAGGCACTTCAATGCCTCTCTGGTGCCACCATGAATAAGAGAAAAGCCCATTTGTGTCACACCACATTTACATAATGGATAGGATTTAAAATGGGTTTTATAATAGATGAAAACTGTGTGGCAATCTTTGTCTCTCTCCACCCCTAATTGCATTATCTCTGCCGTGAGGTCACCTCAGTTTGCTGATGGGAACAATCCGGGATCTCTATGGTCATTAAGGCTCACATGAAGTTCAGGGTTGTACCGTGTGGTTTATCACCCAGTGTCCTCACCCTTCCAGGCCACCCGTCCTTACTGCCCTCCTGGTCCCTTCCTTTCCGATCCACCATTCCTGGGTGACGGCTGCACAGGGGCAAATGGGCCAATTCATCTTCCCTCTATTTGTGCAGAGCCAGCCTCTCCTGCCGCTTGTCACCAGGGGGCTGGACGGCAGCTACCACAGCCGTGGGACACAGTCAAAATGCAATTGCATTGAGCTGTGGTTAAAACTTGGGGGTCTGCAATACGGAGACCTCTTGGGGGAAGAAAGGGCAGAGAGGCCACAAGGTGTTTGGGACATGCAGAGTTTCAGGTGGCAGCTGTCACCTGTGAGCATTGGAGTGGGAAGGGGCTGGAGCCCACCTTGCTTTTGAACCTGAGATGGACACCAGCATGTGAGGTTTTGTGGCAGCCTGGATGGTTCAAAAAAAATTGATTTTAATCTGAGGCTTCCACGTGTGTTGGGTTTGGGAGACGGGACCTGCTGCTGTGATTAGAGGAAGTGTTAAGGTGAGGACTGAGCGGTGGAGGGGGCCAGACCTTGGGCTCTGACCTGGCCAACAAGCCAGGGGAAGGCCTTTGACACACACTGAGTTTTGGAGATGGTAAATCCAAATAATTTAATTTCATACCGGTCTTGCAGAGTGAGTCTCTTATATGGACACGGGGAAGGAGACAGCCCTGCTGATAACCCGTTTGCTCGAGCACTTTTGCTCTCCAGTTGCCTGAACTCAGGTTCCCATATTTACAAGGACCTATTTGACCTGCCGGCAGGACACGCAGGCTGCAGAGCATCCTCGCTGCCACTGCCCAGCGTGCAGGCACACGAGAGCCCACCTTGTAGGACAGCACCTACCCTGGCGTTACTGGCAGTGAAGGTGAACTCAGTTTACAGCTGGTATAAACTGTACTGGTGCCCGCTGACCGCGGTTAAAAATGTCTCGGAATTAATCTGAATTTGCCTGGTTTTAATAGCCATCTCCCTGATCGTTCTGTTTCTTACAGCAGGATGCTGAACCCTTTCCAATTTGTCAACATCCTCGGAAGAGTGCTGTAAAATTTTAAAGCTCTGCCTAAATCACAGCCCTGCTTTGTGGAATGCAAGCCAAGCCACCCTCCCCATTTTGCACCGTGCTGAGCTCAAAACCCAATAAATAATGTTAATCATGCCATCCATTTCCTCCTCAGGGAGTGACTGGTAAATGGTTATTAATGCAGTGATAAATTCTTATGTTTCTTTTCCAGTCCTGGCAGTAATATCTGGTTATGTCTCATGATTTTCAGGAAAAAAGGTGCCCACACCTGCTCTTTTACTGCACGTTTGTTCATTCACGTTTTCCTGACGGCTGCAGGTTTCACAGCCCCGGTGTTTCCCTGCCGACATCTCTTCCCAGAAGTGTGAAATCAATCTAACGCGAGCCATGCGGACGCAGCATCGTTTAGCAGCCCGGATCTGCGGGGGCTGCGCTTTCCCCCTCCTCCCCTTCCTGCGTTCCTGCTGTCAGTAAAACGGGGGTTAAAATATTTATATTATAATTGAGGTGCGGATTTCACCCTTTGAAACCTCGGCTGCTGATTACGACACAGGATGTCACCCAAATTCCCAAATATCTTTAAAAAAATGGAAAACCGCCTCCGGAGTGAGGCGGGTGGCTCAGCCCCTCCGTCGTCGCCGGGTTGTTTGCTGTGCCCAGCGAAACATCAGCGCTGGGACGTGATTCACTGCCCGTGCAAGCACATGCTGATGTCTGTCAAAGATAGTAGCTGCTTTCGTGCTGCCCTGCCTGCAAATCTGCTTTTTGCAGACAGCTGGATATTTATGAGTTTTATATTTACTCCGCAGTTGTGCAATTTTGGTGTTTATCCACCAATTTCTATTGTTTTTTCCTTTTGTGGGAGTTTTCCTCCGCGTGCGAGGAAAGGCGTACAGTGAGGAATATGTTTCTAGGCACGTAAGTACCTTTGCGAGAGACATAAAGCATATGGATGACACACTCCCAAATTTGGTTAGAGGCAGATCTGAACGCCGAGGCTGAGCTCCTCTCCTCAGAACATGCAATTTGGCCAAAGAGATAAAGAATTGCAGTAATACAGGGAATATACAGTAAGCCCAGGCAGCAAGATTTTTCACAGGAAATTTTCAAAGATGTGTTAACATATATATTTCATTTCAAGCGGAGAGTCTAACATGAAGGCAATCCTGTTATTTCTGTTCTGGAAAGCATCCAGTACCCTATGAGCCGTCTAAAAAAGCAGCGTAGCTCGGTCACGGATGGAGTGTATTAGTGCATGCAGCGTGAATGTTGCTGACTTTGCAATCAGCAAAAACATAATGAGCTCCTTTTACCATGGGAATGTAACGTTCTTCCCGGAAAGCAGCCGTGCCCGCTCCCCCGCCGCCCTCCCTATCGATTGCGCTGGAGGAACCCGTGATGGAGACGTGTGTGGGACCAGGCTGCCTCCGCCGAGAGGTGAGGAGGCTCAGTAAGTTGTTGAGAAATTGCTTCGAACTCGGTTTATGACTTGTTTTTGGAAGCTGGCAAAACACACTGCAGGTCCCTGTTCCTCCTTGCCCTGAGGAACGGTTGTTATTGAAATAGCTTGGAGATAACCTAATGCCAACTGTGAAAATGCTGTTCCTTTGTAGCTATATGGATCTGGAAATCCTAAAGATCCAGCTACGTTTGGTGGACCCGTAAATCCCCTTTCTTGCCTGCTGACATCTGTGTGCCTGGGTGCTGCAGGACCCTTGGCTGATATCAGCAAAATTTCCTCCATCCCAGTTTCCCTCGGTGGTTTCCACCGTTGCCTGATCCTCCTCCCCCTCTCCCTGCCGCTGGCGTTGCTGCACAGGAGACTCAAATATGGTCACAAACAGACGGGCAAGGCAGCAGAGCGCGCACTGATGGTGAGAGGGATGAGAACGAGGTGTGTTTGCAGACCAACATGAAGCCAGCCCCATGCAGTCCCATGCCGAGTTAAGTGCCACAGGAACACGGACCCTATTTGCCTTCTGCCACGTCCTGCAACCTCCTAAGCAAAGCCCGGCATGACCGCCTGGTGCTTTCTCCCATGCATTGGTGGGTGGTCACCTACCTCCTGGCAGGGTAATCGGCCCACAGCCCTTCTCTTTGGGACCTTGCTCCTGCATAAAAATCCGCTTTGTACAGAGTCGCCATAGCCCGAAATGAGCCGCTTCGCAGGTGGCGTTATATTCCTCCACTTTGGGGCTCAGCACGGCCCAGTGGTCAGTCACTACGGCTGCAAACAGGAGGGAGACGCCAACCAGGATCACGGAGAACGTCAGTCGGACCTTCAGGGGTTTGCTCTCGTCCATCCCGCTCCGGCCTGGTGCTCCCGGCAGAGCGCGGCGGGTGATTCACGAGGTCTCCCGAAATCCTGGCGCATCTGAGCGTTTGGAAATGTCAGCCCCGCGCTGCCCGGGAGAGTGGGGCGGCCGCAGACAGCTGCTGGGCTGTGTCAGCCGGCGCAGCGAGGAGGCTATTAATGCACATAACGAGAGCAGCGCCCGGCAGAGCTCAGCTTTCCGCCCCGTCCCGCCGGGTTTGTTTTGGATTCCCACGAGCCGACCGGGCGGGCGCTCGCTCAGAGTCGCTACGGCCGCCGTTCGAGGGCTGTAATCTCTTGACTTGCGGCATGCCCAGAAATAGGCATTAATAGGACGATTAACTTTTCAGTGAGGTTATAAAAACATCTGTGTTTATAGTAGAGTCGGGCCGGAGTTCAGTCTTATCCTAAATAGTTTAATAGCCCCGGAGCCCACACGCTGCACGCCCACGCCTTCAGCTGGCGGCAGCCTCTGCAAGGAGTCCCGAGCTGGAGCTCCCTCCAGAGCTGAGCGCTGCGGCGTAAAGAAAGTGGCAAAAGAAGCAAACTTATTGTTTATTTTTATTATAATTATTTTTAACTAGCCTGATGTACTCTGAGTAGTCTTTTTTCTAACACAAACCTCTCAAGTGCTTGCTCGCTTTCGCTTCGCCCAGGTTTTCCCCGTTGCGTATAGTACCTCCAGTGGCCACCCAGCACATCCTTTCCTTCTTTCGGAAGTGACTTCTGTCTCCCTGAACCCGGGTTGCCAGGGCTAGGGGCAACCTCTCTCGTTCCCTTTGGTATTTCAGCTGATCGTAAAGCTAATTTGATGATAATGTCAATGCAGAGGCCACTATGGAGACGACATTACGATTGCGATGCCAAACTGAGGAGGGTGATAGTGCCGGAATGTCAAAAGAATGGTTAAAAAAATGTCAGTGGAAAGCTGCAAATATCATGTTATCATGTCGAGATAATGCCAAAGATACTCCAGGCCTGTTTTATGAACACCCAAATTTGATGTGAAAATAAAGGTGCAGAGGGTTCAGCTTAAATTAGTGAGGACGATCTGGAGCAAGGTGTTAAGGTGAAAGGGGACGGTGGGAAAGGGAGAGAAAATGAAGAATAAGTTAAAAAATACTGATCCTAAATAACTGCAATTGAAATATGATTTAAAGGTGTTAACATTGCTTTGCTTGATGCATGAGAGGCCTGGCTTAGACACCCTGGGGAGCAGGGTGACGTGTCTGAACCCGGTACAGCATCTGGTGCCCCGGTCCTGCTTGGGGAGGTGGGAACTGTGGGAAGGAGCGAAGGTACGTGGTGCAAAATCAGAGGGGAAGGGGATGGGAGAGGGCCCTGGGGACATGGGGCAAGGCAGGGACCAGGCACCATGGGCACACAGCCCTGCACAGGACTGTGATATGTCAGGTTGGGGCTGGGAGAAATAGTAGAGGCTCAAATTTAAACCAGAACCCAGAGTTCTCATGAAAGGGGAAAAGCCTAAAGGGAACAGACCTTAAACCAGAAAAGGAATGCATTAAAAATGTAATGCCTTTTCTTTTGAAGTAGTCTCTTGTTAAATTTCACTAGACATCAGTCGATCTTAGGAACTGCATCCTGACTTTCCTTCCCTGATGCTACAAACTCCACAGGTCCTCCGCAAGTTGAGTGTAAGAAAGTGAATGTGTTTGCAAATGTGGGCACAAAGCAAGGTTCTGGTTGCTGAGGAGGCAAGTGCTAATGATCATGCTTTAGACTAGTTACAACCTACAAGGACTGCAGGGGTGGGAAAACTCATTAATTTTTTTGTTGGTGGTGGTCTTTGTGTCTCTTCCAGTATTGGCAAGAATCACGCTTTTTATACCCATTTAGGTCCTCTGATCTGGGATCCTCAGGGTTTGGTTTTGTTTGGATATTTGTTCCTAATAATACCCAGGAAACAACTAAAGTGAAATCAGAAGGGAAATATTCATCCTTCCCTCCCCTCCCCTGCAGAGCGGAGCTGGGTGTGTGAACGAGCTCTGATGAGCTTCAACATGAGCGGCAGCGGCTTCCCTGGAGACTGAAAACTCCCATTACTGCAGCTGAGGTGAAACATTGTCCCCAACTCAAAAAAAGTGACCTAGAGCCACCGGTCCCTGGGAAAGAAGCTGTTTTGTGGGGTTGTTGCTCCCCATGGGCTCTGTGGGTTTGCTGTATGAGATGATGTAGCCGCATCCCAAGGGCGCTGCTGCCTGCTCCTCCCGGCACAGCCTCGGTGCGTGTTTGGGGACTGTCGGCAGGGATTCGGTGATCATAGATTCATAGAATCATAGAATGGTTCGGGTTGGCAGGGACCTTAAAGATCATCTAGTCCCACCCCCGGCCCCGGGCAGGGACACCTCCCACCAGCCCAGGTTGCTCCAAGCCCCGTCCAGCCTGGCCTTGAACCCCTCCAGGGATGGGGCAGCCACAGCTTCTCTGGGCAACCTGGGCCAGGGGCTCACCGCCCTCACAGGAAAGAATTTCTTCCTAATATCTAATCTAAATCTCCCCTCTTCCAGTTTAAAAGTGTTACCCCTTGTCCTATCACTACACTCCCTGATCAAGAGTGTCTCCCCAGCTTTCCTGTAGGCCCCCTTCAGGTACTGGAAGGTGCTCTAAGGTCTCCCTGGAGCCTTCTCTTCTCCAGGCTGAACAACCCCAACTCTCCCAGCCTGTCTTCGTAGGAGAGGTGCTCCAGCCCTCTGAGCATCTTCGTGGCCCTCCGCTGGACCCATTCCAACAGGTCCATGTCCTTCTTGTGCTGAGGGCTCCAGAGCTGCATGCAGTGCTCCAGGTGGGGGCTCACCAGGGCGGAGGGGTAGAATCACCTCCCTCAACCTGCTGTCCAGGTCATTCCCTCAACCTCTGTTTGCAGCCCCTGCCACCACCCTGGCAAGGGCCAAAAGGCTCCTCTGCCCATGGGCTGAGCCTCTGTCCCCAGCCTGGAACTCCTGTCCCAGCATGGACGAGACGTTGCCCTCCCTGGGGGTGGTGGGCTTCGGGGGTCAGGTGGGCATCTGACATGCAGAAGAAAAACTGATTTCTGGAGGAGCAACAGACTAAGGGAAACCCCCCCAAATTTTCTGCACATCCAGAAGACCGCGATACCTAATCCTCTAGGAACAGTTCCTGCAGCGTCCCTGTGTCAGCTGGCAAGTATTCACATTTAAAAATCAATATCACATGAAATATAAACAGACTATTAATGAGGACCTGTAGGGAAGCAGGGAGGGTTGTAATTAGTTGCACTTTAGCAGCAGTGAGTGAGAGACACAATTATGTTTCTCTACTGGAGAAAATGCTAAAGGAGGTGTCTCAAGACCAACTATTGCATTACTTGTTTCCCAGCAGAGGTGTTGGCTTGGCTCCGCTCCCCAGCACTTGCACTTTTCTGTATTTCTTCCAGACCAGCCTCAGTATTTGCCACAACCAGATTAACGAAATTCTGCGGTTCCCTTCTTGCAGAACGATGTTCTGCAGAAGATCTTTTCCAGGGGAGAATAACCCAGGGCGGAGGAGATCGTGCCTGGTCTGCTTTTAACCTAAAGCAAATGGCTTTCTTCAAACGGGAGCTCCTTAGCAATACTGGAGCTCCTGAGTCTGCATTGCCCCTGCGGTGAGACCATGGGCCGTGGTCAGCTCTGCATAACTGGTACCTGGGAGTGCCACCAACGGCACCCTCCAAAAACTCCATAACTTTGGGGCTGAAATCCTGCCGTCACTGAAGGCAAGAGCAAAATGTGTGTGTTTTGGTTGTTTTTTTTAATTTTTTTTTTTTAATAGACTCCCATGGGCATGAGGAAGGAGACGTGACCCTGCACCGCCGGACACAGCCCAGCTTCTGTGCAGCCCCTGCAGCGCAGCGGGGCCAGCCATCCCCCGCTGCCCGCACGTCTGAGCTGTGGCTCCGGTCTCTTAAAATACCGACCGGGTGTGCCGTTTCGGTAAGCGATCCCTCCAGCTCCGTTGAAGCAAGGCGGTGGCAGCTGTAAGACGAGCCGTTTCGCAGACAGGTGCAGAACACTCCTCATTCCCTTTTATTTTCAGCACCTCCCATGTTTGTTAGTTTTCTAATTCCAAGGAAATGCCACCTCCTCCTCACTGGACTCTTTTTCCACATTCTGAAGCCTTAAAGACTCTGTCTTTGCTTCCCCCTCAAACAACATCACTTCTTGATACATCCCTGTTCACAGCAGGGCAGCCACACACTGTGGCTATTTACCCACAGACTTGCTCGGCAATGCGGCAAGAGCCTTTATTTATTTTAGTTCAAGGGAACCAGCTTTGGGCTTGAGCTTCAAATGGCTTCGCTGCTGGGTGTCAGAGGCATTTGAAAAGATGAATCTCCTGCCTCCCTCCAGACGGGCCAATTGATCATATGTATGGGGAGAGGCAGGCGGGTAGAGATATGCTGGCAGTCTTCATCTTTAGAGACACTCTGGAGGCAAGGGAAAGTAAAGTTAAAGGACATATTTGAAGAAGGAATATTGTCTTTGATCCAGGGATGGTTCGGGATGTCTGGGAGCAGCGAGAGGCTGCTGAGCTGCTGACCCATGGTCGGTGCCGCTCGTGCTGCTGGGGTTTCATGGTGGTGATCAGAGCAAGGCTTCTGTGGAGCTTCGGCACGTGGGGTCGAGCTTCCTTCAGGCAAAACTGAAAAGAGCAGGGAGAGGAGGGTGCTCGGGAGAGAATTCACATGAAACCTCAAAAGGTGGAGGCAAAGCACGGGCTCGGGGCTAGGACTTCAGAAGACACTGGCTTATTTGTGTTGATGGTGATTTGCAGCGCCTCTGGCCAGCACACCAGCCTCAAACCAGGCACCGAAAGCGGAGTGTGGCTCATATGGGCCAAGTTCAAGTTGGAAATAAGAAGGTTTTTCTTAGTTTCCTGCCCAAATGCCTGGAAATGTTGTGAAGGTAGCTTATTTTGGAGATTTCGTGGTCTGTGGGACCACAAGAATGTTTTTTTCTCTCATATACTGGCTTCCAGTAACACCCTGGCTGTGATCAAAATAAGTAGAAATGTGTAAAAATAAACACAGAAATCTCAGCTCAGAGAATCTGGACGTTAAAAACCTATATACCTTTCTCCACACAAAAGTGAATACATTTAAAACGGTTTATTTAAAAAGTAAGGATTAAGTACATTATACATGGTTGTGATTATACCAGTAGAACTGAAGCACAGTGGAAATAACACTTTAGAACTGCAGACAGAAATGTAACCTCAAGGGACATGGTATATTAGCCCTTGTGGATATGTGATCCATACAGAAAGGAAAAAGGAAATATAAAAATAGTTTATTGTTAGATGTACGGACATATGAAGTGATTTCTCATTTTACTCTATTGTGTATGAGAAACTAGGAAGAGAGCGCTGACGATATACCTGAAACTTTGTTTCTCGGAAAATCGAATCTGATCCAATAACCTTTTTTTTTTTAGGTCTGCTGTTACAGTATGTTATAGGATAATACCAAAAGACCGATTATTGTTAATGATATGATGATGATATCTGCAGGCCTTATTGAGAAATGGGGGCTGATTTGTGTTCAGTGCTGTCCAGGGAAACCAGGGAGATGTGGAAGAACAAATGATTTTATTTTTTTTTGAGCTATTACTGAGTGGTTTCAAAGTCCGAGCACAATCTAATTCTGTTCAGACAGATCAGCCATGGAGCAAGACACTGTTCATGGGCAGGAATGCTGCGGATTTTTCAGTTTTGTCAGAATCAAAGTTTTCCACAGGAAAAGACAGATTTTTGGCAGAGTTTTTAAACTGAAATTTTCAAATGAAACCATGTTTTTCCTGCTTTGGTTGAACAACTGATTCCACTGAAATTTGATGTAGACCATGAATTTTAAATTGCAGCCCCCATTCTCCTACAGGACGAAAACTCTGGTCTCTCTTTTTATTCCCTGTCCAGACTCCGTATCCCCTGAGCATCCCATGAATACTTCCCTGCTCCAGCTCCACGTTTCCAAGGTGCTTGCCGGAGAAGGAGCAGATGCCCTGTCTCGGACCGAAGCAGGGCATCGCGCTCGGAGATCTGCTGAAACCAGCCCTGCTCAGGGGGAGCGGGCTCTGGCCAAGAGGAACATCTCGAAACGCTTGGCAAGAAGTTTTTTTGCCGACGCGATGTAAAAAGACTGCACGTGCTTCTGCAGGTATGATCTGGGCTCTAGAAAAGCTTTGGACTTTGGCTGGAACCAGATGGTTGGTTTTAAACACATTCACTGGAGAAGGACGATTAAAAGAACAAAACCAATGCGCGAAGCAAACCTCACACTGTCAACTTCCAGTTCAATGTACATGAGTTTAGAGAAACAGCCTATATCTAACTCCTGGTTCTAAAGGGAATGGTTTCATTCTTAATTACAGTAAACACGGATGAGGATTTATTTCTAACTATTAGTTTATTAACACAGTGGGAAACAAATAGTTCTGGGAAATTGCACTTGAAAAATACATCGACTATAATTAGATGTAAATTAATTAGCACTTAGTATGACACACTAATGAGACAGAAGGTTGGTTTTTTTCATTGCAAACTTCTACTTCTATCATAGCTAATCAAAGTATTTTAATATTACGAAGTCTCAAAAAGTAGGAAATAATTTATTGTTTGAAAGCATAAAGATTCTTGTAAAAAAAACCTTTCATCAAGAACTTTAATAATTTTAGAACTCTTTTATGTTGTCCTAGCCGAAAAGTAGGTAAAAAAGTTTTCTTGTCTGCCTCTGTCTGAATTTTTTTTAAAAAGCTTGTGTAATATCTTTCTCCGTAGTGTGTTGATACAGAAAGTAGCACAACATTTTCTACTTTTAAATCGTTCCCATCACTCCATCCACTTTAGCTCTCAGAGTTCAGAAGTCTGAAAAAGGATCCCAGCAGAGTTTTAACCTGAATGGAAACTCTTAATAAGCAGGGATGAAGGCTCCAACCCACCTCCGCCAAAATAACGATGTCACTCTGCCAGGCTGAGGGCTAAGCAGAGCTTAGCAGCGACTAGGGGAAGACTTTAGCTTAAAAATGAGAATTGTGTCTTGGTTCTTGCAAGGAGAGAGGCGTAGGCAAGGTTTACTTGGGGGGGAGAGGGGGTTCAACTTGCTTTTTGGGATGTTAAGGCAGCTCCTCCAGGGTTATCCTGGAGAACTTCGTTCCACTAGCTGAAAGCCTCGTATCCAAACCACCACTGAGCCACTGATGCTGTGGCCATCACAGGATAAATTAAGACTAAAGAGGTTTTAACAGTTTGGCTGAGATCTCCCACCACCAGTGAGCCAAGATTTCCAAATCATGATTTTGTTTTTCTTGTCACCACTTCTCTAGTCTTCTGGTAGCAGAGATTTTCTGGACAAAGACGACAGGCATACTCAAAGGAACCTACAGGAATTAGATGCTCCTCTCTCACTGCACCTAATTCATCCAAGGGGAATCGGGCACCTCATTCTCATATGGCTTGGTCGAGCGGTCGCTAAAATCAACATGAGTACTATTAAATTAAACTACCTTTGAGTCAGGCCCTCGAGCTTTGAGATTCCAAGCCTAAGTGTAAAAAATGAAAGCAGGAATTTAAAAGGAAAAAAAATATTCAGGCTTTTTTAGAAACATACAGAAGCAAAGGGTACAAATTAGTTCCCCCCTTAGGTGATGCATAGAGTTTTCTGTGGGCTCTCTGCACGCAAGTAGATTCATCATTACAAAATAAATTAAATTAGGTCGAACCATCTTTGCCATCTAAAAGCAACTATACCTTGCACCATGCGGCACTTATTCATAATAAAAAGAGTTTAATAAATATCTCATAAACGGTGATTATTTTTGTTCTATTTTAAAAAATACAAAGTTGTCATCCGTTCTGTTAACACTCAGTTCCCATTGCTGCAGGAAGTTTTGCTAGTCCGAACGTATTAGCTTCTCGTCTTCTTACGCACATTGCTTAGATATCTTAGTTTCCAGTAGCGTTAGTGTTGCACTTGTGAAGCAGTAAGGAAAACAGGAATGCAGTCGCAGGGAACCGGCGGCTTCGCCTGCCCGGGCCACCCCGGCTCAGCTCTGCTTCTCGCTCTTGCTATAAGTAGTCTATAGGGGCTCCTGACAGACAGCACTCAGCACCTTGCCGGATCAGGCACTAGGGCTAGTCGAAATGAGAATTCAAGTTTTCTAAATGTTAGGCAAGAAATGATATTTGCAAATATGCTCAAGTCCCACCTGTTTTAATCCTTCCCTTTCGAGGTGTTTCAAGATGCACCCACCCTCTTCTCCCCGACCTGCACTGCCCGGAGGGACGCCTTACACCCGGAGATGGGAGACGCCCTTACCACCCCATCGGGGAGTCTGTAATGCTCAGTCCACAGGTGCTCTACGGTTTCAGTAGCACAGGTCAGTTTTAGAAAGTGTTGCCTTCAAAAATATTTTCTTTTTTTTCTTTTTTTTTCTTTTTTTTTTTGAAAGAGGCAAAGCTTATGCTGTGTCAAAGGAAAGTGGCTCACTTGAGTAGTTCGTGTTCGTATTTATCCTTGGGCTTGGTTATAAATTATATTTGCAAGTTTGTATTAGGGGATCTCAATTTTAGAAAAAAAAAAAAAGTCATACAACAATTTTTTCTGTAATCCTTTAAAACACAGCGGTGGCAACTCCTTTGCAGTTTCTCCAAGGCTTTGTACACACTACAAAAGTGCAGGAACATGAACCGCCTTCATCTCATGACACCAAGAACTGAAAGAAACAAACTTCAAATAGCTTCAGAAAAAGCTATGAGCGTGTAATAACTTTATGTTGGTCCAGAGGATCTCCACACACGCCACAATTAAAGAGGTGAGAGGGTATTTTAACATCGCTCCTTCTTGTTCATGACAGATCCATTCTGTTTCAATATTTCTTCAAAAAGCGTGAGGAAGGAAGGTACTTCAAACAGGCGTTGTTCTCCTGTTGACCATGTTGACATGGAGTCCTTCCTTAAATTCCTTCTGAAGGAAGTTGTGAACCTGCAGAAAACTGGCTTCTTGGTCTGCGTTGTAGCTGGCAGCCGTTGTAACCTTCAAAGGCTCTCTGGAAAGAGTGTACATGGAAATTTCGTTCATGGGAATGGTGGTTGCTATCTTCATGCCAACCGGAGAAATGTCTCTAGATGGAGAAGGCTCTGTAGATCGAGAACTGGATCTGGACCTCCGTCTCCTGTACCTATAACTTGGCATCCTGGCATAAGGAGAACTGGAAGAAGTCTTAAGGAATTCCCTCTTGGTCTTAAACCTCAGCTCTTTGTTCTTCTCAATGTAAATGTTCACAGCCAGAACACCTATGGTTTCGGCCACAATAAAAGACAAGGCTCCAAAATAAAAAGACCAACCGTAGTTGTAATGGTTCTTTTTGTCCTCATCTCGCTTGTCACTTGGGTCACCCGCATTGCTTGATATGTAGACAATGATCCCTATGATATTACTTAGTCCTAGAGAGAGAAAAACATAAATCAGCTGTGACGTGGCTGGGAAGAGAAAATTGAAGCCACGTTACTTTCTGGACCTGATTGGTTAAAGGATTATGAGTAGGAAATTTTATTACATTTATTTACTCTTTCATTTATCTCAAGATTTCATTTGTTCTTGAAAAACAAAGAGTAGATCCACATCTGGGTCACATATGCTTGCATGGATCCCAAAATATTCAGCAGGATTTGCCCCCATCTCTTCATTGTCATGGTGGGAAAGAAGTAGCTTATGGGAACTCACTAATCTTGTTCGTGGGATTCTAACATTCAGAATAATAATAAAAATACATTTTGAGCTCAGGGCTGTGGCTGTTCACCTTGATCAAGATAAGTTCTCTTCCACCTTGCTGAATTTTCATCTAAATGCAGCATGCTTAATCCGAGCTTCAGGGGAAGCTATTAACAATGTGGCTGACTCTCTCAGATGTTTCTAGTTTGAAAAACGGGCTCACCCATCATAGGTGAAATTTTTCTGCCATCATATAAAAGAAAAAAAAAAGGCCCTGAATGTAAGAGGCACATGATTCATCTAATGTTTAATACATTTTAAACAGTGTAGAACCTGCTTGTTACTGACTTCAGCTTCCTTTTCCAGGAAAACGAAAAGCTTTTCTAGAATATATTTATTGTAGAGCTTCAAAAACATATTTTTGTCTTAAGAAATTGGCCTAGTGTGATGTTGCTAGTGTCCTTGATCCAGGAAAAGGGTACAGGGAGAGAACTGCCAACAAGCTTTTCCACAGTCATTTTCAGTTTTAAAAGGCAGCGCTTCTTAAGGACTCAATTTAAGGAGAACATACCTGCTGCAACAAAGAGAATCCCAGCGCTGAGAATAATGTTGTTTTTGCTGTTGTAAATCCTTCCTGCTCCGACACAGAGTCCTCCCAGCAACAGCAATATTGTGCTTAGGATGGGGAACACACTGGAGGCACGGACGATGCCTGGAGGGGAGATAGATAGGTAGAAAGCCAAGACAGGCAGTAATCATTTCAGATGCCTCCTCGGGTGCAAGCGTGGAGATTACAAAGTCTCAACCCCCCCCGGCATTTGCTGGAATTATCATTGATTCTGCATTTCTGGGCATGTTTCTGGGAGCTGAGGACATGGGTAGGTGGCCAATATGGCACAGACACTCTCAACTGAGTAGCTTAAATCTTCTGAGCTTTCTCCTAGGAAGTCCAGCGTTATGGCCATTACCTGATGCCACCACGTACGGAGCATTTCTGACAAAGCACGACGTAAGCGATAGTAAGACCCGGCATTACTCGGGGAGCGGCACTGAAAGGTTCATGAGCTGGCTATGAACCCTGCAACGTCTGGGCATGGCTTGTGCAGGATCTGTTCCTTGGTACACGCACAAGGTGAGAAAATTACAGCTCTCAAAGTCTGCAGCATTCGTGTTACCAGCGAGCACAGCTAATAACCCCTTTTTCTTTTGTTGAACGTTAAGGACATTGGAACCTTTCAGATTTCTAAGGAAGAAATTTTAACAAGTGTGTCTCAGATGTTTGTGTTTAGTTTCCTGACAGCTAAGCAGAGTCATTTAAAATTCTGTATGCTTCAGTCCATTCACCAGGATGGGCTATAAAATCCCTGAAAAAAATTAAAAACAAGCCAGCTTTCAAAGTCAGGTCACTACAAGACTAAGCAGCAATTGAAAAGGAAGCGTCAGGGAGGGAAAAAAAGGGCTGAGAAAAAATAAACAGGCACAAGAAGAGCGAAGTCTGTATTGCAAAAACCTAAGGGGCAGAACCTGTTAGGCGTTCCTGAAAGGCAGAGTGAGTTCTATTGTTATAGAGAGAGGATTTTTTTGAAGAAGGGGTGTTAAGATGCTGAATACTGCTGTGGAAAACAGGATTGTCCCAAAGCTGGGGACTGTGGAAAGGCAAAGGCACGTGGGGAGTCCCGGCCGGTACCAGGACGTGGGGATGCCCATGGCGGGTGGGGGTCAGAGGCTGCTGTCACGGAAGGGTGGAAGCCCCACAGCGCACTGGGAGGACACAGGGACCCCCGGGGCTGAGCGCATGGAGAGGATAAAGCCGCCATCTGGACCGCTCTGCTGATGCGGTGCCGTTAGCGACGCGTCTCTCCCTGGTGCCATCTTCCCGGCTGACATGCATGGCGAGCGGCGCCCGTTTCCCAAGCAGAAACGGACAGATGTTACAGCTGATGCTTTCTCATTTCACTTTTGACGGCCGTGGCGTTCCCAATTTCGTGAATTGCTTCCTAACGATTCCCCTGGTAACTGGTGGCAAAACTCCCGCTGACTGCATGAGGCACAGGGCTGGGCATATAATAACAGCACTGCTTTCGTGCGCTCCGCAAAGCCCCGGGGAGCCCCAGCTACGGGCCCAGCCCTCGTTAGGATGGTGCAAACATCAAACGAAAAAGACAGTCCCTGCCTGGGAAGCTTATGCCTGTATCGATCTGCAACAGAGAGAAAAGTCTGTCTCCTACCAGAACTGGCAACATCGCTGTGCGCATCCTTTACAGATGGGCCATTTTCTAACCAGCTCTAAACCCAATTCAGTCGGATGCATTACTATTCAGACAGTGTCTTGCAATAATTGGCAAATCCAAGTAACGAGGGCGTAAGGTCTCTAATCAAAGCCTGTTGAGTGCCGAGAGCCCGCTCCGTTGTCCCAGGTGTATCCCCACGTGTGTGGCACGAAGTAACCGCGCTTCGACTTTTGGGTCAGTTTTTGGAGTCAGTTATTAGAAGAAGATTCAATGTCAGTCTCTGCTGCAGGAGATGAAGGAACCCCAAATCACTGTCTGTCTGTTTTTGTCCTGGCAAAAGGCAGCACGGGCTTAAAATCTACTGTGGCCCACCCTTTCTGGTTGTTGTTTCCTATATTTCATGGTCGTGCTGTTTATAATGATTTCAATTAAATCAAAGAGCTTTCCTAAAATGGTTTAGTGACATCCTCAGAAGGAACTTGCCAGACATGCCAAATGTAGGGGGTGGGTTGCTCTACTTGTAGCAATAATCTCCAGAGATAATTTTTCTATATTAGGTAATTAATGTGAAGAGAAACTAAACAAACAGTGTTCTCTTCTTGTAAAACCCTACAGTATATTTTTTCCTATGATGAGTACTTTTAACTCTGAAATTTAATGGGAAACTCATAGGTAGCATGCAGATTTTACATATATCTCCCAATACTGGTAATAAAATGACAGTACATCAAAAAACATTAAGGCAATCTGGTTTTTGCTTTCTCCCCTGCTTTTTTTTTTTCTTTTTTCTTGTTTACCGTCCTGTCTGTTTGCATCGGCTGTTCTTCACCGCTATGCGTTGTGACACCTCCTTCGGTGGAGCGCTTTTATTCTCCTCCCAAAGGCAGGAGCCAAGCAACCGGCTTTAAAACAGGGATGCTATGCATGGGTGCTATAGCATGCAGGGAATGGATATATAGCAGTGATGCTACAGCACACAGGGAATGGCTATACAGCGGGGATGCTATATCACGCAGAAAATGAATATACAGCAGGGAAGCTATAGCAAGCAGAAAATGGATATATAGTGGGGATGCTATAGCACGCAGGGAGGAAGTGCGTGAAAGTGTAGACATGCCCCTGATGCAGGGTCCCCAGTCCCCCTCCTCACAGCTGCAGAGCTCCAGTGTGGGGATGATGAGCATGGCTGAAACCCCTTCTTCTGCAAAGGGAGAGGTGCGGGTGCTTCCTGCAGCACTGGGAGGGAGCAGCTTGGTTTCCGTGTGCCTGCAGAAATGGGGGAGAGGAGGGAAGCCAGAGCACACGTGTGCGGTTGGGTGATGCACGCAGCAGCCCCGGGGACTGCTCGGGCTTTCTGTGCGCAGCGGCGATGCCTCTGCCACTTGCTGGAGCTCTGCACAGACATGTGAAGGGGATTTATTTTTTTGTTTTATTTAAGCAGACAAGCTGGCATGTGTTGTCATAGGGAAGGTTGAATAGGAGGGGTCTTGTTTGAGCTCCTGTGCACGTGTCAGTTGTCACTGGGGCTGTCGTTCACTTGGTTTTGCAGTGAGCAGCCTGAACGCCGAAAGGCAAAATTCAAACTCCTGCTCTTACCCACACACCCTGGATGAAAGTCTCCTAAAATCAGCCATTTTTTCGCTGATTTCAATAGGGTTTTGAACCAGGGCACAATTCTGCTAGAACCATAATGTTTACATTTATCTGAAGCCTATAAAGGGGGCCTACAGGAAAGCTGGGGAGGGACTCTTGATTGGGGAGTGCGGCGATAGGATGAGGGGGAACGGTTTTAAACTGGAAGAGGGGAGATTAGATTACATATTAGGAAGAAATTCTTTGCTGTGAGGGGGGTGAGCCCCTGGCCCAGGTTGCCCAGAGAAGCTGTGGCTGCCCCATCCCTGGAGGGGTTCAAGGCCAGGTTGGACGGGGCTTGGAGCAACCTGGGCTGGTGGGAGGTGTCCCTGCCCGGGGCAAGGGAGGTGGAACTAGGTGATCCTTAAGGTCCCTTCCAGTGCAAAGCATTCTATGATTCTGTATTATATTGTTCACTGTGGAGCAGGCTGAAACCCCTCATGTGCACTGTCTGGAGCACAAGATGCACACAGCGTTGGTGCCTTCATCTAAGCCAGACTGGAGAAATAAGGGTTATCCCCAACGTGGCCCTCCAGGAGACTGCTGCCAAGAAACGACTACAAAGCACGGTGAATGATACGGAGGCAGCAGATTGCAAAGGTGTTGCACAGAGGGCAAAAACGGGACGGAAGCTCTCGCGTCTCCTTTGAAACAGGATGCAAAGATCCTCTCATCTGTGTCTAGTTAGACAATGATTTGATCCCTATTACATATACGTATGAGCTCATCTCTTCTGGATTTAGCTACATAACCTTTCCGTAATCTCTAAATCAACCATACGCATTTTAAGTGGAGCTGCAGTTTTTCTTGTAGAAGTTGAAGCAGAGGAGCCCTCTTATCTGTGCAGAGCACGTGAGGACGAGCTCCCCTCCGTGGGGGAGGCAGCTGAAGCCTGATTTTGCAGAAGGTATAAAGGCTTGTACTAAATTGTTTTTAAGGTCTGTACTTAGTCACTTTGGAAAACAGCTTTTAGGGAACACCCATCACAAGTAAACTTACAAACAGTTTACTAATCTCATGTCTTACTGAGGCGCTGTGGACTGTTCTATCTTTTCTCCAAATAATGAAGGCATCATACATTTTCATCAAGATGCTACTTAATTCTTCTTTCCTTTACAGTCCTTTTACTAATGATGTTTCTTTCCTTAAAGCTGACTTCACATCAATTTAACAGTAGTTCCAAAGCTTTGTATGAAAGATAAATGCAGCTGTGCTCACAGTGCTAGTCTGCCTTCGCCTGAGCACTGAAATCATGTCACCCAAGCGCTATGACTGATCTAAATTGACAAGAGTAAAGACGAAAAAAAAATCTGGGTTTTCTGGTAAAGCGTACTTTTTGGAGATTTTTTTTTTTTCTTTTTCTTCTTGTCTTAGCAACCAGAAGTTGTTTCCCACGGGTGAGTAGAAGGGCAGGGTGGTTCTCTAAGTGGTGTTTCAGGTAGTTAATAGCAGTATAATTGAGGAGTGGTTTTGCCTTGCCGGGTGTATCAGGCAGCAGCGTCATTCATTGCTCCCTGAAGCTTTCCCAACACCTCGTGAACTGCAGTTCCTTTCTCTGGTAAAGGGCATTGCTTTCAGCTTGGCTGGTCAGCTCGTTTGTTCAAAAGGAACAACTAGGCAAGGCGTCCTCTGGGGAGGGGGGAATCTAACTCCAGCTTTGCAGGATTCATGAAGTTTCACGCTCGGGTTCCAAGACCATCAGCTGAGCGAATGGTCGTCCGAAGAGATGAAACAATTTCCCTTATTTCAAGCACCAGGTTGGCGGATGAAATTACTTCTGTGGGGGTTACACACCAGCACGGAGCAGCAATGGCTGGCTGTCCATGCAGGGGAGCCACAGCCTGTGTCCATGCTGAGATTTTGCTTTTAGCTGCAGGAATTTCAGTTTCCTTCCTACAATGCAGTAATTTCACTGCAGGGGGAGGTGTCTCAGCAGCTGCAAAGGACCAGGCTTGCACAGGGGTTTGGTTTAAGCATTAGCAAAAGCTTCCGAATGAGCTGGAACCCACTCCCCAAACCTCTTTTGATACACTAGATATTCCCTCTGTAAAATACTCTTGCCAATTTGGGAATGATAGCTGTAGTTTTCATTTGAACAATTTCCGTATAATGTTTAGAGAATGGGCCCCACAATTGTGTGCGTTCCCCTGGGTGAAGGAAACCCTTGAAATGGGGGTCCCCGAGGGTAACGGTTGTGTCAGCTGCAGCGTGAACTGGCCCCGTGTCACCACGGCTCTGTGCCACCAGGTTTGGGCCAGTCTCTTGCAATGAGCAAGACCTGGATGGACTCTACAGAAGAGAAACCCAGGAAAGTCTCTCTGGCCACGTCTGTTAACCCTGTGTACTAGGTATTACTTTTCACTTACGGAGAAGGTATTCTGAGCTGTCATGGTCATAGTCGTTGTCTTCAGGGAAATGGTTGATTCGGAAGCAATGTCCTTTGTAGATTCCTAAATGAAAACAAAGCAAACATAAAACATAAGGAATAGAACCAGGTAACGGCACTTCTGCCAGCTTGGTTTTATTTCCTTTTCCTCCCAGGCTGTATAAGTAAATTATTCTCCTGTAGTGTCGTTCACTGCCTTTTTTAATGGCATCAAGAAACCATCTCTAAGGTCAAGAATTCTGGGCAGACTGGGCTGAAGCCTAGCTGAAGGAAGGGAGAGCCAGGATGCCTGGGCTCTTTTCTTCAGTCTGCCACTAATATCGTTCTCTTGAGTTTTTTTAATCTCTCTGTGCTTTACTTTATCAGTGCCGTGCTTATCTTACAAGCATACCAAGTTTGCAAAGCCTCTTTTTGTTCCTAGAGCAACTGTCACTCTGGGTCCCTGCTCCATGGCTGGGGCTCTGCAGCAAAGCCAAGTGCCAACCCAGCACCCGTCAGCCCTCCTGTCTTGTCCCCAGGGAAGTGCTGGCTCCCCTTATCAGAGCTGAACTGTCTGAAGCCTCTTCAATTACTCTCTAGGCTCGGAAAACAAGTCCATAAATCTCTTCCTGCTGCAATTTAAGCCCATATGTCCCCCTCAAGGTTGGTTCAGCTTTTAATGGCGTATTTGTTTAGATAACTGGGAGCCAGTGCAGTCAGTCAGGGCGCGAGCGTGCACTCCTGATACCTGAAGTAACAACGCCAGCGTCGGCCCGATGAACCCCTCGCTCGACTGAACAAGATGAGGTTCAGCACTTTGTCCATCTGGGTAAAGCTTTACATTAGTATTTTGCATTATTTTCTGTGCCGGTTATCCGTAGCCACATCCAGTCCCAGCTGCAGCCGCGTAGCTGAGGCTGCTGTTGCGCAGGGACCTCTCCCCAGGGAGCTACTGCAGGAGCCAAGCCCCAAGGTGCGATTCTGCCTTGGTGCTTTCATTATTCATTAACCAGCGCTTTTGTGCTGGGGAACATACATCACGCAGGATGAGTTATCCTCTGCACAGGAGTTTCGGTGCTTACAGCTTGAGCTGGCAGAAGGATTTAAAAACCATCACTTAATACTACTTTAACAGAAGCACAGCTGCAGTCTGTAGGATATAAATGTGGATTTATTTCACTACCTATTACCAATGATTACAAAGATCTCAAAAGAATTACTAATACGGAGGATTTCAATTGCACCCTGTGAGTGTCAACTGCAGGTTTGTTACTACAGTGCATTTAATTCTTCCAGTAAATGATGTATCTACTCCAATGGCGGTAATGGCTCAGGCTTTCTCTGCACAGCACTTCAAAGGCTGTGAACAAGAAGTAAGTGCCTCACGTCACATCTGGAAGTGACAAACCCGCCCTGTCTGCCAGGCGGAGGAGAGCACTTCAGCTGGGACTTGCTCCTGCGAAGCGTGTTTGCCCATGCATGCCTCTGTTTGCCATCAGCTGGCTTGTTGCTCCTGATGGCTCTCCAGCACGGCAATCCAAAATTCAGATTTTAAAGATCCCAGTGCTTATTTTTATGGCAGTTCAGGCAATGAAACTAAATCAGTCCCAGCATAACAGGGCCTCTGAGACTGGGTGGTCATTTCTTTGAGTCTCTTCATTATGGTGTGCCAATTTAGAAGAAATACATTCAGAGTCTGATTTTTATCCTCTCCTATTCATTAAGGAAAAAAAAAATCTAAATAATCTTCTCACCTTAATTTCCTGCGAAATAGGTGTTTCAATAACTCTGCTCTTGTGTGTACACAGGTGGGGCCATCTCTCAGTCTGTATGTACTTCTCCAATAACTTCTAAGGTAAGTTGGTTGAATTTATCCAGAGCTGATACAAAAGCAGAAGTATCACAGGTAACCGAGCTCCCACAACTTCCTGCAAACAGGTAGATGCATGAAGGAGAGAGCTCTGTCCACCGAAGGCTGCCTTGTGAACTCGCACAGATCATGGGATGGACATGGGCACCAGCCCAAATAAATGTTCCATTTCCAGAAACTCAGTTAAGCGACAAGAAGTCTGCAAGACTGAATTGCTCCCCAAGCCTCTTGTGTTTGCAGCGCTGATGGATTGATGGAGGGGTTTGGCCTCTGTAAAATGGCCTTATGTTATTAAACTTCTGAATGAAATGGGCCCCTCAGCAGAAGTTTCTCTTGCAGGGAGGCCAGGAAGCCATCCCTTCCACCGCAGGACTGAGACCCCTCAGCAGGGTGGGACGGGTTGCTATTAGCAGTGTCTGGGCTTTTCCTCTTTTGTGGTTGGAGACCTTCATTTCCTGCTGCTTATATCTGGAGCCTTTCGCATGAAAGAGTATTAGCAAGTCTAGCAGAGGTGAAAAAAGAGGATAATTAGCCCCAAACAGAAAATTCTACATGTGCTTGAGAGTTCCTTTCTATTTCAAGTTTTTAGGAATACTGAGATTGGTCATTCCGGCCAAATTTTATAGACATAGCGAGTGACTGTGAGATTTGGACCTGTATCAATGTCTGGGAATCCAAAATATTCTTCCCAATATTTTTGCTGTAGATCAGATCACAGATATTGGTTCAAGGTCCTCCCTAGTGTCTGTGGTACTGGATAGCTAATAACAGCAGCAGACTGGATAAATTTTTTCCATAAACTTCACAGGTGTCATATAACTCAGCAGCAGCTCATTAAACTCTCAGTGAGGCTTGAAGTTGCTATCAAGAACTCTGGTGATCTATAGGGTACTGAGGGCTCTTTTAATCCACGAAGTATCAGAAACGGAGTCTTGCTAGGAAATGTAACAATACCTTTTTTTCATAATGATGAACTTTGAAACTCAGATTTGGAAAAAATTAAAACTAGCTGGGTGGAAGCTATTCTAGCAGTGGTCAGCTTTAAAAGCACAACAGCAGAGCCTGACTTGTACTTAAACACAAAAAATAAAAACAAAGCACAACTGAGATCTGATGAAATACCCAGCTCTGTGCGTGGCATGTAAAGCAATGCAAAAGAATAAAAGCTATGAAACAGAAGAGGTTGCAGAAAAAGAAATGCCTCCATTAAATTCAGAAACAACCATTCTGCAGCACCTGCACAAGGTCTGAACTCCCTGAAGCTCTTCTCAAAGGCTTCACAGAGGATGCTTCAAAGGAATGTGTAGACAAAGGTGGCCCCTGGTCCACGCTCAGTGAAGTCACGCGTGGGCCGCTTCCCACACCAGGATGTGACGTGGAAGAGAGATTTTCTTCTTTGCTTGAGTATGGGGAGACAGTCCCTGATATCCTTTGGAGAGGAAGATGGAATATTTAACTTCTACTGCTGTACCCACTAGAGAGAGATAAATAAACTGCAATCACTGCCTAACAGATACTAAAATATTGAGAAGCACTTCTGGATACCTCTTGAGAGTAAGATATAATATCCCACTGAGATGCTGTAAGTATTACTTCTTTCTTTGAATGATTACTGATACGTTTTAAATGATGCTTTTAGAAACACAAATATTATAATGCATTTTCTCCTCATAATAATAACTTTGTTCTGAATTTTGAGACAGGACTTCAGGATCTGGGTTAATGATAATGAAGAGGCAAATTTTCTGAAGTGTTGCTGATGGTCAAGAACAGGTTTTTTTCCACTGGTTGCAGTGTACTTAGCCAGCATTTAAAAACTAAAAATTGTTTCTGACGGTTTTACTCTGTGTTCAAGGACTTCTCTGACAAGGTTAGTACTTCCCAATCTCACTAAGTGTTGTTCAGATAACTATAATTAGAGTGTGATGTACTCAGATAATGTGATAAGGGAGGGAACTGTAGTTCCTAAGTGAAGATTAAGCTTTGTTTTGGGGTTTGAGATCTCAAAGTACATAGAGTTTGCAACAGTAAATCAAAGTAGTGATCCCAAATTCTGATGACATACTACCTTCTCCTTGCTCTTTCTCAAATAATCCTTTAATAATCCTGCCTGTACCACTGCAGAATTGTTCACTGGGGTTTTATTTTTTGATGACTGAGAGCGATGGTTAATGCTGTAGGATGCAAATGCTTATTAACTTTGGTTGTGCCATGCATTACATGATCACGTTGTTGGCTGTACCCTCAGTTGTGTCTTTGAAACAGCCATTTCCCGTGGTTAGTATTTTATCAATGACAACATTCCCCAATGCCCTGGAAGTGTTTGCACAAATCAGCACTGGAAGATAGAGCACTTAAATGTCTGACAATGTTTGTCAAGACAGGCTGTACTTTTGTTTTCTCCTCCCCCCTAATCCTGAAAACTATATAAACCAAGATCTTTCCATAACGCTAGTGTTCTGTTGTCATTTAAAATAGGTTTCCACCATGCAAGACGCTAGCAGCTTTGCAGCAGAGGACCTTGTCTGCGGGGTACTTCTGTCAATAGCAATTTTTGTCTCCTTGCTCTGAGCAGAAGCTTACAGGAGGCGATATCTAATAGCAGTGGGAGACACATGAGGATAGATGGGTTGAGCTGCTGCCTCCTCCTCCATCAACAGCTTCTGCAGAGCTATTGCTCAATTAACTATTTCGTCTTCCGGCCCTCTCGACTGCTCTTGTTGGTGAGAGTATGCAGTAAAACATCAGTTTTGGGACTTGATTAGGAAGCTTTTCTGGCATTCTCATGGGACACCAGACATTTACGACCTCCTTGGATCAAGCTCGCCTCTGCCAACACGCCACATTCTTGTAGCTCTCGAGCAGCTAAAGATACTGCGTGCGCACACGTGCACACTATTAATAGAGTTAAGCAGGGTTTTCTCCTGAGGGGGGTTATACTGATGGAATGAGCGCTACGAGTGTCAGCTGCAGAAGTGGTCGCACGGCTGCAGCAACTACCTGCGGGCAGGTAAATACATCCCGTAATTGTCCAGCCTAAAATCCCACTTACCAGCTGATTTCTTTCTGGCAAATGTGGGTCTTCTGGGATGGTTTGAAGACGTGGAAGGAAATGATTTTCAAGACCATTTGACAGCAAGTGCTTGCAGATACAGGGAATACAAGTTGCAAGGAGCTGACTGTGTATTAAAAATAAGGCAATTAGCAAGGAGCCATGGGAAATTTGGCCCGGTGGTTCTGCTTGTTGCATCTATTCTGTGATTAAATGCTGTGCTTCAGTTCCAGAGCCAACCGTTAGCCTGATTTACTGCAACACTTGAATATCTGAATCTTTAAATGACAAGTTTTCTGAATATATCAGCACAGAGAAGGCTGACTGACAGATAACATCACTGACAACAAGAAAAGTGTGACAGGCAGAGCGGGGCTGTTGTAACAGAAGTTGCCTGAACACAGTGTCCATCTGAGCATGCCACGTGGGACTGGGTTTCCTTAATGGCATGGCTTTGCACTTCCCTTGGACAACAGTGGAGAACCTCTATTTATAGTGAGTGAGAGTGTGTCAGCGCTGGAGTCTGCCAGGGGAGAAAAGAAAGAGTTATATGTTTTTTTCCTTAGGAAGATTTCTCTGCTGACAACTTCTGAAACCCTTTGCAGTGTGATTTGAGCAATAGTGAGCAAAGAAGAGCAGACAGGCCAAAAAATGTTCTTCTCCGCAAAATTTAAATCGTGGCATCTATCTGTGCCCTGTGTTCATTTATTTGATTATCCACCAGTACAACTCCCCTGTCTCACTGGATTGACACACAACAGCGAATGCAGCTGCCGAGTTAACTTGCCTTTCTCTTCATCCCTCTCATCACAAAATAACGCTTGAAAAGAGGAATGGATGCCGCACCTCCTTTTACTTTCAAAACATGCTTTGTGGTGCTGATGCTCAAACAGGGACTATTATGGTCCTCAGCTCTCCACTCAGGCCACAGGGAACAGCACTAGGTATTTTTTTGTAACTTGGCACTTTCCATGTTAAATTGTCCCGAGTTCGATTATTTGTCTCCTGCTGTTTGCCGAGAATTTCACAGGCCTGTCCTTAAGTTACTTGAATGAGCACAGATCCTGTGAGCCTCTGCCAGAGGATGTTTAATGATGTCATTATAAAAGAAATCATGAAGTATTGATGCAGGTTGTGTGCAAAACACACCCCATATGAATTTGCTGCTGTAATGCCACCTTCAGCTCCACAGAGGATGGAGCCAGCAGAGAAAAAAGCCTCGGGAGGTTAAATACACGTTTATTGGGTGTCTGCCTTTGAGAAAAGTTTGGCTGTTGTGACAGCCTCACAAATCTGGAAACTTCAAAGCATAGTTTGTTTTTGAGACAGATGCTGTCTGACACCCTCTGAGTCCTGCCAGTCCGGGAAATATTTGTCCATATGACAGTTTGTATTTTTGTTTCATCCTGAAGGTGAATTTGATGAAGAGCATTGCTAGTACCTGGGGTTATGGTCATACTTTTGCCAGGGTAGGTCTTATTTTCAGAAAATGCTTAGGATCTAAAAAGATTAGAAGTCCATTCCCATAAATGTGGGCTAGCAGAGTACCATAAACCAGCTGACCAGCATGTGCGGTCTGTGCGTGTCATGGTCAGACCAAAGGAAATTCAGCTCAGCCGAGTCTTTAAAACTCAGGAAATTATCCTGAATCTTAACCATGTTTCTCTACAGATGTTGAGACAATGAAACAATAATCTTCTATTTTTCCTCCTAAAAATCATAGAATCATAGAATACCAGGTTGGAAGGGACCTCAAGGATCATCTGGTCCAACCTGTCTTGGCAAAAGCACGGTCTAGACAAGATGGCCCAGCACCCTGCCCAGCTGGTCCTTTCCTTCTCTTTCATCCCATAACTCAGGATTCACCTTTTTCTCATTGAATGGAGCTGAACTGCCCACTTAGGGGCCAGATTCTGATTTCAGTGCAGTGGACTCAAATCTGTCTCATCCAGTAACAGTGGTATCAGAATCTGGTCTTGTCCTTTGTTTGCTCCCCCTCTACTTTCCAGGCAAAAAGAAAATGATTTTAAAATGTTCAAATGTATGAAATTTGCCCCACTTTCTTCCTTAGGAGCTGTCAGCTCTAACAAACCCTTTGGGTTCTTCTTTTTGATCTATTTTCAATTGTCTGGTGGGCAAAGCAAAACTCCTCCTTGAGTCTCTTATTTTCTTATCTTCTGCTGTGACATGAATTTCCCCCTTTTCCAGTCCTCCCCCTCCGCTGCCTACAGACCCTCAGCTCCTCAGAGCTTTTCATCCATCCCCTCGCTGCCACGTGAATAACTGCCGGTTTCTTTTGCTGCCTGCTCCATCTCACTCTTCTTCAAGGTTTTCAAACCCAAAACACCTTCTCGGTGTGTTTAACACCTTGCAAGGGCTCGGACGGCACCGGCGGTGGCACTGGAGGAGATGTGCACCTAGCAGCTCGCAGCTGCTTCTGCCCACGCGCTTGGAAATGAGCTGATGTTGGCAGGGGACCGCGCTTGCTCTCATCCTGGCCTTTATTCTTAGCACTCGCCGTTCCCCTCAACTCTGGCAAAAGCACGTTTTCTCTAGGAACAGGCCTCAGTTTATCTTGTCATTGACGTGCTCAGTCCCACCATTAACTTCACCCCACTTCTTCTCTTACCTTCGTGTAGTAGCTAATGCTCCCCCCTGTATTTATCACACACTTTCTATGAGTAAATACTCTCAAGTATTTACTCTAGGATATTATAATCCGCTTTCACCGACTTGTCTGCCCTGTGGCAGTGTCTGGTCCGGTTGCCTTTTGCTGTCTGCAACCTCACAATGAAGGTTGTGTTGCTCTATTCCTTGCATTGCTTTTCTCTACAGTGGTCTCAAACTGTAGTAGAGCTCATGCTCCACATTTCTGAAGAGCCATCTCCACTGACCTGAGTGCCAACTTCACAGCCATAAATAGCGACCCGCAAGGTTCCTGCTTGGGCAGTTTGACCTTTATGTCATGACCACCCTTTTCTCTTCTAACACTCTTGAGTTTCCCGAGGCCCAGATGTGGTGCCTTAGCTGATCTGTGGATGCTCACCACTGCCCGAAGAAGTTAGCCACGTAGGAGAAGATGCATCTTGCTCACATGGTGAAGTCGTCTGCTGTTGAGTGGTGACTTCTAGTTGTGGCTTGAAAAATGTTACTCTTTGAGCAATACTATTTTGGCGTGCTGCAACTCACAACGTAACACCTGAATGCTATTTTGTACAGCCTGGTAAAGCATCTCCAGATTCTGGACTACCTACGCGAGAAGGCATCCAGGGAGGTGCCTACAGAGGCTCAGTCAGTCTTAATTCAGGTGGGTACATACAGCCTCAGCAGCTGATCTTCTGTTTTCAGCTGGGCAAATATCATCAAAGATGTTGTGTACTTGTGCAAGAAATGAACAGATGCAGAAAAGATGCTTTGCCAACGATGACTTTAAAATTCTATGACAGCCTTTTGTTCCATTACAAGATTTTATTTGAGACCCTGAGTGATGTTAGAAAATCCGTGGCAGCGAAACTCATTTCCCGAAGATTCACCTCACCTGCACATCTGGGAGCTAATAAAACACATCACAGTGTCTGGCTGCTGTCCTTTGAATCCTCTTCAGTCATTACAAAACTGCTGCCAAAAGTCCTAAGTGTCCTTGTGCTACAACAGTGAATACCAATAGTATCAGCGAAATGTAGGACAGCAGCAAAGTACCTAAGAGTTGATTGTATGTTACATGTTGTTTTGAGCTACTTCATTTCCATTTTCTTCGAATGTTCCTCTCAAAAAATGGCATTTTGGCCACAGAAGTCATGATGGAGGTTATTCAGCAATGCTCGTGTCCCTTCCCAGCCGCCCTTCCTTAGCCAAACAGCAGACAAAAGAGCGTGAGGTGTTATTTCACTACCACTGCTCAGGCATCCCCAGGAGCCCCTCTGTGCATTGCTGATGGTCTTCCTACTACCATTTGCAATTTGCTCCTTATTATCCATGTCCTCTTCTGCTGCTTCTTGGTTGGCAAAGTGGGGGAAAATCCAGGGGGTTCTGTGGCTTATCTTAGTCTTTTTTTGTTGCTCCTTTTTGTGGAGCTTATTGAGGGAATGACTCTGTTTTCTAGGAAGAAACGCTGACATCCTTCCAGCCCTGATGTTCCATTTGCACTTTGTAAATCATCTGCACAGCGAAAGAGGGGCAATTCCTCAGGCTGGGTGTGACAGGATTTTTTGGGGGCAACGTTGGTGATGCTGCTCGAGGAACTTTTTCAAATCAGTGCGAAGTTAGCCCTGCCACGGCGAGCGTTCCCATGCTTGGCTCAGTCCCAAGAGACTGTCAACATTTCTAGTTGTCACGGGGCTGTTAACTCACTTTTCTGTGTCTGCTTTTCTATCTACCACCACGGCCCACGCTTGCTGTGTTCTGCCTTCACACCTCGTCTCGGCCTGCATCTCGTGCCGCAGTCCTTTATCCCGGCAGCCCAGAAGTTTGTCTCACCACTCATTTCCATACTTTGCTCTGCTGCTGCTTTGCCAAAGCTGTTTCTGGGTGGCTGATATAATTGTTCTCTCCCTTTTAAAATGAATTTGGAGCTTGGATAGAAACCTCCATTAGAGTTTTGCAGTCAGCTTTTCTACCTTAGCTAAAATTGGTCTAACACTTGAGTTGCTGTTGGGTTCTTAGGTGAGCATCTTCACCCATCACAGCTTTGAACTGAAAGTCATTCGCCAACGAGTTCTCAGGTCTCATGTACATTTTGGTCCAAAATGCCTTAATTTGAAGAGGTACTCGGTAACCAACAGCACTTTTGACAAAAATGTGTCAGAGTCTAACTTGTTATTCACAACCGTAACTAAACAGTGGCCATCATAGGCCACACCTCAGAGAGCTGTGGCGGCCTGTAGGCTGGCGAGGGTTCAGATATATCTTGATTTGGACCAAAATCCACTTTTTTTCCCCCGCAACGTTCTTGACCCTGCCATACCTTCACTGGTACAAAGACTGCTCATTCAGGCAGATTGCTGCCAGTCCATCAATCATTATGAGAGGGCTGAAATGCCAAATTTTACCGGATGCAATTTTGAGAACAGATAGTCATTTTGTCTGATGAAGCGTTCATATGCTGCAAAATGACAAATCGTGTTTATTTTCGCATTGTCAAACTGTGCTTTTTTCCTGTGTTGGCACAATTGGAATCAAGTTTCCCTTAAGGGATAGTTTGGTTTTTATCCATCTGGTTTCTCTTACTTCAGTAAGTCATCAGTTCTCCCTCATTAACGTGGTGATCAACCAAGGCTTGATGGTTTCACCTCTTACGATCACAGCATGTCTATAAAGCCTGTGTCATGGCTCGTCACTACCTGGGGGAGGAAATTTAAGGAAATGGACATTCATGTCTCTTAAAAGTCCCTACTGAGTTTATAATTTGAGACATAGTCATGGTCATGTCTGGGGATGAACACTGTTCTTGAATGAGATGAAACATAACCAGTACAATGTGTGATGCTTTGTCCCCTGTATCTTCTGCCACTTCAACTTTCATGCACTTGCTGCCTTTTCATTCTCAATTTCTACTTTAAGACCCTCTTAAATCACCGTTTTTTCAGGTTCCCGAGACAGCCTCATTCCAGAACAGTTAAGGTTTGCAGTTGTCATACATCAGTCTCAGATTTAAGAAACTGTTCACAATGAGGACCTGGGTAATCCTTGGGGATGTTTGAGGTAGCATGCACAGGATGCTTCTGTAATGGAAAAAACCCTCCAGATCTAGTCAGTAGAAAAATGGTTCATATTATTGATACTCCTTGTGCGATCTCTTGGTGTAGCAGAAGCTTACAAGGCATCACATAATTACCTTTCTGCATAAAACGAATTATTGTCTGCTCTAATAGCAGGGAATGTCTGTAAGCTGACATCTAGAACTGAACTCTTTCTTTACAAACCTTCTTTTGGCTCATTCATGCACCACAAAGTTTTTTTTCATGAAAAAACAGCGAGGGTTACATTGGAAAGCAGTGATATAGGAGCTCACTAGTTAACTGATTAGGCATATGCAAGATATTTGGACACTCCTGGAATCTTGTAATGTTTCCATGTCTCTTCAACCCATGGTGATTCATTATAAGATGATGGCATTTAGAAAAATAGTTGGATATTGAAGAAGCAATAGGGAAATTTCACTCCATAAATCATCTTAATTGAAGGGAATGCTTGCAATATGTCTGTCTTCATAATGCAGTGACCTTGAGTTGGATCTGCATTCATTTTGGAGCATGTCTTCCTCATTTCTATGCCAGCTTGTTGAGTTATACATAGAAACTAAACCTCTAGAGATTGATCATGCACAATCAGTGATGCGGGACTGAAACAAGGCAGATGACAACGGGGAATCTAAAGGTTAGGAGAAAGGGGTCTAACTGCCAAACCCTGCTGATGGCTGGATTTGGGACACGCAAGGCAAAGGTTTCAAAAATCATCTGCATGATGTATTACTGGAAAAGACACTCCACTAGGAGAGATTAGTGTGCTGCACCCAAGAGACTGTGTTGTCTAGTTGCATACTCATGGCTTGGGAACTCATACCTTGGGAACAAATAGCAGAGCTGCTGGTTAGAAAGACGAGGTTCCAGTGTGAAAAAATAAAAGGAACAAAAATATTTTGCAACAGTAATATATCCTGGAAGAAAATATAACGGAAATATGAAGGACTTTAGCTTGAATTAGAGTTATTACTGATTTGGTTAGTCCCGATTCCCAGCAGTATGTGCAACCCATAATGAGCCACACCTTCATAGAGGGCAGGTGCTGGCGGGCTCAGGGGTCTCAGGCATTTGGTGGTGGAAGGTGTGTGTGTGTGTCCCCGTCTGCGGGCAGCATCCTGCGGGAGATGGGGCAGGCTGGTCTTTGAGAAGGGGAGGAAAATGATGAGCAGCTGTGGGGGAATAAGGGCCTGGGGGAGGAAGGCAGAGAGCAACGTAGAAAAGGAGGAGGAAAAGAAGCGCTTTGGGGCAGAGTGGGAAGAACAGGAGGTGGTTTGCAGGGGAGGAGGAAAAAGCTTGGAAGAAAGTGGGAGGGAGAGAGAGCTGAGGAGGAGGAGGAGGAGACGGTGGGTGGCCGGAGGCGAGGAGAGGGCCTAGGAGGACAGCAGGAGCTTGGCAGATTGGTGGTGCCTGTGGAGACGGGGACCAGATGGCGACCTGGGTCCTCCCTGAGCAGCTCTGCCTGCGTCCACAGCCCTGCCCAGCTCGGTGTGTGCGCCGCCCGGCCCCAGAGCCAGTGCCCGTGCTGCTGGCAGAAGGTGAGGGGATGCACAAAGCCGCTGCCTGATGAAAATTAAGAGCCTGAAACTTACAATTCCCAGGACTGATTTAAATTATTGCAGTTAACAAATGACCTAATACATAAAAATGGGGAGGGCTACCAAATAGATCTGTTTAAATGAACACATTTGGCTCCTGCACCTGAAACTTTCTATTTCCTAATGCAAACTAAGCAGTGACAAATAAAAATGAGACTGCAAAAGCAGCATGACCTCTTTAAGCTTTAATTATTCATTGGAACTGTTTTCTTCTCGCTGAGATCCAGAGCAACACATTTAAGCAGGTTCCTCTCAGGTTTATGGAAGATGTAACTTCCTTGTTACACCAGCTAATAAATACAACTAAACACAATGGCCCAACAATATTTGTAGAAACAGCATTTGGGAAAATGTATCTAATGAATCAGAAGTGCTTCAATCCAGTCGGTCTTGAAAAGTAAAGCATATCATGCAAAATTACAATGCACTAAAGCACAGATGCATAAATATTTTATTGCCGAGATTTCTGAGTTTACTTTCAGTATTTCAGAATTGCATTTTACTATGAAACGTCTCTACCTGCACTGGGGAAGGATAATGGTGGTGGTAGCTTTGGGCAAGCCAGCCTGGGATCTCAGACTTGGATTTAAATAATTTATCTGAGAGTCCCAGCCCTTATCAGCATCAGGCACATCTTCCATTGTAACCAGAAATGCCTATTGCTTTTTGCTGTCCTAGGATGGCACGGAAGTGTCTGGGGAGGTTCATAGCTGGGAGGAGAAAGCCAAGAAATTTTTCTTTTGCTGGGAAGACTGTACACAAGGCAGGTGCCCCCGTGCCCGGTGGCGCAGGCTGTTGTGCCATTGACTCCCTCACAGCCCTCCCTCATCAGTCCTTCATCTCTCTCCCTGCCCTTGAAAAACAGCATCTCGGGGACCATATTTCCTGCTGAGCTTTGAAAGCAGGAGAGGACCAGTTTGTCACCACTTCGGCGAGCCCCCCCGAGAGGTGCGCAGCTTGGGAGGCAGGCAGCGGCTCCGACCGCCCGGGAATGCTGCCACGCACAGGGGGAGATTTACAGCTCCTCTCCCCTTCAGACACTTCATCTGGTGCGATGCAGAGCTGACAGCTCCTCATTTACAGGTATTGCAAACTCCTCTTCCTCCACAGGAGCCTGTAGAGGCTGTTTGGGGTCCCACACACTGAGCCCCCCCGGGGCAGCATCCCTGCAATGGTCCTGGCAGACGGGTGCAGGCAGCCAAAGGGCAGCTTTCCAAAACCCGCTTCTCTTAACGGGGCCATGCTCTGGTACTTACTCAATCTTTACAACTCAGTGATACGCTGCCAATATATTTTTGCCAAGGAGACAAAAATACGTCTCTTCTTCCTACTCCCTCAGCCTATGAAAAATCTCAGTTGTGTGCAAAGAGACTCTGTGTGTGTACGTATATGTGTGTGTATTTGGGGGGGAAAAATAGAGTTTCTGTTAATTTATTTTCCAGTTGAAAACCTGCCTTGTAGCCAGGGAAGCACTGTCTCCACCGTGTATAAATTTGGGTAGAAAAGCCTCACTTTGTGCTGAGCAGAAATGGCAGTGTGTGCAGTGGGAATTGGGAGCAAATCCTTTAACTGCTCTGAGTCCCTGTTTCTCCCCTCTAGGGTAGAGCTATGATGGCTTATAAATAGTTTGGGGATTTATGGGTCAGAGAGCCCTATATTAGCAAAGTTGCCTAATAACGGGTGAAGAAGAGAGGTATAACCCTTCTAAGGTGGGGAGCACTCTGTTTAAAAAGTGCTTGAATGTCCACAGGGACCAGAGAGACTCCAGGTATTTGACACGTTAACTTAATTTTTAATTAAGCAAGACTCTCCCACACAGCCATGGTTTGGATTCTAGCTATGCTCTCTGAATGGTTTGGGTACTTTAAAAGCACTTGGTAAAAAGAGGAGGGATCGGAAGCTTTTTCTAAGCTTCACAGCAACTTTGCAAACTATAGGCTCCAAAAAGGTGTATTTCTTTTTCCTCCTTTCCCTCCCTTTTCCCCCAGACCTCGCATGACTTCAAGGCATCAAATGTTAATGAAAGTTTGCCAGGCTTCAAGGGCTGTGAAATGGAAGTTAAAACTCCCGCACCATAGGATGGTTCTAAAAATACTCGGTCGTGTCGAAACATCAACCAGCTCCAGCAGCTCTCCCGCACACAGCGCTACCGACACATCAGGTCTTTCTCTCCTAAATAAGCTCTTGAGAAAGTTTTCATAGTGACTCTAGATCGCTCATGCTCCATAGGCTGGATTCACCGGGTTATGTGCCAGCAAATACCTCCTGGAAAGTGAGGATCTGCCGTGTCATTTAACGCTAACAGTGCTGCGAGGGAAGCGCCAGCATCCGAGGGGGGATGCACTGAAGCCTGCTCTGCTATGACTCCATCCAGGTGACTCCTATATGTGATATTCATCCCCCAGGACAAGCACAGCCCGAAACACCAGCCCTGTGGGGTCTGCAAAGCTGAGCCTGATGCCAGCCCATTCACGATTAGGGTCCAGCTCCTGAGCTTTGCTCTTTTGTGTCATTTATTGTCCAGAGGGCTGGGGTTTGTAGGCTGAGTTTCTACATTTTAGACATGGCAACACCTAAACCCTTCTGCAGATCTGCTCCTGAATGCTCTCGAGTAGCAGAGCCGTACCCTCATGAGATGTCAATGCTTTTCTGCAACAGCTCCACGTGCCTCGGGCGATTTTAGCTGATGCGTCCTGCTAACCAGCCACTACTCGATATGCCAGGTGTACCTTCACTGACTTCTGAGGGGCTCTAGCAGAGATACTGTCATCCCTTGTGCTTTAAAGGTGGGTTTTGTTGGATTTATTTTTTCCCCTAACAGCGCTCTCATGAGTGGGAATCCAGGAGCTGGATTTCCTGCACCACAGACTCCTTTCTCTTCTCCAAGAAGCGCAACATACTTTCTCCCCGTGAAGCGAATGAGAAGCCTGAACACAATGATTTGGATCGTGACTTCAAGCACAATCTTGAGTGCAGTGTCTAACCCGTTCCCATCACAGGAGAAGCCACGGGAGGCTGTGACTCAGCTGCGCCTCTGAGTCACGCAGCATGATGCTCCCCTGCTCCCGGGGGATGGCACTTCACCATTAGCCCCTGTTGACAACAAACTACGGCTCTTCATCGCCGGCTCGGACCTTAGCGAGATGTCTGGACCCCGAACTCTGGCCATTCCCTGCTGCGCCATGCCGGGGAAGGGATTAAGGGACAGGGAGAGCGTGTCTCCAGCCCGCAGCGCCAGACCCAAGGCGGGTGTTTGCTTCAGGTGTGTGCAGAAAGGCTGGTGTTCGCCGGCGTGGGCAGGCTGCCTGGCCGTGCTCCAGCCCGGTGTAAGTACATTGCGAGTCAGGCTCAAATTGCTATTTTTGAGCAAGTCACTAGAAATAATTCATGTACGCGCAAGTTAAAATTCTGCTTAAAAATCACTCTCTGCCTCGGAAGCTTGAAACCGGGGAGATCTACAATAGCAGATATTGAATTTCATTTTGCTATGTTCTTTCCAGCTGTTGTGGCAAGCTTAGATCCTCATCTTGCATTTCTTCACTTTAAAGATCTTTTCTCATGCAAATTTCTCCAATTCTAGCACTGGCAGGACCAGCCGCACATGTAAGTGTTGTGAAGAATCCGCCCCTTTAACTGGACCAGATAAAGCCTTGCACCAAAATCTGAAATACATTGTATTTTTTAAGTGAAAGTTCAAGTAATAAACCTTATTCTTTTAAGGATTTCAAAATAAATTTCCAGATCTTGGATTAATTTATCTGACAGTATGAATCGAGGTTTTTGGAAAGCTGGGAGGTGGAGGTTTGTGTCTGCTAGTTTGTGTGAGCAACAGCACAAAAGGAAAATGCTTTTTCATCCATATGAGCTTCTGTAAATTGTATTCTATTCTTAGGAGAGTAAACATAATGTAAAAAATAATAAATCTAATAATTTAAACCTTGCAGGAAAAGAGGCAGGAGCGATGGGAACCTCTGAAATGATAAATGTAAGAATTTATTCCACTGCCACTGTTGGGTTATAAATTAGTTTTATTTTTCTTTTATTTCTTGTTGTTGACAAGTTGGGTTGCATCGCTATCCGGTTATAATGTTTACAGATAAGAAAATCTTGAAGGTCAAAAATTCTGTCCTTAGTTATTCTTGTATAAGGTAATCTTCTTGTGTTGGTGACAATGTGGAGTGATCTCATGTCGCCATGGGTACCTGAATCCTGCCTGTCTAACAGCGACATTCTCCAGCCCTATCCCTCCCCTTAAGTTTTTACAAAGATAAAAAAAAGGTATCTACAAGAAAAGCTTCATGCGTGATGCAGATGATGGCCTGGAAGAAACACTTTTCTTTAAGAAAGCACACTGTGCACCCATGCACAGTTGGGGTGATTAATCAGCTTCTACTTGACTGCCACCAGTAAGAATTTTGCCCATTTTGCCAATAAGAATGCTCCAAAACGCAGAACGAGCCCAAGGTGTTAATAGTGTTCATTATAATGCCTATGTGTTGACATCAAAACTGCCAAATTTCAGATGGGTAACTCTGTCCTCATGGCAGCCTTGACAAGGGGGACGCGCAGCAAACTCAGCTGCAGCTCTAATTTGTGTTAGACCAGCACGAGGAAACTGGGAAATTGCTGAAATCCAGATTATGGGGGAGAAGTGAGCCCAGCATCTGCCCACAGCTGATCATGGAGGGGAAGCACAGACCTGCGGTAAAATGAAGGTGAAAAAGAAATGGCATCCTTAATTACGCCTTCCCGTGCTTCTGCGCGTTCAGTTCAGTGCTCTAATACCCGCTGGATGTAGCTTTCCTTGACAGTTTTGTAACATCTAAAGGAATGAAAAGAAAATGAAGAGGAAGCAAAGTGTACGGGCCTTGATCGTGACAGGGCTCCAGCTCTTTGAATGTTAGCTTTTCTCCCTGCTACAGCATGAAAGTTTTTGGTCTCTGCTAAATCGCGCTTTGAGTCAATGTGGATGGATCATGTACATGAAAGACCTGGAGCAACAGTTTCTAGAGGCTGACAGCATGGTTGTGGATCAAGACTTCTGCCTTTTTCTTTATCGATGGGATGGACTGAAGTCTAAATTTGGGTCTTTGTGCTGAAAGTCTTTATGCAATCTTATTTTAAGGGGAAAAAAACCCCACAACAATAAAAAAAAGAGTACTCTCCAGGAAGGGGGATCAAGCAGTGCAAGCTGCACTTTTTTCTTGCCAGCAGGATTTCCTTTTTACTAAAAAATTTGAGTTCAGTAGTATGCAGCTGCCAGGTAAACCAGAGACCTCAGCTGGAAGGTTTGGACCTGCAGTTCCTGGAAATGGGACAATATAGTGGATATCAGATAAACCAGCTTGTACATACCACCTCGCTGTGAATTAGGACTGCCCTTGCATTTTGCTGTCGTACAATCAATGTTCAGAATCAGAGTCTTTCTTTCACATGGTCAGGGGGCTTAATTCAACCCTGGAATAAACGGGCAGCTAACAATGGGCCAAACTCTGCTTGGATGTTGCTCGAGTTAATTAAGAAGAGTAGCATCAGGGCTAAATTTGGCAAGGAGTGTTTAAGCGACTGCTTTCGGAGACAGGGAAGAAAAAACCCCTTGCTTAGCTCACTGCATCCAGCTCTTCAAATGCAAATTAACCTGTCAACATCTGCATGCAGCCACACAGGACAGCTGCAAAAAGGAGCTCCCAGCACCCAGAAGAAGGGCTGGAAATGTTTAGTTCTAAACAGCTATTTTCTAAAATAATTTCTAGTAAATAAGAATATATTTAAAGTCGTAAACTGAGCATCTGCTACATGAAACAAATGGAGGACAGCATGTGAAAAGAAACATATGTCAAGTATGCACTTCAAATGCATTGACTACTTCCCTCCAAAACAGAGCGAATTTAAACACATTTGCAGCAAACACTGAGAAAAAATTGCCTCTGCAACCCAAAGAAGAGCCTCAAATAATGGCACAATTTAAGCTTGGCCATACCTTGCCTTTCCCGTGGTGGAAGAGAGCAATTCACTGTATTTTGGCTGCTGCCTGGCTTCTTATACTGAGGCACACGTTGGGAATGCCAAGCCCAGACGGCTTTTGTTTGGAGCGAACACTGTCCCTTTACCAGTACATTTAAAAACCCAGCAAACCAAATCACTGCGGGAACCAAAACGTACCAGATTCAGTTCATAGGAGGGAAGATACGAAAATACCCCCGTGCTTTTTATAAAGTATCTTATATGGCAGCAGTGGAGAGGGCAACATCCTCACTCGGACTGATTCAGCAATGTGTACAGCAGGAACCGCGCTCCGTCGCTGGAAGGGGATTGCTTGTGACTCAATCTCTTCCCTCAATACACTGCAACTCGGGGAAATTGCATTTCAGTATTTTGTTGAGCCCATTATCCTCAGACAAAATCTTTACTGACTTAACTGAAGCTCTTACTTACAAAACAAGTAGAGGATAAGGCCCCCTTCAGCAGGCAAGAGGAGAGGTTGGATTTCAGCTCTAAAGGGTGCAACTCTCCTTTACAAAGTAGCGTGCAGGAATATTGTGCTCTTGCTTTCAGGGCACAGGACAAGCTCTGATGTCTCTCTTCTTTTTTTTTTTTTTATGTGTCAGGGGAACAATCTCCCTACCAAACCTGGGTCGCCGTGCCATGTGTCTATCTGCCGAGGCTTTGCTAAGTTTTTGGTCATGCGGCCTTGACGTATGGGTGCAGCCATCTCCTATGGTCCCCTCAGGAGAGAGGGAAACCAGGATGGAAACAAGCCACAGCAGCTTCTGCAGAAATCATTTTCATAGAATCATAGAATCATAGGGTTGGAAGGGACCTCTGGAGATCATCTAGTCCAACCCCCCTGCCAGAGCAGGGTCACCTTAGAGCAGGTTGCACAGGAACGCGTCCAGGCGGGTTTTGAATGTCTCCAGAGATGGAGACTCCACCACCTCTCTGGGCAGCCTGTTCCAGTGCTCTGCCACCCNCCACTGAAAAGAGCCTGGCCCCATCCTCCTGACACCCACCCTTTAAGTATTTGTAAGCATTAATAAGGTCACCCCTCAGCCGTCTTTTTTCCAGACTAAACAGACCCAATTCCCTCAGTCTTTCTTCATAAGAGAGGTGTTCCAGTCCCCTAATCATCTTAGTAGCCCTATGCTGCACCCTCTCCAGCAGTTCCCTGTCCTTCTTGAGCTGGGGAGCCCAGAACTGGACACATTGCTATGATAATGTGGTATAATTAAACAGGACTTAAAAAATCCCACATTTATAAAAACCCATGGTTTGTGCCAACACTTTCACTCATCTGTGGGTTTTTAGCCTGAATCAGGGTTGACGAAATAGTGAAGATCTTTGACTCAGCTGACAGCGTCGGGCTTTGTCCCATTCACCTCGGTATACCATAGCATCTTACTAACACAAAATGAGAAGACCGAAGAGAAAAGCCTCTGGAAAATCCAGAAACCTGCCAGACACAACTGCGGTTCCCAGGGAAAACCTCAGAAAGGCGATATCGCTTCCTGCCCCTTCGCAGCGCCTTCAACCTCTTTGCTTGGGTTTTGCTTCAATATTTTTTTTCCTCCTGATCCTGGGAACTACAATTACGGAAACGAAGAGCCTCCATTGTAACAGCAGTGAACTGACATGGCCCAGCAGCGGAGCCGGGGTTTTAATCCCCTTGGCTTGCAGAGCAGCACAGTGTGCTATTGAGTGTGTGTCCACCATGGCAACAGCGGTGGTGCTCCAAGAATTCGATTTCCACAGTGCCCCTGGGCCTTGCCTTGACATCTTCATTGTTCCACAGTAAAATAAATAAATAAAAATCCAAGGGTAGCGTAAAGGCAGCACAAAATATGGAACACTATAGAACAGGGTTACCTAATGGTTAATTTGGAAAGGAACATATCATTAAAAACGTATGAAGGTGGCTACATATTGATGCTGTATAAATATTTAAAGGAATGCCTCTTGTAAGGGCAGCATTCCAAGCTACACCTAAAATAACGTGTGCAAAGGAAAATTAAAAGAATATTTCACCATTCGAACTTCTTTAATTTGCCTTCGAAAGGCTTTTTCAGTCCAGCTACTGAACATTAGTATGGGAAAGGATATCAGACAAAACTCATTTTTGGTGTAATTCTACCAAAGTCAGCAGAGTTAAACTGAAGATGATTTTTCTGGCCTTTTAAATAGAGTGTAATTTTCTCCATGGGTAGTTATTAAATGCTATTGAGAGAGATTGCTGCAGAAAGCCTTTGGAAAGGCTTTCTGGAGAGGTCACACTGTCCCATGTGAATAGCACCAGTGAAAAACCAGGAGGTTTGTAGTTTTTACAACTTGAAGAGTCCCTGGGGGCTCTAACTACACCACACATCACTGCCTGACCCAAAGCTAAGTGCACATATCTATTCTGAGTTGAGATATCCTGGCTTGACATCCACTCCTACATTACAAAAATTCTGCCCGTAGAAATTGCTTAAAATATTGGAGGGGGCATTGCGAAGGATATCCGTGTGGACATTTGGTCCCATCTCCGTCAGAGAGGACATATTCCCTAAGTACACTTTCTGAGGCTTAACTGGTCTATGTTGACATTTTGGGGCTGGTTAGGGTTTGTATCCCTTTCACCAACTGTCCTAAGCACTGGTTGAGAAGAGCATTCCCTATCCTTCTTATTTTGGACTTCGATTCCTGTAGCCTTATCTGCACAAGGACCAATTTGAAGGGTGCAAAAATGCCCAGCCAAGCACCTACTTCATGTCCTCAAGACAGGCGGAATAAGTCCTAGACCGAAAGATTCCTATTTTCTTCTGGCATTGGCAAGATCAGTGTCTGAGAAGACATCATTGCTGTCAGCAGCTCTCAAAAGGCACCTCAAGGATCCGGATCCCAAGTGGATGGATGGCATTGCCCCTCGCGTGGAGCGCTGGGCCAGGTACCCAAATTGCACAGATGGGCAGGAACCAAGAGGTAGCACAGCATTAACCTTCCTGCGAGTTGACATAAGCAGGTCCCCACCCCGCACACACATTTCCAGAACTGCTCTTTGAAGGCACCTGAGTTTTCTTCTCGCCTACACAGGGAGCTCAGCTGTCCAGGCAAGGACCCTGCCCTGTCTTGCAGAAGTCAGGAGCTCAATTCTTAGGCAATACAGCACCAGACTTTGTCTGGATGGTGCATAAATCAAGCTAAATCTTAGCTTAAATGGGGGCCAAACCCAGAGAATTATTTAACCATTTTACAGAAAGCCCAACTAAAAACACTCTTGGGATGAAAATGGGAACACGAGACCTCATAATTTATATATATGTATTAACTTCCCACCGGTGAAATTAAAATGAAAAATAGTATCTCTAAACAAAATTGTGAAGCTCTATCCCTCGAGACAGTTAAAAATTAAATGGGCAAAGCAGACACCAGAGGATCTATTCTTACTCTCGTGGCACTTTGGGCTAGATCGTAGGTATTTTCTCTCTCTCAGAGCTACAATGCTGAGCTCCAAGAAAGGATTTGTCTGTGCAATACAGTGAAGCTCAGCAATAATTACCCATTGTGCTATGTGATGAGCCATCCTTTTGCTTCTTCAGTAACCCGTGCACCTGGACTTTAACTAAAACCAAATAATATGCACAGAAAACATTTTTATGTAAGAGGAGGTGAACATCACTAAAAATCAGAGAGCCTTTGTATGGCATGCCAAACTGCTGAAGCGAAAAAATGTCTTCAGTGAAAGGGCTCAGATGTGAGCATGTTTCAGTGCACAGCTCCAGGAAAAACTCTGATAATAAATGTGAGCTTGTTATCGTTGCTTTTCAGTGGGAAGTAAAGCCGGAAGCAGGGTCGTGCTGGCTAATTGAAGCTTACATTTTCATTCAAGCACTGCATTTTAATTATAAACTGGTGACACAAGTGTCACTTAGTTCTTATCCTGTTTTAAGTGTGCATACGTATAAAAAATATTTTCAGTTATTAATTTATTCCTGTGATCATATTCATTATCCTACATTATGTCTACCAGGCACGTGTCTAATGACATGTTTGATACACGCTAATTCTTATGCCTCTTTTAATACAGGGCTTACACACACATTTTAGGCGGAACATGGTGCCAGTTGGCCACCAAAATAGGTGCACATTAATGCTATAAAATCAGCATTAGGAACTGCCTACCCATATTCTGGCCAGCTGCAACCACTTGCTCAGCCCTCCCGGGGCAGAGCAGGCGTGCCAGAAAAAAGGGATAACCTGTGGGAGTAGCCGCATCCCGCCCTGATGCCTGGAGATGCCGACGGCGAGGTCCTGGCTGCCCAGGTCTGGCCCCGATCCCGAACTACTTGCCCTTCGTCCAGCTTCTGCGTCTGAGCGCCCCTCTGGTCCTGCAAAGGCGAGCGTGTTGGCTCTTTGCGCGGCCGAAGCCCTGGGTAAGATGTAGAATTCAGGTGGAAAATTTCTGGCCTGTTTTTCCTTCTCTATGGGGTTTTGCTGCTGTGTCCAAAGACTGGCTCCAGCTAGAACGCTGCCATTTATATACAGAAATTAAAATAAAGTGAGGAAAAAGGTCACTGGGAATTGGCTACCGAGAGACACAAAGTAAGTCATTAGAAGTCAGACCAGGAGTACAAGTAAAAATAAGGGAAATAACCCTAGAAAGCAAGTTATGAGGGAAAACCTCTTTCAAAGACATCGGATGCAATGGGATAGCTATGTTTTCCCCTCTTAATTTGCTACCAAACTATAAAGAGGATTCTATTTTAATAAGCACTACAGTAGCAGGACATTGCAAATGAATTGTTCAAATACCTATAATTAGAAGTGATACTGTGAATACAGCCCTAGCATCGTTCCTAAATACTACATGTTTTATTTCAGGTCTTGCATCTTTAAGGATCCCAAAGCATCTCAAATACAGTCTGCATTTGCCAGCGCTAAAGGCAAGGACAAGAGTACAGCAAAACGTGCCGAGCAAAGGAGGAATGCTTACCAACCTCTGAAGCAAACCTTCAGTCTACTGAGGAGAACCCCAGGATATTTAATCTCATGATTAGCAGATAGTAGCATAGTCTTGGATAGGTATTTTTGGAAACACCTAAGTAATCTAAAAAATGCAATCCTGTTGACTCCCAATGCAACGTAAGCTTCGAAGACAAACCTTCGCTGGAAATATGGTTAGAGTTCATAAGCTGCAAAGACTACCCACCAGCTCTGAGCATCTTTTGTTGACAGACAAAAATGTGTTTTGGCAGTGGGCAGAGCTGGGGGGACGTGGACCAGCTCTGATCCAAACGCAGGGCGGACAGACCCCAGAAGCACGAAGCCTGAGCCAAGAAACTCAGCCTCTTGCCAGATTTATTGGGTTGGGTTCAGCACATGCATGAATGTAGAGGGGCTTTTGGATCAGGGCTGTCTGCATCCTACCGGTCCGTCTGGAAGAGACTGGTCTGCAAAGAGCACAGTGGTGAACCCAGAATTGCTGTAAGGGCAAATAACGGACGCTCTCCTGGCAGGAGGATGAGGATAAGCACCCAACTGGTTAGTATCAGCAACTCCAGTTTTAAGAAGCCATTTCCAAACTGCTACTCAGCTCCCTGATTTACGAATTGGTATTTTATCATGTCTAGGATAGCTCTGCTTGATACTGAGGTTTTCCAACAGTTCCCTAATAAAACCCAGTTGGAATCGTTAATAATGTTGCCGTGCTCTAATTGTACAGAATAAACCGCCGTCAGCCGGGTGTGTGTCAGGTGGCCGGGTGGGACCAGGGGAGGTTAAATTTGGGAGGAAATAGATGAAGATTCTGGGGCTCCTAGTGCAACCTGCACTAGAATCCAAGCTCCTGAAGCTTTGGCAGCTCACAGATGCCAACAAATAACCTCCCCACCATCAGCAGAAGCATATCTGGAGAATAACAATCTATTTTGGGCTATTTACTCCACTGGCTCAAGTAACAGCTCTGTTCAGTGAATCCGAGGGCTTCAGCCCTGGTCATGATCCATGTGGATAAAAATGTGATGCGACATAATGCAACTTGCTGTTTCATCAGCTTGCTAAAAACAAACTGACACACCAAGCAACCAACTCTAGCCAGTTTTGCCTTAAAATGTATGCAAGCACGTACAGGAGCATTGCTGTGCTTTACCTGAGTTTAGAAGACCCACTGGACAAAGATGATTAAAGCCCACTATTGCCATTAGTGAGTCATATACAAAGGAATATCACTAACTTTCATATCTGGCTACCTTTGAAAACTCAGTCTCAACAGTCACAAGGTCTTCCAGTGTTAAGAGTTTGCTATTTCATTCGCCCACGGGCAGCTGACTGCTGGGGGCTGAGCTTTAAAAAAGCCCAACAGCACGGCAATCCTTACAATAAAATTATCCATCATCTTGCTAATAGCCATCGCTGACAGTCAGTGAGCCATGAGATAGGTATGCACAGCTCTAAGATAGGTATATGCAATAAGTTGTATTTTAGATTTGATTATATTTAGGCAATGTACCTCTGGCAAGATCCTATTTCAAGTCATAATTGCGACATGTCATGGTTCCTTTCTAATGCCTTGCAGCAACAATAGATAAACTATGCCTCTGGGATGCAAGTAAGACACAATAACAATCCTAACGTTATTGAGTGCTATATATTTGGACAGGAGCAAATATTCAGTCATCCATATTCTACACAAAATTGCGTTATTTAAAATGTATAAATGGGAGAAAACTGATCTGAAACCTCCGGTTGAGAATTGGCAGTGACTTAAAAATGGTTATTAACTAAATCTGAAAAAAACCCTGGCAGCTAAACGAGGGTGGTAATTCCTCACTGAACTGGGTACCTCTCCCACTCGAACAGGGGATGCTTGTTGCTTCTGAATATCTTTGAAATATTTGGCATTATCAAGCTAACGGCGCTGGCTAAGTGAGAAGCATTCAAAGGGCATAACTAAGTGGCACAATTCCAAAACAGCAATTAAAAGGCGGAATGCTTGAAAAAGAACAATAAAAGAGGTTAATTCGTATCAGGGTCTGGCAATCTGCACAGGAAATACTGTAATTCCATAACGCACTCTCCCTTCATCCGCCTCTCTGTACCATGACCGCATGTTTATAATCTAGCATTCCTTCACATATAACATTTGACAAAAAAATGCCTCAATTCTATTGAAGAAGAACTTACAGTGCTATTTGCAAAGTAAGTAGGAGCCTGGACAAACACATGGGAAACATGTAAGTAAACAGGTAGAGAAAAGAGAACCCAAACCTCATACCTTTTGACAAGTATATGATTATACATTTTTCCTTGGCAGGAGGGCACAGAGACGCTCAAGAGTTAAGAACAGAAATTAAAAATCGTAAATTTCTACCTGGGGCAGTATCTAGCAGTTTTCTAAAGAAAGGCTCTTGCACCATCATTGAAAAGCTAATTTAGAAGGCAGCTTTTTAGCAGAAGGAAAGTTATAACATTTCAGCAAGGAGAGGCAAAAAGAGGATGAGAACAAAGATGTTCAGACGACAGGATGCCACAAGAAGGAGGAGAAAGAGGGGCCGGATTATATGCCAGGCTAAATCAAGAGCTGCTTCAATGCTTTCACTGCATTTGACCCACAGCATGCAACGACTGGCAAAAATGCCCCCAGATTTGAAGGGAAATCTAGCTAAAGCCTGCGTAGGCTGGGCCATCCATCCTGCAAGCAGCTTGCCCTGGGGCTTGCTATTTTGAGAGATTAGAGAGGCCACATATCATTAATATTATAATAAATCTCAATATAGAGAAAGTCACCACCTCCAATGCCGCTGTGGTCCCCAGCACCTCTGTGTGCCACTCAAAATAGCCAAAACAACCACTCTGAAAGAAAAAATACGAGCCGAAGCCCAGGGAGGAGCCACCTTCCACTCTAAAATTTTGAAGGTAAAATGAACTGATGTACTTTGGGAGTGGAGACAAATAACTAAAGGAAACAACTATCTGGGAATAGAAGAGAGAGGACAAAATATATTGTAATTTAACTGATCAAAAGATGCTGAAGAAGTGAGAGACTTTAGGATAGGTAGAAAATAGTGAGAAGCCCTGCACAGCACTGGAGCTGTCTACTGAAAACATCCTTTTGTTCTGAAGTCAGAAATGTGTATCAGCCTCTCAGACATATGGGCAGTTGTGCATTTATCCTGTTTATTTTACTACTCCTGTGCATCCTGCCTTGCCATCTGTTGGTAAGAATTTGGATGCCGAACCATAAGTCTGCGACACAATAAATACCAGTAAACAGAAATCTAAAATGAAGATAAGCACAAAGTAGTGTTTGGAAGCAGGACTGGTTTTTCAGTTTGATAGTATGATTTATTTCCTGAGATGAGTCTTGGCTCAGAAAAGAGGGACCAGCAGGAAAAGGTCCAATTGAAGGGACAGATCTACGATCCCTTCTCTTATATTGGCTTCAGATTGGCACAATTCCACCGCCTTCCTAGAAAGCAGTTAAATCTACGTAGGTGGAGAATCACACTTAATCCTGTCCCTCAAGGAAGACATGCTTAAACACAAAATATTGCATGTATAAAACGTAAGTTTCAAGCAAAATGCTTCAAACCCAGTTAAAGCAGTGTTCATGCACCTTCTCTGAGCTGGGCAGCCCTGTTGCTGTGTCCCAGTTTCTCCACATCCTCTTTTCCCTTTTATTATTAGTATGAGAGGAAAGCGGGTGGGAAGGAAGCACAGTTATCCCTTCTAGTCAGGCGCAGAAATATAAAAATACTGGTCCCAAATCCAGCAGGGAACCTAGCGAAGCCCAGACCCACAAGCCCATCCATCCTCCTCCTCCTCCCTCTCCACTTCCAGTCTGGGGATGCAGAAATCACCGCTCAGCTCTTTGGCACACAAACCACACAGACGCCAACTAAGCCTCTGGGTGCTGAGAGGTATTAATAACAGACTTCAAATTACACTCAGTACCTAAGTACTCCTACTGCCTCAGAAGAATTAAAAAAAGGAGATGAAAGCACTAGCCTCCCCTCCTAACAGATTTTCTTGTTGTCGCTGTTTCTGCAAAGATACACATGGCTACAGCATGGAGATACAGATATATCCCACAGATATACACCTCTCCTCCCCCAGCTTTTTAAGGAGGTTTCATATGTTTTGCACCCGGCAAGATTCTGACCAAAGCTACAGGTTCGACAGCACGATCTGGGCAGAAGTGACGCAGAGTGACTCAACGAACGGGACGGGATCCACGGGAGAAATAATTAACTGTGTTGAAATTTTACAGGAACAAAAAAAAATACATTGTCATATTTGCCTGTTTTACCAGTTTGCAGTGGCGAGGGTTAGTAGAGCTGCCAGAAGGCAGGGCAAGCCCTGACGAGATGCAACGGCTACGAGCTCCTGCCAGTATCTAAAAAGAGTAATAAAAGCCCACGGCAGAGGGTCAGTTAAAGGTAACGGCAGCTGGAAGAAGCCCAAAGACTACATTACATTACACTGCAAAGGTTCCCACGAACCCCAACATGACTTACTGTGCCTCTGACAGATACTACCACAAATGCCATCTGTCAACCACCTACAATATGCAGTATAATTATACACAGAATAAAAAAAGTAAGCACAGCACAACACAGCCACAGGTATCCTATTTGTATAACCCAACGCAGCCTTGACTCTTCTCACAAAACGTCTCTGGAACCTAGGTAAGATTAATATTATCCACATTACATCTTGTGCAGATGAAGAAGCTTTACAGCTGGATTACAAACGTGCTTGCATTGGTTTAGAGCCTTCGGGGAGGATTGCTAATGCACAGCAAGTCTTTGGGTTCTAAGTTTTGCGTCGGGATATCTGACATGCTGGGAGCCACAGAGAAAAAACTAAACCCCTCATGTAGCCTGATAGCTCCCTACTGGCTATAGAGTAGATCGAGTTCGAGAAAGCAAATTAATTCATTAAAGCAACATATATTCAGTCAATTAGCTTCAGATCCCTGTTTCAGAGAGCATCTCAGGAAGAATGGATGTTTTGTTACATCAATACCGTCATTTGAGAGCCTCTGTTACAAATGTTCAAAGAGGTGCATTTAGGAGATGTGTGCTTTTTTTTTAATTTGAGAAGATAACGCCTTAACCCATCTTCTGCTGACAGTTCCTCCAGCACGACATTTCTCAGTATTTTAAAATACGTTGTACTGTGGACAATATTTCGGAGAGATTGAGCTCTGCATCCCTAAAGATTGCTCCAAATTCAGACGCTCTCTCTAGCAAATGGAATGCTCTTGAAAAAAATTAACTTAAAAAGGCTGTCAAAAATCACTCCATCAATTGCTGACAAAACCGCATTGCTTCAAACACTGTTGCAAAGATGACGTTAGAGCTCTAAGAATTGCTTTTAAAAACAATGAGTGCAGCACAGGCACTTTCTCAACAGCACGTGTTTTACCAAGGAAACAGAGATGGTATGAGCAGGATGTATGGAAAGAAAGAATGCAAACATGGGCTGAAGCTCAGAAAAGTCCTTCTCTAATGCGTTTACATTTGTTTTGAAAGATTCACGAATGAAAGTTCACTCTTCAGGACCTAGAATGCATGTACAAATACGTGTACATTGTGCAAGAAACAGGGCATGGCATACACAGAGTAAGTTTTTCATAGCCGAGACACCCATTTGTGGATTCTCCATTTGCAGCTACCTTCTTTCAGATATAGGCTCACATGCCTGTGAAAACCAACCAGCTCTTAATGTGCCTGTGGATATAACCTCCAAGGCAGGTCATGTCTGATATTAAAGTGATAGAACATTTGCTCTTCGACAAATAAAACTTTGGCAATCGCATTTGAATACGAAGTCTGCATTGTATTTAGTTCATTACAAATAGTGGTGGTGCTAGGACTTCATAGCATTGCTTAGAGAATACTAAGGAATATTCATTCTTCCTGGATGAGCCATGAATTTGCAGTATTGATGGATGGCAGCCTTCCTTTATTTGCTTGCCTCAAACATTTGTATAAGCATTTTTATTTTGTTTTCAAGAGTCTCCATGGAAGCAGCGCATGCGCCTGCTGCAGTTCCCATGTTTGTGTGCATTCATCCAAGCCGGAAGACTTGCAAATAATTGTGCAAATGTGCATTTGTGGAAGTTTTCAAGTCATAAATGATTTACTCGATCCTTCCTCCCAATTATAAATGTTCCGGCCGCCCAGTCAGGAAGGATGCATGGTTCCGTGTGAATTAAATAACCAATCGCACCACTTGAAAAGTAAATGGCAAACAGGGAATACTGAAAGCACTAGACACAATGGGTTCAAAGACATTCATATGCTGAAGTGTTTAATAAAATACCCTTTGAATAAATTTAAATTACAAGTACATTGCTTGATTTCATATCTTGATGTCACAGGGCCTGTAGAGCTCTCTATTGTGAGCCATTCTATTAACTTCAGCACGATTGTTCACCAAGATAAGCAGTTTCAGTGGATGAAGTGGTGCTTTTAAAATCTTTTTTTTTTTTTTCTTCTAGGCAATTTTTTTATAGCACATCCTCCTTGTGACTAAGACAGTGCAACGCTTACATAGTTGTGCTGCACATTTACCATAGGAATAGGGGCTGCTGGAAAATTAAGGTGGTTTAATCTCTCTTTCTCAGGTTAGCTTGACCACGGAAGGATTTTACGTAGGACACAGCATTTGCTATGTTTGCAAGACTCTGGTCTACACCATCTTGACAGGGACCCACAGCTTGTGACAACTACTGTAGCTCGAGTGTGGACACGGGACATAACGGCAGCCCCTTGAAATGGGGCTGATTTGCTCTTATTAATTTGTGGGTTGGGGTGTAGATTTCAGGTGTGGCCAGGATGGCTGCACGGGGACGTCATCAGAAACTTCTTACCCCAGCGCTAGTTTAACTGTAGCTGTGAAAGCTGCAGTTATCGTCGATGCCGTGGCCCTGGAAAACCAAAACCCAGCTTTGCCAGGGAGCCCCCGAGCTATTTTACTGCAGAGGCTCGGTCGAACAGCATCCACTTCTGCTACACGCACATTCATACCAAGAATTATTTTAAACAGTTTCCTACCTAAGGCAATTACCTTGGATGTAAGTTTTAAAAATCCATGCAGAACTACTGCTATTGTCTAAAATCCACTCAATGAGCCTCCTACCTCCACCTTTGACAAACACGCTAAAAGAACAAAATTGGGATTATACAGGCAAGGGTTTGACTGATGTATCATTAACACCACTTCTTGAGTGACTAAGCTCCATAGTAGTACCGACTACTAGAGCTGAAACATGATTTCATCCCCAAGACAACTGCAGCTCCAAACAACGATAATATGCTGGCTCCCTAAACTGTATCACTCCAGTTATCATTACGATGCTAATTTGTTGTAAAATGTTGTCCTGAAGAAGAAAAACAGGTAAACATCGAGGAATGCCTAATAATTTGATTAGAAGTCTATTCTTTTCCATTCTGTTTCAACAATTTTGTTTGAAATCTTGGAACTGGGGATACGGAACAGGTGACTGTTCAAAATCCAGCACACAGGTAGTTTTAGGGATACAGCTGAGAAACATTTTAATGGAAAATTTCAACTGACCTGAAATTTACTCCGCAAAATGCTTTATTGGTGTCAAAAGCAATTTAAGAGGCTGTTCAAGGCATTTTCAGCTTTTGCACACTTATGTCTTAGATTTGTCTTTTTGAGATAAGAGTGAAATGGTGCTTAAGACCATTAAAATAAATGAAGTAGGCTTTTATAATTATTAGTCCAAAACATAAAAAGAGTTATAAAAATAGGTTTGTGCCAGAATATTTAATCACATATAAAAATCTATAACTGAAATTATTTTCTTGCTGTGTTATCTCCTCAGATCTGCAACTATTATGTTGATTTTACTAAAAGACCCATCCACTCCGAATGAGTGATGCCCTGAAACAATCAAGGGGGTGTTGTTTTAAATCAGCTTCTAGAAATGGTTTTATTGTTTTATGAAACAAAGGAACCTTTCCATGTTGAAATCAAAAAGTCCCATGATATGGTTTAAAACATGAATAATTTAATGTATCTACAGATTTTATTTTACAAAGACAGAACATACTGAAAATGTAGGAGAGAATGTAGTCTCTGCTCCTCATATCTGTGAACAGATGACAGTTTTCTCAATTTGTCCATTCTTAGCACACATTTGACAACTTTAAATTTTGTAACTTTGTAATTCGATTATGAGCATGTGAATTTTGAGCAGAACAGCTCAATTGCTGTTGGATAGATGGGTCACATGAAATGCTTTTTAGTCCCCTGAATTGATGCGGATTCAAGGTTCACCTGCACACAGCGGCGGGGTGCAATTTTTCAGCAAACACCTTTGCAAACCAAAGGTGCTCAGGAAGGCACGGCACTGCCCCAGTGATGCAACGAGACCGGAGAGCAGCCGGCATTACTGGGCACTGTTTGCAGAGCTGCCCACGTCTCACGACTTCACTGACTACTTTTTTTTTTTTTAACAAAGTTCTTACTTAAGCTCAGTTTAAATCAAGGGGAAAATTCCACCAGTTTCCGTCAAAGCTGCGCTTCATTTCTATGAATGAGATTCCTGAAAGACCATGCAGAAATCCTGATGTCGGGAAAATCAGGGATTTCTCCTGGAGAATTTCTCCTAGACAGGCCCAGTCTAGCAGAGCAAGCTCAGCAACTCCCGCAAGATGCAAACAAACTTATTTTCCATGGAAAACGGAGACTGAAGACATTAGAACAAGCTCAGGGAAGATCACAAGATTCGGTTCAAGTGGAGGATGCTCAGCATCTCTCAAGCAAACTCAGGAGCTCTCAGACGCAAGCCCTCATTTTCCAGGTGTCATAAAAGCCCATACCGAGAGTTAGATTTCCTTCAGGAGTTATAAAGCCAAGCATTATTATTACCCGTAAACCTTCACATCTCAGTAATTCTTTCTCTCTTTATTGCCTAAAAATATTTTCTTGTCCTACAGCCATTCTATGTACATATACTATTACTAGGTAGCAAATATGATATTTTAAGAGAAAAATGATGTTACACTGTAGCCTTAAATTGTTAGCAGAAGGAGAAGATGCGAACAGACGTGAGGATGAGGTGCTTCTACCATGCCATAGTCTTTCCTAGGGAGAAAAAAACCCCTCCGAATACAGCTGCTAGCCTCTCAACTATAGGTGAACATCTGGGCTGAGCTATCTGTCAGTTAGAATAAACCAGGAAACCAGGTTTGAAAAGTCCATGTGTGCTAAGTTTTGTGGATGGCATTAGGTGCACTGAAGCCGATACGCCAAGTGCATTACTGTGAGAAGAAAGGCTCCAGCGTACCCCCACGAGCCACAAAGCAGCTCAGCAAAAGTCAACAGCTTTCCTCTATGCTCTCCCTTTTACCCAGCATCGCTGAGGCTCTGTTAGGCTGTCTGCATGGTGAGGGAGGTGAGGGGGTTCAGACCCGGCAGGTGAGGGGGTTCAGAGCCCCCACGGCCCTGGTCCCCGCTGCCAGCGCCTGCCCGTGATGTGTGTCCCTTTCGTGGCGATGTGCTGATTTCCCACAGTCAGAGCTCCGCGCACTCGGCTGACAGATGTTATTTCCCATCTGGGCTTTCCGATCTGCTATGCCAAATCCTCTAAACACCCATGTGTTTCTTTGTCCCGGTAGTTACCCGCCGCACCTTCTCTACAACTCCATTTTCAGAGAGGAAGCCACACGTTTGGCCTCTGTGGGGAACGGGGTGTCCTGCTACCCATCCCAGCCACTAAAGCACCTATCTTTTTATTCGTTAATATTATTCCGCCTGACCCTTGGGCTGTATTAAGTAACCCCGAGTCCACACAGAAGCACGTGAACCGTAGCAACAACATCTTCAACCGGGTTCCCGGTGTCTCTGTCTGAGGGTGAACAGGGAGGAACTTGGGTTTCTGCTGTCCTGCCCGAGAGCTGCGGCTGAGCCCCAGAGCCCCTGAGGCCACAGCCCCGGGGGTCCCCAGCCCCCAAGGCTGGTGGACTCGGATGCGCCTCGAAAAGCCCCGAACCCGCCCGGAGCCCTCAAAGCCCTGAAGCCCCGGGGGCGGGGGGGGACACACCGCGGAGCGAGGTCGCCCCCCCGGGCAGAGCTCCCCCGGGCAGAGCTCCGCATCCCGCCGCCCGGTTCCCATGGCAATCTCGGAGATGCCGGTTGCCACGGTAACGCCATCCTCCTCCTCGGCCGTGTCCGAGGCAGCGGCGCGGCTCCGGCTGGGCTCTGCCCGGCGGCTCCGGGCGTGCAGTCGGCTTCCCCCGGGAAGTTGTTCCCCCCTCCCCGGCCCCCGGTACCTTCGAGGCAGCAGAT
>VYZM01004702.1:413736-453074 GCA_013398915.1 Dromas ardeola | reverse complement strand
CGCATCGCTTTGCTCGTTGGCGCTGGGTGCCGGCGGTTGGAGGGGTGATGGCCGCGTCCGAAGCGGCAACTTCCCGGGGCGTGTGTGTTTGGGGGGGGGGGTGTGTGTGTGTGAAGGTGTGAGCAGAGCCCGGCCAGAATTTGTCGGGAGATGGGGAAGGTGTCGCCCACCTGATGGGTGCAAAGCTCTGCCCCGCCGCTGCCGTCTCCGGGGTGGGTTACCCGCCCCTTCCTCCTGCTGCCCTGGAAATCACCCCAGAAATGGTGCCAAATGCAGGGGGGACAAAGTCCTGCAGCCCCAAGGGGGGTGCGCGCACGGCCGGGGAGCTACCGCGCAGCCAACGCGGGGGTTCGGCCGCGATTTCCCCCGGCAGCTCACCCCGCCGTCAGTTACGCAAGGAGGTTGTAGGCAAGCATGGGCACTGCTGGTTTTCTCCTGTTTGGAAGGGGATGGAGAGAATCCAGCACTTGAAAATATTTTCCTTAGGAAAACCAAAGGGAGAACTATCCACACCATTTTTTTATCGTGTTACCCTGGCTTCCACCCCTGACTCTCATCACCGCGAGTTGACAAGTCGGTCCTGCCTTCACCTCATCTGAGTGACAAGCCGGATGAATGGGAAGCCTCCCTGATCAGCTAATGCATCTGTGTGGAGGGAACGTGGCAGCGCACCAGCTTTATGTACATGAATTAGGGAGTGGGAGGACAAGAGCTACAAACCTGGAGAAATACAGCGCTCTTCCCAAGTGGTGCGTGGATGGCTGCAGGTGCCTGTGTGACTCCACCGCTCCGCATACCGACGCAGAGATGCTGTTCTGCTGCTCGTCCTTTTCAGGACAACTGGAAAAGCAAAAAGCAAATATAAATTAAAAGCTGGTCTTTATTTCACAGAGACCTTGGCAAATTGCTCAGACTGAAGCCTATAAACACAGAAGGGCTCCAAAGTTAGATGCTTGGCTTAAGCATGTAAATTATGTTTTTCTTTTCGGTTGTAGTTTGTGGGTCTATCAGTGCCTTTCCAAAATCACCTCCTAAATGAATGTCTCCATTAGGCACGGACGAATGAAGTCAGGTAAACTCAAAAGCAGAGTGAAGCCTCGTGCAGAAAAACTGCATCAAGTATTTAAGTTTAATGAGGTTCAACAAACTTCTCATTTAAAATATATGTTCATACCTCTGGGCTTTGGACAGAGTGGGAAAATGAGATACTGAAACAGCAGGAGAGAAGCTATTTCCATAGCTTTTTAAAGCTATCGAACCTTAATTAATATTATTTATTTGTATTACAGTATTGCCTGAGAGAGCTGCTCATGGCTGGCTCTCCATGGTGAGGAGCAGGGCAAGGGCTGAGTGGGCTGCAGCCGGGGCTGGGTTCCCACTCGGCACAGAAATATCCCGGTGCTCCCAGTCCCGATGTGCAACGAGACGGGATGAATCGTGGTAGGTCTGGTGGGTTCTCAGCAGCCTCTGCCAGCAGAAAGGGGACACGCAACTGCAGGGTTTTCCATGGGCCGGGAGCCACCAGCCCTGCGGCAACCCTCCCGTCCTATTGATTGTGCGAGATAACAGTACGTTAACAGCATTTAGTAATAAAATCTCTTGCTCCTCTTCCTCCCCCCGCATTTTTGCAAAGAAAACAGCTGTTTCTGTTTCTACTGCCCTGTGAAAAACAACTCGGGCTCCTAAAGGGTTACAGAGAAGCACCCAAGGCAGAGAATCATTTTCTGCCCAAGCTATCTTCTTTAGTTTAAAAATGTTCTCTATTCTTTTGAAATGCATGAAGTAGATTGTGGGAGAGCTAATATTATATTCCACTACTGAAAGCTGGTGGAGTATTTTACATTGATGTCTGGCTCTAGTGATTTTCTAAGGATTTTGAATTCATTAAATCCAACCATTGAATAATCTCCATTCGTGGCGGAAGGAAGGCAAAAGTGCTTATGCTCCTCAGTAGCAAAAAAAGCATGTAGTCTTTTCTTAAATGTGAAAGCTATCTGACCCACTGTATGTAGTAAAGGTTGCCCATCATGTAACCTTTGATTTGCAGACTTTGCTTATGATACAGCCTTATAGTCCTGCCGTTGAAAGCAGCCTTGGCAGGGTGTTTTGCACTGCAGCAGCATCCTCCGCCCTCAATCAGAATTAAGACCCAATTGTTCCAAGCTCAGACCAGAGACAGAAGCTCACGGCAATGAGAAGAGAAAGCCCCACAGCTTCTCCCTGCAATTCAGCCCCCCGCCCCAGACGGCACCGTGCAAGGGCGAGTGTCCAAACCCATTTTTTACACTGGAGAAACAAACGTGAGACAGAATTGTTTTGATTCGTTGATGATGATATTCAAAGCTTTAAATGAAATCCCGTGCCTGATCATTTTATTTCTAAACTGAATAACAGTTACTTTGGAGATGAAACTTGGACTTTAACTGAATTTAGTGAGAACAGTCACTAATAAAATCCTGCCCTAGAGACAACACCCGTATCAGAAGAAAACTGCAAGATGTTACCGTTCAGCATTACTGCTTCTGCTGCTAAGTGTCAAACACATTGACTTTAATAGATTAGGCTTTTTTTTTTTTTTAAATAAAATCTATCACTTAGAAAAATAACAGTAGAATTTCACTAAAAGAAACTTTTGGAAATTGCTCAAGAAAAACTCAAGAGAGTTCTTTCTCAGAATGAAAATAATCACTTCAATTAAATAAAGCTTTTGATGTAGATACAGTCTAACCATCATCAAAGCCTGGAACAGATAGATAGTTCATCCTCCCTTGTCCTTTCTCAGCTTTTATCTCTATGCACGTGAGAATGAATTTTAGCATCTAGGAATGTCCTAAAGCTATAAGGACATCTATATAATTGACTGTTTTCATGTCCTGTGGGTCTTGATATCTCTCCTATCTAATTTGATGCTGATATTAGGGAAAAAATAATCCTTAATAATTTCCTCCAGACTAAGCTACATATGAAGAACTGGAGAAATATTTCATACATTTTGTCGTCCAGTGCCAGATAATCTTTTATACAGAAGGCAGTGGTGGGATTCGATTCAACTCACCAGATTCGCAGCAGAGCTTCACGAGCGCAAAGATCTCCAGCCCGAGCAAAGAACCTTGCAAGAACACAGGACGTGGCAGAAGGTATCAGTTATATCACCGGTATATTTAAGAAGGAATAATATTAAAGTTGTTCATGGAACTCTATTTTCATATACCTTGGATCAGATCTTGCAGATCAGTGTGGTACCTACTGAAGTACATTTGGAGACCTTTGCAGAGCTGGATCCAAATGACTTGCCAAGCTCATAAATTCTGTGGGAAAACAAAGGTTGAATTCACTTCTTCTGAGGATTGGTACAGTACCTGACCCACTGACCCACCTATTCCTTCTATTACCATTCATCATATATTGCAAGGACATAGTGGCACCTCCAAGGACCCCACTCTGTGTAGAGGGTCTGCTTCCTCCAGCAAGGGAAGGTTGACAAAGAAGCCACCATCACCTTTCAGAGAGCTGAGTCTAGAAAAAGGTGAACTTGAATTTTGTTTGAGGAGTTATAAGACTGAATTTGTTTTCTAGTCCTAGAAAAGATCATCTGAAGTCAGCATGAATAGTTTCAGATTGTCCTCCAGAGCTGAAGAAATGGTCATCTTAAAGGAAAAATATTGTCATTCTCTTGCCACTTGAGGGACAACAGCTTGGCCTTGATTCTATTATTCCTTTTAATATATTAAATATTCTTTGGCTTAGTCATGGGAAGCAAAGCAACACAACTGCTTTCTAATAAATAAAATCTGCTCAGAAGCAACTCTGAACCATTCCAGATAACTGCATTTCGAGTTTGCCAGGAAGCCAGATGCTGCTATTGGAAAAGTAGCTGCTATGGTTTGTCATCTGAGCCTAGAAATTGATACCCAGGAATGATATGATGAGACAGACTCGATGATAGCACTGCTCTTTCTATAAATAATTTGAAGAAAACATTTTTCCACCTCAAAAAAGTCTCTTTTGCTAGAGACTTGCACAGCAAACCAGAAAATTAAAAAGGATAGGCATGCTGTGTTTGAATAGGTCATCAAAACAACACGATATACACAATTTATAGAAGAATATATAGCAGCTCTCACACATTCTACGCTACATAGACTGTATTTTTCTCATAATACCGATAAGTATGAAACTCATTATCTTTTTCACAATGGAGAAACGGAATTATTATTCCCTTACCTGCTTGATCGTGTCAAATGTCAAAGCAAATTATGAATGCTTGTCCTTCAAATACTCATCCCTCCTGGTAAGATATTAAATATCAATAGCGTTCACATTCAGCTACAGAATGAACTAATATTGCGCACATCTCTCAGATCTAAAGTTCACTGTGCCCGTTACCCGTCATGCGATCTCATCTCTCAAGTCCTACCTCTTGTCCATGTCCTAAGAGCTGGGAAATTCATTGCGCTGGTAAATGCCACATCAAGGATTATCTGGAGCATGAGTTGAAAGTGTGAGTGGGGGTTACTCACGAGTTTATAGTGTTAAAAAGGGAATAGGAGAAAGAACAAGGGGTTAATAGGACTAGAGCCTTGATTTTGCATCACGGTTCAAAGGCTTCAGAGAGGCAGTATCCTGATGAGACACCACAGGAAGTTTCTAGCACAAGGGACCTGCTGGAAGTGGAGTGAAAAAACTCATTATCTTTTTGACAGGGGAGAAGCGGATGTGCTGACCAAGGGTTCATCCAGAGAAGACACTACTGGAACGAGCTGTGTTTGTTCTCAGGGCAGCATCCGGAGGGAAATACAAACTTTCTTTGGGAATATGGTGTAATGAGGGAGGGGGGAAAAAAAAAAAAGGAAAAAAAAGAAAATGCCCGTGAGGTTTTGTCATGTCATCAGTCAGTTCTAAGGAGTAATTATGCACCTGTAAGCAGCCCAGCAACAGGCTATTTACGCTATACAAACAAACACACACACAGCTACTCCACACAACCGCACACGAACTTCAGACAGACTAAAAGATGAATCGGGGAGTCAGATGTCACCGTGATGGATCGAGCTTCTGAGGGCCCTCTCCAAGCTGGCGCCTGCACATCCTGCTGGTCACTGCCAGGACTCCTCAGCACCAACTCCTAATTGCTGCACAAAGAAACATTAGTCTCTTTAATGTCATTTAAAAAAAAAAAAAAAAGGTAAAAAAAAAAATCTTCTTTCAAAAAAATGCTCCTTTCTCAGACCTAAGGGAGAAGGTGCTGTAGCGGAGTGGCACGACGGGGCTCGCTGAAGTCACATGAAGTGTAAAATGAGGCAATCTGTTGGGGAGCTTATTGCCTCTGAAACACTGCATCATCCCCACACCCAGAGGATGGAGGAGAATCACCCCTGGCCAGAGAAAGGGAAATTGCTTGCTGCACTCAGATTGCATTTTAACCTGAAAAGAAGGGCCTCAATGGGAACGTGGTAGGAGGCGGATTGAGCAAAACAGGTTTTTAGGATAAGTCTTAAATACTTAAATCAATCATGATAACTTGCTGCACTGAATTTATCTCCTAAGCTGCCTAAAGTAAATTCCTCAGATCTGTCTGAATATTTTTGAGCTGATAATGCAGCACTCAAGTAGGAAGGCTGTTGCCCAGTGAAAGGATTTTCTCATTAGAATTTCAGCCGATTATTCACCAGAGAGATGGTCTTTCAGGAGCACACCCCGGCAGCTCACTTGGAAAAGTTTTATAAACACTCAGTCTACTAAGAAAGGAAATTGGAAGGTAAAATTAAAGCTAGCCATTACTTCTGAGAGGTCAGTGACAGACCAAGCATCCAAAACAAGGTTTATCTGATCTTCCCTGTGCTCCGGCTCATTTATTTCTGCACAAGAGACCAGGAAATCCTTTTAGATCGGCCTGCTGCAACAGTTGGAGCTGCAGTCTCTGGTGCCGAGGACACGTTACCCAAGAAATGATCTTGATCAGATGTTAGTGACATTTATGCGTCCAGAGAGCTGTTTTTCTATAGAATTGCACCTGGGAGATGGATACTGAACCAGACAAAGCTTTACTGTGAGACTCCCAGCCCCCCTGGACTGAGCTTACCTAAACTGAGAGGCTTTAAGCCTCTGTCAAGGATTTCTCATGTCATTGCTCTTCGCCACTTTCATACCATTAGTTTTTCAGATAGAGAGACCAGCAAGCGAGGGGGGACGGCAGGTGAGAAATAAGGAAACTCGAGGGGGGGTTTTGCCATTGTCTCAACAAGAAGAGGAGCAGAACTTTAAACCCACTCCCAATGCACGAGCTGACCGAGGTGGACTAAATGCTGGAAGAGCCCATGCACCTCTTCCCATTTAGCAACTGTGTACGTGAAACCCAGTTCCACAGACTATTATGTGACAGCAGCAGTGAGAAGGAGAGGAAGAAAAGCAATAATAACAGAACACCCTGACATAGTGTTTTAAATGAGCTGTAAATACGGCCAGCAGAATGCCATAAAAACTTGCCATACACATTGCAGTGGAACTGTAATTTGTGCTATCACTTTTTAAAGCTACACCAGTGTCTCGATGAAGTATTTTGTTTGGGCTGAGTAAATGGCAAATGGTGCATTTATTGATTTTTATCTCTCTTCACACCTCAAATGCTGCCTGTCTGCTCAAGGCCAGGTCACAGCACACTTATTCAGCAAACACCTATTCCGCAGCTAAACCATAAACTCTTTGGGACAAAGACAGTATCTTTAATCAGCATAAGGTTCCAAGGTTTTTCTCCTTCCCCCCCTTCTTTTTCCAAAGAGACCCAGTGGTGACCCCGATGTAAGACAGAGCTCTGAGGGAAAAGCTGGTAGGACCAGTAACGCTTCACATCCTATTAATGCCATGGATAAAATTGTTTGAACTTGGTACAATTTAAACTGAGCTTTCTACACTCAACACGGTGATTAAGTACATCTAGCTGCTAACACCTGCAGGTTATGTTTAAATGTTTCTCCCACGGTGGTGTGGATTTTTTGGGGGGGCAAATAGCTCTACAATAGGCATTTAGCAGTAAACTGTAAATGTAGAAAAATTTCTAAGAGGGCTTTTGCTAGAGCAGCCAGTCTCCTACAAATATGAACCAAATCGAAAGCAGCGCAAAAGAAGAACCTCAACACCCTCTTGTACTTGTCAAAAAATAAGTCAGAGACACCTTGAAAGAATAAGATCACAAACCAACATGACCTTCTCTGTTCACCCACCTAGAAACTCTTCTCAGGAGGACGATTAGAAGAATGTCGAAGAGACTAGCAATATCCTGGATAGTCTGGTGGGACTTCGCAGTCCTTCAGTGGTCCTCGTGCCGAGGTAGGCAGCACTGGTGCCACCAGCATCCTTGCCATGGTGGATGGCGTGTGCTGGGGCTGGGCAGGACCCAGCCAAATGCTTCACTTATCTCAGGGGCTGACGATTTGTCATCAATTTGGGAAGTGCAGGAGTAGCTAGGGGTTATCTGAGGAGCCAGAGCACAGCAGAGACCCATCCCCATGGCGGGGCGAGCAAAACAACGTGCTTCCAGCCCCTGAGCTCCTGTTTTAGTTTCCCCTTCCCAGGTACGTGCAAGGCCAATGCCAAGCTGTGCCCATCAAAGCCACAATACCGGGTCGGTGCCACACTGGCACAAGGCTGCTCTCGAGGGCTGTTAAAGAGCATTCAGGAAACAGGAGGTTTTGCCCAAGAGAGCTCAAGTCTCATCGGCTCGATAGAAAAATGGCTTTTGGAGAAAGACGAGAAATTGCAGCAGCCAGAGTTGTGAAAAGCCTTGACAAAATATTTAACTCGGAGAAAAAGAGAATGCTTGCCAATTGCTAGAGCCTTCCTAATTCAGGTTATTAGATGGTTACTGCCACTACTATTAAAAAGACACTATTCTGTGAGTGATCTATGCAAAGAAAGGCTGGAACACACCTACAGGTTTTCCACGTGCTTTTAGCTCTGCTAATAGAGAAAAAAATTTCCTCTCATAATAGTCTCAATTGAATAATTATTCAATTCAATTAACAAATAAGCAATGTGCTATTTTGTGATGTATCCAGTAAATATATGCCTAGGAGATTCAATAGATAATTCTCTAGATACTGTTTTAGGTTCATCACATGTATGTTGATCCAGCTGGATTTATTTTTTTAAGCTGTCTATGAGGAAACCATTAAAGAATGAGGCTGAGGTATATAAAAAAAAAACAACACCAAAAAACCCCCCCAAAACAACCAAAAGGAATTAGCTTTCCACTGAGCTCCACACAACAATGGTTTTGTGTGAGTAATTCTACTACAATTTACTTAGTAGAATGAAAAATAACAGCAGCCATTCTGGTTGTAAATAACCTCTTTTCTCATAGCAGAGACCCATTACAAGGTCAACATCTACTGTCAACTTCATGATTAGGCTCATTAAAACTGTCCTGTTGTTGATTTTTTTTTTTTTTTTGGTAGAAAGTGCCTGCTTTTCTTGAAATTTGTACATGTTCTTACATGTACAAATGGATTTGGATATCCAAAATATGAATATCTGATCCTTCCCCACCCCATCCTTCTTCAGGTCCTTTTTTTTTTTTTTCTTCACTATTTAGGTGAATACTTCTAGCAAAAGTGTTTTTGCCTTTTAACTGGAATTTTTACATTTTTCACAGGCAAGCATTCCAATAAGATCTCTATTAATACAACCGTTTCTAGGTAGCAAGGAAAAAAAACCCACAGCATCTCTACTGAAAAAGCTGCAGATGTTGACTTTTTACCTGTAACTGTAATGCCTCTATAAAAAGGAGCATTCCAGTCTTACAAGCGTTAAAATGGAAAATAAATAGAAGTGGTGAATATGGCATGCCAAAGATTACATGCGAGGGACCAGAAATTCAAATCCCCTCTCAGAGGGGACATTGGGGGGGTAATGAGAAGATGCAGAAGCTTTTCAATCTCCAAAATCAGTCCCTCATGGAACATCACCGAGGCAGACAAACCAAACAGGGCAGCATGGGCGGAAAGGATTATTTAATGAGTATTGGCTGATGTGAGACACCCACAGACACCCCAAACTGCAGCTTTGCAAAAGAAAGTGCCAGAAGCCATTCCTGTTTGGAATAAACTAATTATGTGTCGAGGATTTTCTTCTTGTTTAGACAAACCGTACTGCATTATTTACGGTTCTTTGCACTTTTGCAGCCCTGTGAAGGTGGAAGAGGGTGCATGGGTCCGAGGTCACTGGGCAACGCCCACCTTATTAGAGGGTTGTAAACGCAGCAAATACCGTACAGACCTCTTGGGTTTTGGTAATGGGCTAGACTGGACAGTCCAACATCATTCTCCCTTAAAGGCCACTGAAAATACCACTCACACAAAAGCCTGGGGACACACAGGCTTTTGCCATCCTGCAAGAGCATCCTGGTGCCACAACGTATGGGGACAGGTTGAGGGGACCACGGGGGCTCCCTTTGACCTCAGGTGAACAGGAGGCTAAGGACAGGAGATTGTGGTTACTAAACATCTAAGCAAAACCAGCATAATTATCATACAGAAAACTGCCTTGCTGAGAATAAGAGAACAGCCAGGTCCAGGCTGTGCACACAGACTCCTACCTTCTCTGGGCTTGTAGCCTGCAGGGTACCATTTTTTCCCCCCGCTTCTGTAGCACGGCCAGCACTCGGTCGCACAATCCCAGCCCAGGGCTGGAGAAGAAACAACATCCTGCTTCAGAGGAGGAAAGAAAGGTGAAGTGGATTCTACTCAGTTTCTAAAAGCTTGGAGTAATTTGCACTGTTGTAACTCCAGCAGATGAGATAGCCAGAAAGATATATTTAATATTTCATTTTTTTCTGCTTTTTTTCCCCCCCAAGACATTTTTTGCCCAGTGGGGGAGAGAGCTAACAATGACTTCAATAGCAGAATGAAGTTTAAAGCCCAGATCTTTCCAATTCTGCTTATTCCTTTAAGCTATTCCAATCCCCTTTATGTTCTTTCTGCATACACACATCTGTCTTCTTCAAAGCCTTAACCATCGCTGACACACCTGACCTTTCCATCCAAGCGCAATGGTTAGATGCAAAGAAAAAACCCTTTACCTACAGCAAGTAACTCTTTGTTTTGCCGGTCCCACGCCTGAAAATTTTGCTGCTGCAGGAAGTAAAACAGCGAGCAACCATTGAAAAATGGAACTGTCATCTCTTCGAGAGAAATAACAGCTTATCTTTATTTTGTCAGACATGACTGTTAGTTATTAGAGTCTTCTTAAGAAAATGCTACAAGAAGAATTAGGACAGTATTGTCGCAGAAATGTCAAGAGTTCAGAAATTCATTTGACAAGATCTGGGAGATCTCAGATATCTAATTAAACTTTCTGTGACAGTTCTGTTGTGTAAATACTGGAAACCTATTAAAATAAAGAATCAGGTAGAACTAGTTTCCATATTCAATTAATAGATGTTACACCCATTCAACAGCCATTATTCTGATCAGACACATTCAATTCATGCCAGTAAATATGATTTCATCTATTCATGCACACAAAGTTCATCCTTTTTTAACTAAAATATCTGAGAAACTTTCTATGCTTGTTAATACTACTATGTTTTTTTGCTGGATTTTATAGAAACATCCCTTTCCTCCACTTAGTGAAGGAGAACATACATTGCCATACGATAGAGCACATGCAGCTCTGTTTTTGAAGGGTTTAGAATAAATTCTGTAGGGGAAAAGCTTGTTCCATAGATGAAGAGAATTTAGACTAAGAGGAATTATGTCTAATAGATTCTGACCTCAACAGGCTATAATACAGGCTGGCTTTGCACTCAGTAATATTTTCATCAAGCCCATATCTCATAGCTGTGCTAAATCATATCAATTCATCATTTAAAGAAGCCACTACATCCATTAGTAAATTGCTTTAATAGTTAATTATTAGCAGTGTAAAAAGGATGTGATTATCCCCAGCCCGAGGCTCCAGGGGCGCTGTCAACATGTGGATGACGCTACTGCTGCAACTCCTATCCAAAGCCATCAGTTTAATGAAACACGAGGAACATTTTTGAAACCAAAGGTGTTGGCTCTGGTTAGCCAACAGCTGGATATTAGAGCTGCCAGTCCAGGCTTAGACAGAGGGTAAAGAGGGTTCATGTGTGCAGGGGTAGCCATGGAGGAGCTGGCACAAGCCCATCCCCGTTTGCCTCTTGTCCCCCAGCACTGATCTGCCACAGGGTTGGCCCTTTGGGCCGAGGATGGGTAGGCTGCGCATCCCCAGGGATCAGTACCAGTCGGTGTGTGGTTGCTAAGCAAGTTCATCAATACCGATTAATCCTGGAGGTGATGTCTCCCGCATACGAGCACGGCCAGGAGATGCACATTTCTGCAGCTGGAGGACGTGATTAATAACCCCACTTCAGTGGCTAAGGTGGCCAGTGCTTCCACCGGTGCTGAGGATGGAAGCGGAAAGTCACCGAGCCAGCTCATCGCTGCCAGACACAGACCTGCACAGTCATCTTCAGTGGATGCAGATGAGCTAACTTTAAGGAACAATACTCAGAAGATGCTCAGTACCCAAAGTGTTTTTGTTTCACAGAGTACAATAAGAAATATCATGAATCAGTTGTTTCCATTATTTGCTGCAATTTCTCTAACTGATCATTTGTCTTCTTAGCACTAGGGTTGGCTAGGAAGAAAGAGGAGCATTTGCCATTACAGTTTCTGACAAGAACTCCAATAATTTAATTCAATTCCCCTCCCAAATTATTTTCTGATGCAAAGACATGAAAGTTATTAGTTGAATTTCAAGCTCATTTTGTTCTTTGATAACTGAACAATGCTTATTTTTCAACTGGCATTTTGTCTCCTTCCACACCCTCAGTTCTTGCCCCCACCATCTTTTTCCATCTCTTCTCCTTATCCAGTTAAGGTTTATTTTCAGATTGCTTGGCAGAAGACCCATCCGAGGGCAGTTACCTCTGCAGGTCCTTTGGGGCCAGCCGTCACCTCTGCTCCGGCGGCCAAAGGGGAAATGTGCATCTCTCCAGCAGCATCCCCGGAGGAACAGCGATACGCCAGGATCTCCATCACCAAAACCAATGAGCCTTACCCTGGGCATTCACACTGAGTGGGCAGGAACAATGTTTGTAGCTGAATAAAGGGAAGGTGCAGCCCAGTAAAGTTATCTGAACCTAAAAAAAGAGAATGTAGGAAAAATACAATTATTAAAAAAAAAATATTTAGAGCGAAGGGTGTTTTTGTAAAGGTTGTTTTTATGATTAAAACAAGACGACCCAAACCCCCACCAGCGTGATTGGTTCTGGAGGCAGGATAGGACAACATCAAATCCCATAAGCAATTTTCAGTGCTCTCTTATCAAGCACAGTCTGGCAAAATAACTCCCCACCTCACTTAAAACAGCATCTCTGTTCCTGGATAACCCCCAAACCCATGGCGAGTAATGAATAAGAAAACAACGGGTTGTTGTTTTACTTCCCACTCCCAACACTCACTCTGCATTAGGCTCCATCATTTCACAACTCGCTTGATGTAACACGATGTGGCAGAGTGTACCCCGATCCAGGAGTCAACCCTGATGCAACGCAGAACGCGTGCCTTGGACTGAAGCTGCTCCTTCCTTGCCTTTCCTACCTTTGATCCACATTTTCTGCTTGTGACGGGCTGTTAAATAAATATCAGTGACAAGGCTTAGTATGCATTTGTTTTTCTGCAGCTTGCTTTCTTTTTGTTCAGCTCTCCAAGCTGAGTGTCTTGTTGACAAATACACAAATTCCATTACCAGTTAAGGGTTTCAGCCTGGTGTCCTCTACTCTCTTCACTCCCCTGTGCCAGTTCTACACATTAGCCTGGATAACATTCAAAGATAATAGTGTTTTGTTTATTTGTTTTGGGGAGTAACAGCCATCAGGCAGGCAAATCCCAGTCCTTACCAAAGCTGCAATTCTAGTTTCAAATGTAGCCTGCTCCAAGGAGAGCTACAGAAGCACACGCTGTGTTTGCTCAAGGTGGAACCTCACTTTTCTTCTTTCGCTCTTAATTTTTTTTCTTTTCCAAGAACAGGACATTTTTCTTAGCACCCAGGGCTGTTTGCAGGCTTTGCACATCTAGGGGCACGATTTCTGCAGACTCTTAGTTTGTTTCATCACTTTTTAAAGCCCACCCTTATTGCATGCTGCAGCTGACTGAAAATGAGAAGACATTCTCGGTAATATATGTCAGCCCCAGCACACCATAAGAATGGTCAGGATAAGACATATTTGCACACAGACACCTATTTGAATGTTTGAAGAAAAGTTTTGTGAATGTTTTCAAAAGTGGTCATTGGCTTTGGGTACCTCAATTTCCAATGCGATTGAAGAAGCACAATTTTTGAAGATTGGGTACTTGGGACCTTTGCAAGCAGGAAACCCAGAAATCCAATACTCTTCAGAATCCAGGTAAATTAAGTCACTGCAAGACCTCTGTGGAAGAAAACTATTTGATTAATGTTAATTAATGTTTGATTAACTGTAAGTGCAGGCAGAGGCAGTACAGCTGGAACATGTTAACACGGCTGCAAAAGAGAGTGAGCAAGGAGTGAGCTTAATTCAGCCTCTGTTTTCTGCTTCCAGAGACGTAAAGTCTTGCTGAATAGCTGTGACCATGCTGCACGTTAACCGAGGAGACACGAGACACAGTTGGCAAAACACATTAGCATCTTCCGCTCTGATAATTAGTTTGGTGAAAAATTATTGCATTATCTGTTTGGTTTCACTAGAGACCAATTGCAGACTTAAAAAAAAAAAAAAGAAAATCTCACATTAGGTGCTTTTAATAAGACAATAAACTGTATAGTGTTTCCAAACAAGATTTAAAACCCATTCAGCACGTGAGTAATTAGCACAAGTCAGGTTGGAGGCCAGATGCATTATTTAGTAATGGAATTACATTTGCTTAGAAAGAAAGCAGCCCATTAAAATCCACAAAAATGCGTAAGTGTTACGGTAATGTATTTAAAACAGGCTGCAACAGAACTGCTAATTTTGCACTAGGTTGTGGTTCAGATTTTAGCAAACATGCCCCCCATCTTGTGGTCAATGGAGATTTTATTCCAGCTATGCAGGGAGAATTAGTGGTAGCAGAGCCATATTGCACAGCAGGTGTTCATCTCGCAGATGAGTTGAAATCAATTATCAGCACTGACTGCTGTACCATTGGGCAAGAAGTTTGAGATCCTCCAAATTACCCTCAGATTGTCCATATTTGCATCCCAAAGAGCCACTGGAGATAGTTTTCCTGGTACAGAAAGCCCTTCCCCTACAAGAACAACCTGTCTTTTTTCCAGGAATTTGACACAGAGCTGTATTTTCTTACATGCTGTATTTTTATTATTTTTTTGTGTGGCATGGACAAATACACTCATCAGTACAAAGGATTCAGAAAAAATAGACCATGCTTAGCAACCTCCAGCAAAGAGAGCAGAATGCGCTTGACAAAACTTGCACTCTGTAATGAAATTCTTACGAAGGCATTCAGTACTTAAAAACTAGGACAAACTATGCTGTAAGGAGCAGAATATGTAAACGCGGCAAGGAGCTTCATTTTATATTCTGGCTTCAGAGGGGTTACTTCCAGTTGACAGCAGCATAAACGAGACCAGAATAAGACCCATGCCCATCAGCAGAAAGATGAAGCTGGCTTTGTATAAGAAAAATATAGAAACAACCCCTAACCGGATCCGTGTGCAGGGTATTCTGAGAAAGGAGGTGGAGTGTTTGCATCTCTGCCGTGAGTACACTCAGACCCTCTTTTATATGGTAGCTTAAGAATTTTGGAGCCGAATCACCAGCTGACAAACACCCTAGTGACTCGCCAGCTCATCCCTGTGGTAATTCTGCAAACCCAGCGACGCATGTACCATGCTTCCCCGATACTAACAGGACCGTGATAATTTCCATAATAGCCAGCCAGCAGTGACAAATGGAAAACAAAAAAGAGAACAGAAGCAAGAAATATGGCAGCTCACTTGACCCAGAGGCTGCTGGCTCTGGGAAGAAGAAAGGATGGCTGCTGGTTGCTGGTGTAAGAGTATGAGATTGCCAAGTCCCCTGCAGACCCCTCAGCTCTGGGGCTTCTCCCATAAACGTGCCTCTCCGAGTACCTTCTTGAGGCTGACGTTTCCGTCGCAGACCAGCAGCAGAGCTGGGAGTTAGAAGAGGTGCCTGCCTCTCCCCAGCAGGGCTTACAGGCTCCTTAGATAAGCACTTGCTGCAGAGTGATTTATCTTTCCAGGATTTGGACTTATTCCTGCCTCCCTAGGGTAGCTGTTTACTTCCAGAGCCAGTTTCCCTGATGGAGCAGAGATACCCACGTCTTGCTTTTCCTCCCCTTCACTTTTCAGCCCTGCACCGAGTGCAGGGGAAGGGACTGGGTGTTAGGTAGAGAAGAGCAGCACCCCCATAACTGCACACCTTCGTCCCCGAGGGGCTGCTGCCTTCACAAGAGATACACAAAGTGCAGAATGACTCTGATATCTAATTCAAGCAGCCCAAACAGCCCAGGCTGTCGGCATTTTTATTTGCAGCCTACAGTCAGTCTGATTTACTTCTCATTCAGCGGTGCCAAAGGATAACCCAGCGCTGGCTGGGACACCCCTCGCTGTTGCCCTTGCCAGACCAAATCTGCGGGCAGGGCTGCAGAAAAGGGCTCGTGTTGGCATCGCCAGCCCAGTGCAGCGCAAACGGCTTTTGCTCCAAGTCCACATCAACACACCCAGACATGGGGATCTCTCATTGCAAGGCCTGAATAAAGCTTAAGCACAAAACAGCCTGACAGTCCTGAAAGAAGTCAGCAATCTAAGGAAAGTGGGTTTGTAGGTGATGCAAAGCTCTCTCAGATTCACTCCAAAGCTGCTGAGCTTCTTAACGTCTTCAAAACCTATTTTCTCCTCTGGGGGTCACAAAGGAGGCTGCGGTTCCTGGAAGGCAGCTTTGAGATGTTTGAGACTCCAGGAAAGCCATGACATTAGCAAAGGTCCTGCCACAAACCGCTTGTAAAACCAGGAGATTGAGCTCTCTGTAGTGCATTCATCTTCCTTTCAGGCACTTGCCCTTGTTTCTGAGCTGGCCACTGCAGTGAAGAGCCATCCCCATCGGTGACGCTGAACTCCATGGGCAGCTTTTATGCTCTGGTTTTTCCATCTTGACCCTTCAGGCAAGTTCTCCAAAGGCAACTTCATCTCAGGGGCCTTCCAGTAATAATGTCAAGCTGGCAGCAGCTGGACTAGGCAACGTATGGGGAGATGGGGAGGTCAGCACATCCCCCAGCACCCCTTTGGCACATCAAGTCAAAGCCTCATCTCTCATCCAACCCCGGGCTCCCCACTGGTCCTGGGAAAAGCTCAGAGATCTGCGCAAGTTGGGGTGGCAAATCCTCAAGGTTCGGACCAGAAGTCATTATGGCCATAAAAGCATGTCACCATCTTCAGAGTCAGTCTGGTTTTTCTAGCAGCTGACCTATTTAACAAGGGCCTTGGAAATGCGACCAAAGTTGAGGGTGTGGCCTGAGAAGCAGTTTTGCGTCAGGAACTCACGCACCAGCGAGAGCTCTTTTCCCAGCAGTTGTTGTAATGAGTTCAGCCACTGCGTAGCTAATGACTGTCACGCGCTGAAACCCAACCAGAATACTTGGCTGGGGAGAAAATTAGACATTTCCATCGTCATCATTACTAAAATGGAGACCTGTGAAGGATTACTTGCATATTATGGCAGATTTCAATTGAAATGGGCCATTACTTGCCTCATTAATATTTCAAGTGTGTTTGAATGCACTATGGCAAAAATATATTACTTGGAAACAAATTCAGGTAGAAGGAAAGAACCCCACAAAACAAATTTCATTAAATAATGAACACACGCTACACTGAGCCATCCTGAGATTCAGCCCAATAGTGTCAAAGACAAAAAGTCCTGGTGTTCTACTTATTTATAAGGCAAAATTATCTATTCATTTAGGAAAAAGTAATCATGCTCAGTTAGACACACCAGACAAGCATATGAAAAGAAAAATGGCTTTGAAGCTGCTCCTGATAGCAAGCCTAGACAGCTCAAGAAGAAAACTCCGCAATCCAGGCTTTTTTTTAATTTATTTTTTAAAGTATACATTAGAAAGTCTATTAAAGAAGTGGCGTGAATTGGCAATTTTTTTGTTGCGTAACATTTTTGAATCTTTAAGAGAACATTAATGCAATACAGCTCATTTTGCCTGTACCCACACACTTCAGTTGAAAACAATTCCCAGCTAAAGGTGTTCCTTATAAATTGGATATTAGCTGGGAACCGAGTAGAAGATACACCCCTACTGCTGTCCTGTTTGTCTCTAGACGGAGCATGGCCTACCAATTTTCCAAAGATACAGGGTAGGAAAGTTATTTTTCATTTATAGTTTTGAACTACCAATATTTAGTCTAACTTGGGTAGGAAAGGCTTGTTACTAACCTTTATTTGTTCATAATGTCAATGCCTGCTATTAAGATCAAGTGCTGAAGAAGTAAGGGTTTTGGTCAAAAGCTCCACCAGGGATCTCAAAGGATCCAGCTCTGTGCTAGGATCAATCTGAATTTGCCCAAAGCCGTAGATAAACAAAAGGAAAAAAAGAAGCATCCTGGTATGGAAAGAATGCACAACCAGAGTTTTCCATCATCACCTGAACGCACGGAATTCCCTGTTCTGGCAAAAGCCAGCTGGGGCCAAACCTTCCTGAAAATTGGATTTGTCCCCAGATACGATTTTTCAGTGAATGACTGACAGTTTAGCCCTGCCAGAGAGCAGAGGTGAAGAAACAGCTCCCTCCCAATGTAAAGACATCAATTTTTTTACCATCTTTTCTTGCTAAAGCTACTATTAATGGGTGATGAGCAATGTCAAGCTGCAGCCTGATGATTAGGTAAAAACTGAAAATCCCAACTGTAACACGAGCTTTGCTGCAGTGGAAGATGGATAGAGGAATTAGCAGTGTGGTTTATCCACTCAGGAGTTTACCACCTTATTACAGTATTCTCTGGTTGAGAATTGGAAGAATTCATTAATATTTTTAATCAAAGTGTTCCTCACCAGGACCATAATTATTTTCTCTGGCCCATCTCCCCCACCCTGCTCCTGCTTAGGGGGCAACGTCTCTTGTTTTCACCTGCACACGGTCTATATTTAGGGGCTCAGGAGAGCTTTTTTTTTTTTTGGTGAAGGCAGGAACATAAAACCACATCTTTTAAAGCTAACGAAGAGCAGCTTTTGTTTCACTTAAAGCCCTTCACGTCAACAAACCCTCTTCCCTCCGCTTGGGCCCATGACACAGTCCAGCACAGAAAGGCCCCCGGCTGCCCAAACAAGCCCGGACCTCCCAGCAGCTCACACCACAAGACACAGGGTTTGCTAGCTCCTGCTTAACCTTTATTTTCTAGGCAAGAAGCTCACCTGTGGAGGCTCAAACTGCAGCCCCAGCAGGTTCTCCAGTGGGCATAGGGAGAGACCTCTGCTGATGACTGCAGAGGCTCCTGAGAAAATCACTTTTAAGGGTAAGATGAGATAAATTCCAGTTGAAAAGCAGCAATACTCGAGCAGGGAGCGGGATTCTTACCTGAGCTATTGCCCTCCTCCTCCACCCAGCAAGGCAGGACTGCTGCAGCTCTGCCTGGCCAGAGCAGAAACCCTCACAGGAGCTTCACTGCTCACTGCAGACCTTTTATAGCCCCATCACCTCCCACCTCTTCAGCACAAATTAAAGGGGCAAAGACCCACTGGAGCCTGAAAGCAAGCCCAGGTGCCCACGGCAGGCAGGGAGCAGCCCAGGAGACCGCAGGAGGGGAGGCTGCCAGCCCTGAGCGTGGATCGTGGATCGTGGATGGGCTCGGGGCTCGGGGCAGGGCTGGGAGGAGGCAGCAGGCTGAGCACCCACCCGTCTGTGCTGCCTTTGCTTTGCCTTTTCTAATGAGACTCACTGCATGCGCCATGTCAGGATTAGCTCCATCGCTCTCTTCTCAGGCATGTATTAGGCACTGTCTACATAAGCACCTTGCAAAAAATCCCAAAGATTGAGAAAAATGACATAAATTGAAAAATTACATAAATCGATAGGCTTTACTATGTCCTGATTTGCCCAGTTCTTCGCTGTGCCTGTAGCTTAAACGCTAAAAGCTAAGAAATATATATATATTTTTAGGATAGAAATTCACAGACTTTAGCAACCATGGGCCTGTTTCCAAGGTCAGCCCATCCTTGGGAAAGGCGGTGTCTTCCCGGCGTTGCCATACAGACCCGGTGCCGAGCTCACCGCTGGCTGCGGGGCTGCTGCCCTGGGCTGGGGCTGTGGGCACCGCTGCCACGCCGTGCCCCGAAAAATCCAACGCTTCTCAACTTTTGAGTAATATCACAGCTACTTCTGCCAGGCGCTCACAGCAAACTCGTCTGCCACCTTCTGTTCCTGAAAGGATATAACTCTCGTGGCAGAATATTTTCCCATTTTTCGTTGGGCAGGTCTGGCAGGTAGGGCTCGGCCAGAGGAGTTTTTGCAGTTAGGTGCTGATTTCTGGCTCCTGCCAGCCCTGTGCCGGAGCCTGGGGCACAGCCACAGCACATGAACGTGGCAAGGAGAAAAAGCACTTGCATCTCAGGGCTAATTTACAAACAGAAGGAGACAGAAAAATGATGGGTGCCAGGGCTGCGTCTTCCAGCACACGTGCCGAGGGGCATTACCCCCCCCCGGTACATTCAATGGTGATGGGAATTTCCTTCCAGAGAAAGCCTGGGCTGGGTTTGCATTACAGCAATGCAAAATGACAGCTGCACATGGCCGTATGGCTAAAAACTCAGTTGCCTTTAGCCATATTGATGAATCACGATGTTTGCTTCATGATGGACTTGCTTAACCAGGCAGGAATAACCTCGGGTACCCAGGAAAGCTGCCTTACCTTTGCCGATGGGATGTGAGCTGCATCCCAGAAAGCTGCTCGGCTCGGCTCCACGTGCCCTGCCGGGAGAGCGGATACAGGCACAGGAAGGCAAGAACCAAAGTGGCATTTTCTCTGTCCCAAGACTTGTGACTGAAGGGATAATTGAGAAAAATAATCAAGAACAATGACTGCTCAACAATGGCGGCAAATTGGGTTGATACTCTCAATGCTCCTCAATTAGTCTGTACAAATGCTAATTGGAATAGTTCCTTTCTGTGGCGCAGGCAGTCAGCACAAATCTCAAAACCCGAGATAGTTTTTCTTTTTCTGCAAGCCATCTGTCATTCTAATGCGTCTTATTGCTGAGAGTTGATGCTTGTTTTTTCCCTTTAGCACCATCACAAAGAGAGTGCACTGGGTTTCTCCCAAACCCAGCCCTGGGCTCCTCCATAGACGATGGTTTCTGACCAGAAAACAGCAGCTTTCCCTGTAGCCTGAGATCCATGCGCTGCTAAACGCTGCGTGGCAGTTATTAATATTAAAGGAAGCAGGTGCCCTCCTGGATCAAGGGCCTGCACACCTCAAAATTGCTCTGAAGAGGAGCTGCAAATAACACCCTCAGCTGATGCTTCTCTTTCCTGGGGATTGATTTATCCTGGTACCTATGACTGCATCTCAAGGTGCATTTAATGATTCATTCCCTTTAATAATGCAAACGGATATTGAGGAGGTCTTCAGCTTCCTGAGATAGGGTCTTTTAATAATAAAAAACATTTTCATTTGCTTTCTTTTCAAAATAATAACAGGAAGACTCAGGGGGATTCTTGGTCTCAGCACATCCTTAGTGTATAAGGGAAGTTTTGAGCTCTCTCCTCCTGCTGTCGTCCAGTCCTCAGTGAGCCGCTGTGGAATGCAGGAGGACACGCTCACCCAGCTCTTGTACATGATGGATAGCTTCTGTCCCATCTCCCCTCCTCCAGCCTTTGCCGGATAACCGTTGATCCTTATCCCAGGCTGTCCGTGGTTAAGTGGGAGCAGCCCACCTTCAGCTGCCCAGTGCTGCAGCCTGGCTGGCGCAAGGCAGCTTTTATTAGGGCAGTATTTACTAATGGGTCAATTCTGGCCACACCGAGGCGTTCAATTCTTATCAGCAAAAATCCATGCGTTACATGTAGCTGTATCCCCGAGGTAGCGGCAGAGGCCATGCAAATCAAAGTTCAGCTGCCAGAAATCGCACCAAAGAGGTGTTTATTGACATATCTCTTTTGCCAGAATAAAAACTGCTCCATCATTGTATGATAAAGTTCCTGTCCCGGAGCTACAGACACAGAGAAGGGCAGGATATTCCCCGTGGCAGGCTCCTTTGGGGCATTTGCTCCCATTCTGCCTTCCCATACCCAACAGTGTAAACACTGAGTATCCCCAGTGTCTGAGCAAAGGCAGGAGTGTGATACCTTTTTCTTGAATGTCATAAAAGCTGCATTTCTACAGAGCAGAAAGTCCGGGTACGCTGAAGTCTTCAGTAATCGCATGTGACAGCATCTGGCAACTGGAGCCTGACACCTGCAGTCAGTGTGTTTTCTGCCAGACCCGGTCCCAGAGCCACCGACGAGTGGAAAATACAGAACAAAATCAATTATTCAGCTCCAAGATGCCCTCCATAGTGTGTGGGGCAGGAAGGGTGGGAGGACGTGCTGGAGTTGGTGAGACCAGACACGCAGTGGGTTCTCAGGCTGGCAGGAAAGCTTTTACCTGGATATTTGCTGCTATGTTTTTCCCTCTCTTTTCTAGGAAGTTCCCGATTCCTCTTTTCTGCCACCCCCAGCGCAGGATTGGGTGTTGTCCCCTCCATGCTGGTTTAAGTGGCTCCCTTGCTTCTGCGCTTTCTGTGTCCTTTTTCCAAACCCACGCTCAAAGGCGCCGCATTTCCCCATCATGGTACTACTTATGTGGCACTTTAGAGGTCCTTCATTCGGCCCTGAAGCCCTTTCACATTGTATTCCCATTCACAGCATTTTCCCTGTCTGCTAAGAATCCAGAAAACTTTCAGCTTTTTTTTTTTTTTAACCCTTTCTTCCTAAGAAAATGTGGTTTGTGTGGTCAGTCCGCAATGCCGACTGTCAGCATGTTTGTCTCTCTGTAACTTTGCTTGACCGTCGACCTGTCAGTCTCTCTCCACACCTTTTGAACTTTTGAGCTGCTTCACTTTGGTGCAGGATACAAGCTGGAACAATATCAGAGTGCTGCAAAGTCCCTGCAAATACCTGGATGAAAGAAGATGAGGATGCTCATGCCCCTCCGGGGGAAAGGATTGCTGTGGGAGTGCATCTCCACCAGACATCAGAGAATCCACCACAAGTCACAGGTCCATCAGAAACCAGGCTCTGGTAGCTGTTTCTCTGCTTGTGAAAGTATTAGTTTCCCTAAGAAAATTTTTCACGCCCCTCCAGTAGCCCCAGGTTTTCTGCTGGTTCCACAATGTGGCTGGTTTTGATCGGAGCAAGAGCATCCGCGAGGGGTTGCACCATGACTGTGACAGCGCAGGACCAAAGCGGATGCACCTCAAGGATGGTGATGGTGTTTTCTTCTTCCTCTTTGGTCACTGCTTCTTCCCAGAGCAACACTTTTTGTCACTGGCAGAGTGACTTTACACTTCTTCGCCTGTGTGAATTGCTCCAGCTGCACACTTGTGTGCTGCTATGGGAGCAGGTTATATGGGTTAATTCCTTTCTCCTCTTAAACAGTACTATATATACATATTTTTTAGCCGAGCCTGCCCCACTCTTTGGGTTTTTTAAAAAAATATTTTTTTCTCTGGCAAAATCCCAGTAGACTGTGGGAGTTACATCTGAGTGACGACTTTGAACTCTGCTTTTACTATTTGAACAAACTTCTTTCTGCAGAAGGAGCATAGTGTCTAAAGGACAGCCCCGCCGCTGCCTCTCCAGAAGGAGTTTCAGCTGCCGGTATTGGTCCCGATACCCATATAAAATATACAAGGATTATACTCAGCCCATTCTATCACAGAAGCCGTGCACTCCCAGCAGAGGACAGCCAATGCGGGACACGGCAAGCGCTGCGGCTTCGGGAGGAAGGAAAGGGCTCCGGGCTCTAGCACTGGAACAAGGAGTTCTCAGGATGGCAGCCATCGTAGAAGAGAACCGAAACTCCTCAACAAACTTTCTAATTTATATTGAATGTAACGTTCATGGCATGAAATAATCCTGTTGGCCAGCCTGGGTCAAGTGCCTCTTCCTCATCCCTGGCTAGAGGAAAACACTGAGACCTTGAAACCCACATCCCGCAGCTGGCTATAAAGCAAATATTTGAGATATATGTGTATATATATATATAAAAAGAGACCTTACTGAAAAGTAAGATTACTACAAGAGAAATTAATGCCGTGTGGCTCGAAGCAGGGCAGCGGGTGCTGTTTCTCCGCAGCAGCAGGAGAGGGAGCTGCGAAACAAGCGGCGGGGGCTGCGGGATGCTGCGGGGAGCGGGACCCCCCCGGCACAGCCCCGGCCCCCGAAAGAGCCGTTCTCTCCTAAGGGGGGGAAGGGTTAAAAATTCTGGCTGTAGCAAAGCGTTTCAGCATCCCAGTGATGTGCAGTCCAGGGTGGAAACTGCTCCACATGCTCATTCTGCAATTATTTTTTAACTAAAAAGAAAAAAAAAAAAGATGAAAGTGTTCATAAACCCACATTTTAAATCCTCTACTTTTCAGCTTTTCTGTCTTTGGGATTAAAGATGAACTTTACGCCAACATGAAGGAAAAAGGGGTGAGGATTCTCTTGTGCCTGATTTAATTATCAGTCCCTGCCTGGGCCAAATGCAAGCGCTGGAGCTGGCAGAAGCGTTTTTGCACCGGTGCCGGGCAGAAGGGCCCCCTCAGGCTGGCGATGTGCCTTTCCCCTTGTCCCAGCGGTGACAGCACCTCTCCGCTGGGCACTCGGTATTCGGGTACCCTGGTGCAGTTCGTCAGGGAAAAACAAATGTCATGAATTTTTAGTGCTGCAAAGCAGCGTAACGGGGGCAGGGAGCACAGGGATCATGCTGGCACCCTCTTTTGTCCATGGAGCCCAGCCGCTGGCGAGCTCACGGGCAGCAAGATCCATTGGGTAGGGGCAGGCAGGAGATTTTGTGCCCTGAAACCGGTGGAGATGTGAGCTTTATCCCAGCTTTTGCCTGTCTGGAGCAAGAAATCCTTTGGGGTGCTAGGGGAGGGAGGCCCCAGGGGCAGTGGTTTGGTGATGCCGGGTGCTGTCACACAGCCCTGTCTGGTACCTGCGCTGCAAATGGTTGAACAGCGTTTCCCATCGCCATTTGGAGCTTCTTTTAGGAGGCTGCGCTCCTGTAGCTGCGGATGTGAGCACATACAGAGCCACCAGCGCAGGCTGGTCTCCTCAGGGTAGTTACCGGGGAACTGTCCTGGCTGCTCCTAAATATTTCAATCTGTGGGGCTTCCCTCAGCCTTGTTCGTGAAGGTCCCTCAAGTCCCTCCTGACAAGTGCTCACAGTACAGGTCTGATGCTGGCTGTCAGGAGCTCAACCTGCTGGTGAGGCGGACGGCTGGCTGGAGGAGCTCTCTGCATCCATTTGGATCATGAATATTTGATGCGATGAGCGCTGCAGCTGGGATGCCGCAGAAGCCACTGCTCTTCCCGAGCCTGCTGCACGCCCAGGACATGGTGAGCAGCCTGAGAGCCTTAACGCCAGCACTGCTGCAGGGCCAAAGCTGAGATCAGGAGCTTCTCTTTAACAGTTGCAAGTTTTGGTTGAATTTTGTCCCATTCCAGCCTCCTCCGGCCCAGCAGTGCCTTTGTCTGCTGGACTGAAGGGTCCTTTTGTGTCTGATGTCTTCTCTGCTGTGACCCATGATTTCCCAGCTTCTCTCTGATGTTTTAAATAGCCGGTGCTTTTTCTCAATTTCACTGTAAATTGTGAAAAGTGTTAACTCCACCACTGAGGGCGTATGAAAAAGGGACCGTACTTCCTAAGGGTTTCTTAGCCTTCCCATGGGTTACCCCGCTGATGGAAAGCCATCACCCCTGGGGTGGGATGCGCAGATGCCTTCAATGTGTAGGAGTGCTGTCAGCAGACGGAGAGATGTGCCTGCTCCTTCAGACTCCTGGGGGTGAATTTGGAGATGCAGAATGAAATTGCTTTAAATGAAATAGGCTGGAAGAGGCAGTGATGGAGAAAACCTCCTCAGGGAGAAGCCCACAATATCACAGGTTAGAGACCAGCCAGAAGGTCGTAAAGGACAGTTATAGGGTTGGCTGATGGAAATGTGTGTTGGATTAATGGCCTCACCTTCGAACGTCCCAGTCTGAAGGTTTCCCAGCCTGACTAGGACAGTGAAAGACAAAGGTACACATCATTTATGTGCCAATCTTTTAATTGATTTGCCTAAACAGGCCCTGACCATTCCAAGTTTTAATTGTTACTCTGAGCTAAACGAAACCTAATTTATTTTCAAGCATGTTTCCTGACATCTTAAAAAAAACCCAACCAAACAAAACCCAAAGACCCTCAAGCAAATAGGACAGGTTGACAGATCTATTTTCACAGTACTTTAAATTGTGTTTTAATCTTCCCAGACTCTTTTTTCCTGTAAAACTCCAGCATGGAGAAGGAAGACAGCCGTCCCTTGCTGGCTGAAAAAGGGTGTTGTGCATGGAAAGGACAATCCTACCCCCAACAGCAAAGGGAAATAACCAACCAAACCAAACCCCAGTACACAGAAGCTCAATGTCATCACTTGGAAAAGGACAGAGCTGGTCAGAGAGAGGAAATAGAGTTTATTACCCCCTCATTAATGACCCACTGAGGCCTGCAGAGGAGGTGCGGTCAGAGCCCAGCCTCGGTGCAGCTCGGGCTGGGTTTGGTGCTGTGAAACCCTCCTCACATACCCCTCTTCGGGAGCTTCAGGGCATCATCTTCCCACCTTCCTTCTCAAACAAAGGCCAGCTGGACCTAACCCTGTTTTTACTTTTTTTTTTTCCCCTCTTATTACAAATGAAGCACCAGAAAACTAGGAAAATGTGGTAGAAAGCCCCATTCTTTCTAGCTCATCATTCTTTCTGTCTCTGTTTCGGGGTCCACAATTTTCTAGCGGTGCAAGTCCCTAAGACGGCCCTGACATCCCTCTTAACGGCAATTTCTATAAGCAGCTCCAATTTCTGTTGGTAAGACACAGCCCCGCACTGGGGTGGGAACACCCTGCCAAGAGGCGCTCAGTGCTAATCACCATGCATTAAACCTCCAGAAAAACATTATTAATTACCTGTATGCATACTAAGGGCGACACGTTTCATCCAAAGTTCCCGAAGTACCAAGATGCCAATCAATAATACAGTTTCTGTTTTATAAAGAGGGAAAATGACACAGACAAACCACGGTTTACCGCAGACGTGTGTTTTCCCAGGGGCTGCAGCTCCTCTCCACCCTCCGGCAGCCCCACACATGCCGTGGTGTCCGTGGGGCAATCTCTCAGCCTGATGGGAAGCAGCTCTGACTTGCCCCAAAATATTTTACTGGACCAAATGAAGATGCAGATATCTCTCGTAAACACACTCACGCTCGCTCTAGGCACACACCAGGAGAGGGGCGAACAGCTTTGCTGTTGAACTTCAACGCCTCGTCTTCTCCCCTTGTGCAAAGCGATTCCCAGCTTGCCCAAGAGCCTTTTGAGAACGATAATGGGTAACACAAGATTGGAAAAATGCAAATATACCAGAGCTGATAGAGCGGGGTGGGGAAGAAAAGAAAAAGCCCCCAGGAGCGTGGAGGTGGCAGTGTTATAATCTCAGGCTGTCATCGGTTTAACGTTATTAAACAACTTCTTAAAATAGCAGCCATAATTATTCCTGTACGGAGCTCAATCTGGAGAGCTTTAAGCGCTTTCTCTCCTCTTCTGCCTCGCTCGGTTTTCCTGCTCCCGGGTGGGGGGTTTGGGCCCCGGGTGCTGGGCAGAGGAGCGGGGACCCCCCTGTCCAGCGGTGGGGCTCTGCCCCGGGAATCAGCCCCATCCCAGTTTCACAAGGCTCAGCTCTGTTGACGGGAACGTAGTTTTTGTTGCATTTTTAATTGTAAAAATGTATTTGTATGAATAAAATACAGCTCGGTTGGGGATATGACCTACTTTTTATGGAAAGATAAAACAACCATAGGTTTGTATTTTTATTTCATTTATTTCAACTGTTCTAAGCCAGGCAGAGCTGCTGAAGCAGATCAATAGGAAATCCACAACCGCCGGGCTGCTTTTTTCTGTAAATAATCACATTCGGATTGAAATGACGGGGAGCTGCTACACTTCCGTGATGAAGCCTTTAACCTTCAGATCAGTAGAGCAGTTTTGACAGTACATAATTTATATGGAAATAGATAATTTGACGGGGATTTTACATGTACATGTTCTGCACTGCTAGAGAGACCTTCTCTGTTTATCTAAATTATTAATAATAATACTAAATAATATATAATCCTGTTGTCCTGGACAGAGACGGTCATTCCGAAGTTCGTTAAGCACAGCAGGAACTGGGGATGCTCTCTCGAGAAACAGACCCTGTAATTCCCGCTAAAGTAAAACACAATTTGCTTTTCAAGGGTAAATAAGAGCTTTCACTCAGATATTTGAACTTGTCTAGCACTGAAGCAAGGCAGCTTTCAAAGCCGTATTATTTCAATGTAAGATGTCAGCTGGGCACGATGCAGCCCCACAGGTGCCACGGGATGCCTCACTTATCCCCTCGCTCTCAGCAGCCTTTGATGAGCCGAGCTGGAGACAGATTAAACCAGCATTAAGGCCCACACAGCACTCAGTTATGCTAAGTCTAAGTACCGTAGATTTACTTATTAAATACAGAGGAACGAGCAGGACCTGACCTGCGCTGACACGACAGCACGCTGAGACGCTGCTGCTCCTTGCTCGTCTGTGTGACACTGACGGTGTCCCCTGGCTACAGAAACGTCCCGTTTCCCCGTGGAGGTGAACTCACCAAACTCACCTCCAGACAAGCTGAGTGACATTCCGGTACTTATTCAAATTAGCTGTTATTAATTAAATAACACCTTTCAGCTTTCTTGGCAGGTTTTCCCCCCTGAAGTTGCAGCGGGATGCTGGCGTGTGTCAAAATGCCAGGCAGATGCGAGAACCTCAGGGTTATATTTTCGTGAACACGCACCTCATTAAAGAAGTTATCACTATGGGAAAATGAGAAATTTATGGTCATGCCTCTTTATTGTCTCCTCTTCTGTGCCTTCCAGCTCCTCTACCACAGAAGCCCACTACCAGGTGCTTTTAAATATGCCCACGAAGACAGCTCTTGTTCAGCAGAGCTTCGCTTGGGCTTAATTTTCGCTCTGATACGGATCCTGCTGGAGTCCAGGGGATTTCAGTGTGTGCCTACGCACTTTGCTGATTAGCAACAGAGCGCTGAAGCCCGGGTCTGGGGATTTGTCTACATGCAGATTTACAGGCGCTTGGTGGTAGCGGGGACTAGTTGGGGCAAATATGGACATTGTTCCAAAATGAGTGATTTAAACCGAACCCAAAGGCGCCGTCTGCCACAGCCCCTCCAGCAGCCGGAGCTGCAGCAGCCGCAGTTTAAGCGGCTGCAAACCTGAATGAGTCCAAACCATCAAACACCTTCTCTGCACCCCACTCACACCGGGTTTGCCTCTCAGAAAAATGAATTCACACTGCCCTAACATTAAAGATTAAAAGCAGCTGCCTCTCATCACAGCCAGAAGATTTACCGGGAGCCGATGACGAAACTGATGGCTTATTGGGGAATAACCTTGAATGCTGGCGCTGCAGATTTTCAAGGCATATTAATCACAATTTGGGTGTGAATACTTCTCCTTTCACTGGAAACGGAGTTGGGGGGGAGGCTTGGGGATTTCTGAGGTGGTTTGATTGAAAATGCCGGACAGAGCCTGCAGAACAGCGCGGTACAAACTGCTCAGGGCTTGGAAACTTTCAGTTAGAGCCAATGTATTCCTCAAATACAGCCCTTGGGAGAGGAGTCTGGCAACACAGTCGAGTGGGGCTAATCTTTTGGTCGAAATACTGCTTTCCTGTGTTGCAAATTGTAATAATAAAAAACCCCAGTCTTTCCCCTACTGGAGACTGAAATGGCCAGAGACTCAAAGATGAAGTGGTGTGAAAGCAAGAAGGATGTTGGCGCGGTGATGCTACACAGCGACCACAGCTGCCGCAGGGGTGGGCACCAGGGTACAGGACTGCAACGCTGACAGCATCATCTCCTCTTCATCCGTCCCTGTTTTCACTGGATTCATCTGCGACACAAGCCAGCGTGACTGACCGGCTAAAGGCCATTCCTTGTGTCACCCGCAGGGACATGGTGGGCACAGCTTATCAGTGTACTCAGCACTGCAGTGCCCTTCACCAAAATCAATGTGACCTGAGCACATTTTCACTAATCACATATTTTGCAGCCACGGGGAGGGCCAGACGATGGGCAGTCCCATGCCATCCAGAGCCACCTATCCTTTCCTTTCAAGGGTTACACCCAGGGGGCTGGTTCGCAATTAAAGATACACAGGGTAGTTGCTGCAGCCATCACCTGCCCATTGTAACCACTGCCCGCTGAGGTCACCACAATCCAAAATCTAAGGTATATAAAACCGTACATGAAGATACGGCAGAGGCAGCTCTTCTACTGTATCCATGGGAACAGGTTATAATTTGACATCTACACAATAGCGGTAGGCAGAAACCCCGTGGTGGATGAAGAAAAGGTCAGCAGAGCACCCCAGCCATGGCGGGGCACGTGGGGTGGCACCTGCGGAGCAGCCGGGGTGCTGCAGACACCCTGCTCCCCACCACAGCAGTCACCCCTTTAATGCGCGCAGCACAGCTGTGGTGCTGCCAATTTGCAGAAAGAAAAGTTAAAGAGTTGAGGTGGTTCTCAGGGGAGGAGAGATGGTGGAGCAACCTGACCCGTGCAGCAAGAGATGCTGCAGCAGGGTGAAGGACACCCTACCAGGAGGTCCTAAAACTGGATGGGAAAAGTGAGGAGGAAAATCCTGGGTTTTTTTCTAGCTAGATGTGTATGCCAATCTTTTGTGGTGGGAAAAACAAAATCAGAAGTAAATAAATAAATCTCATAAGGAAGGGAGAAGAAGAAGAAGAAAATAAATATCTCCCAGCTACTTCTCATCAGTGAAGGAGTATTTACTTGGGTGAATGTTTTGCCTGTTCACACAGCATCCCACCACGGACACACCGGTTCTGCACAGCTAACAAGCTATCAGCAAGGAGCAATAAGACTATTTAAATTTCTTATCACACCTTGAAAAGCCCATGGGGCTAACTCACATTTGGGCAAACGAATACAAAACCCTGACAAATAGTATTAATTATGCAACACAAAGACTTGCAAGCAGAGCACTGTGTACTAGAAACCTCCGAATCACACACAGGGCACCTGAGTCAGCTCTTTACCCCACCACGGTGATACTTGGCTGAAACCCACCCTAACACAACACCTTTGGAGCTTGTCTGCTCAAAGCTGATGAAAGGGCACAGGTCTTCAGTCCTGCATCCAGAGGAGGCAACAGCAAGGTCCATCTGGGTTTTCCCCGGCTGTAGGGATTTAGTCTCCCCCAGCCCACGCAAGCAGAAGCTCTGTGCTGTCCTCCCAGGCAAGAGCGGGACCAGGTTGCCACAAAACACCTGCCCAAACCTCACCTCAGCATAGCAGCAGCTTCACCAGCAGCCAAGAGAGCTCAGTGGTGCTCTTGGTCCCTGCTGGGAGGGGGTGGCTGCCCAGTGAGGGCTCTTGCCTTACCTTAACCTTCCCGGTGGCTCTTTGTGTCCACTAGCGACATGGGTGCAGGGGGACCAGCACTAGAGAACATTTCAGCTGTACCTGTATGTAGATTTATATATACAACAATATTTTTTTTCCACTGGGCAAGAGCAAGCTCTGGAGCCACAAGCTGCTCCAGCAGCAACTGAGGGAAAACATGACCCAGCACAGCCTCGTTATTCCTAGCTACTTAATTACTGCTCAAAATTGGTCTCTAATGAACCTCTTGCAGCCATACCTCATGATTCAATAAGGGTTTTCAGGACACTCCTAACTAATGGGCAAATGGACCTTGTTCCCACCAGGGCCCCATCGCACCTAGGGCCATAGGAACGATGTGGTGGGAGGATGCAACAAGGAGAGCGTGTCCTAAGGGTGGGAGGGAAGATGCTGGCAGAGAGGAGCTTTCATGTCCTGGGAGATACAGGCCAGACAGTGCCTCCCTGGGCTTACAGAGGGGGCATTTAATTTAAAAAAACCCAAACACACAGGGGAAAGGTGGTTCCCAGGAGCTCCCTGAGAAGGTCTCAGGGTGCCCAGTTTCCTGACCAGCCTCCCCTGAGCTGTGCAGGTTGGGGGGCTCGCTCGCCTCCTACGTGTGATTTCTTCAGTTACCACCCATCCCTCCTGGAGCCGTGAACTCCGTATGGCACCCGGGCTGCCAGGAGGGATGTGTGTGTCGCGTGGGAGGCTGTGGCAGGGACAGAAAAAGCGTCAGCCCGCTGCAGTCCTGAGCAGCAGCAGGGAGCAGCAAACTGTGCGTGGATCAGGCAGCGCCGGGTGTTTATTTAACCCTTAATCCCAGTAATTTGCTCTAACATTATAGTTCAAGCAGACACAGCCGCGTGCACAGAGAGTCTGACACCAATTAGTCATTCACGCAAAATGAGAGATATTTTTTTTTTTTTGCTTCTAAGTGCAAACAATTTTCTGGGAAGTGTCAGACGAGCAATTACCTTCCTACGGGCCCGTGATCGGCTTGACTCGACCGTCAGGTAAATTTAAGGACTTTGGTCTCATAGGGATTAAACCTCTAATTTAGTTGCTAGTTTGTCCTCAAATTCCACTTTTAATTTATTGCAATCCAAGCAACAGGCACAGAAAGAACACAGCGGGAGGCCAGCACTGAAATAGGGGTGGGAGAGAGACCGAAGGAGGCAACAGTGGTGTTATTCAAGGAGGGAAGGATATGGCATAATAGAGATTCAGGTGGGGTGAAACCACGCCAGATGACTAGGAGAGGTGTTTAAATGATGAGTAAGTGTCCTAAGGGGGTACTACATTTATTTACTGAGCATTTATTGCCGTGGAGAACATCAGCCACGGGGTGATGCTATGGGGAGAAGGGCCTCGCAGGGTGGCTCCGCAGCTCACCCCACCACGCTCGCGTCTCCGTGCTGCAGAGGCTCTGGAGAAGTTTCTCCACAGCCAATGAAGGTGTGATACTTGCATCTCGGGGCCCATGGCCATCCGTGCCAAGAGCTGCTGCCACGCCGGGCACTGTTAGAGGGACAGCAACACCACCTGGTGGCACAACCACTGTTGCCCATGCTTCACCAAGCACCGCATTTTCCTGCCCAAAAGCAGCGTTTACTGAACCAACAGCAAGCACTTATTTTGACAGATACCTTTCGGCAGTCCTGCACTTACAAAGGGCTTGTGCTCACTGGGTGAACGTGCGAACTCCCAGGCTCACAAATGCAGCCACATGATGACAATCTCTCCAATGAATTAAAATAATTACTTTTCTAATTCGCCCCTAGACTCTGCTAAGCCTTCTGGGGCCTTGGGGAAGGCGCGAAGTTTTTTTTTCATGTCTTCTGCTTATGTAGGCAGAGATTTTAATTTATAAAATGAATAATTCTGTATTCAATCAGTACAAAAGAAAATTCCGCTCGGGGACAGGGACGTGTCATTGTGCTGTACAGAGTTAACCACACTAAACGACTCCCTGGCGTGGGGGAACATACCCGTGTGGGACAGCCCTCACTCCTCTGAGCACCAGTGATTTTGGTGATCCCAAAGGTCTCCCTCCCAAGAAAGACTGAGAATATAAAGGATCCATCAAGGGGAAGATGCAAAGGCAACTGTTTTTGAGCCACCAGAAGGCACTAACACCAAGCCCAGCAAACTAGATCGAGCTCTGGGAAATGTAAGATCATCGCTTGTGAACTCCAGCGCCTTCTTGGAGTCTAATTCCCACCAAACCATAGAGATCCCAGGGGACAACTGATGGTTTATCTGGTCCTGGATAAGGACCAGCAAGTTTTGTCACTGGATGGTGGGGCTGGGTTGTGCTTTAATGCTTGAACCTTCCCAGCAGTGAACCTGTCACGTAGCACTTACAGATTGGGTTTTAGAATGAGAACAGAGATGCTTGAGGGCAATACAAAAACTAAGGGTAAATACAACTGTGTCTACAAAAAGATGCCCTGGTTATAAAACTCAGTAAATAGGAGTCAGTGACACTAGATATACACTAGATATACATTACTTGCTTATCTGAAGGAACTGGAGAGGAAACAATCCTGTTCAAGAGCTGTCTGGATACACACCTGCAGTGAGGTCCCACGGGGCAGGCGTCAGAGTCGATGCAAATCATGGTGCTGTGCCAGGACTTGGACCCTACTTTGGAGTAGTTTATAAATAATAAATAGTATATAGTAAATAATAAATAATAAGTATTAAATATTAAGTAACAAATAATAACAAAAAGGGGCAACATTCATTACACGGTATGCTACAAATGAGGTTAAAAGTGCGTATATTCTATTTGTTTTAATTACAGTAAGACAAAACAAGCTCAAATATACCAAGAATCCCTGGAGGGTTTTGTTCTGCAGAAAGGAAATTTTCAGAACGGTTTAAAATAACAAGGACAGAAATAAAGTTTGGAGAAAGCTCTTTCTCCTGCAAGGTGACAGCTCGCAGCTTGCGCAGGAGCGCAGGAGGGAGCACAGCCTTTTCCTTCCCTGCCCTTCATTTTCAATCAAGAGTGATGCTCTCACCCTGGCAGCTGTCTGAGACCCGAATGCCAAAGCGTCATATGAAATTTTAAAACTTAAAACCTCAAAATAAGGTTTATACAGACACAAAAAAAGCAGCTAAAACACCATATTCTTGCCAAAATGAAATACAAGCCAACTACTTTCCTACGCTGGACTACTGCCATTGATTTCAGCTACATCACTTTATGCCGGTTTGGGATCTCACCTGTCACCAAAATAACTTGCACTTCTGGCCATAATTCCCCTTAAATCCTGCGCCTAATGTTTCCTACGGGAATGTTTTAGCTAGTTTTCCACTCAAGGCTGAAATTCTCCCAGTCGCTCTTCAGACCTCCAGTCTATGGGATGGCGGAGGGAAAGTGGGTGCCTGAGCCACCCACCAGCCCGGACACCCCAGGGCTGTAGTGCCTCCAGTCAAAGAACACGGATATTTAAGCAACAGTTTGCAAGTGGCCATAGAGAAAAAACAACCTGCTTGTGTCCAAGCCTGCTGAGGTGTAGTCAGGAAAGATGGCTATTTCCCGTTACAGCCTGGTTAAAAGTGATATCCAGCAACAAGAGATATCAATCAGTAAATACTGAATCAAGACAAAATTTATATTTTCCTAACGATGGCTATTTCTTGCAAATTTACACAAATCTTTTACGCCTGCTGGCACTTAGGCCAGTAAATCTATAATTAAATGATACAGCCAAATGCACAAACTTTTGCGGTCTACCTAAACCGAAAAACACAGGTTTTTTTCTGAGTTCTACTCTATTTTCTTTTTTCTGCTCTCGAGTCCAGCCCTGGATTTATCCCCCAGGCAGAACTGCTGTTTGCTCAGCGGGATGAGCTGAAAGAAGAGGAGTTTGGAGAGATTTTTAGTTATGCAGGGAAGAATAAAAAAAAAAAACAAACCAAAGAAAGGGAAATATCCCAATTCTCTAGGTTACACTATTGGTTATGTAACCAATCTCCCTGGTTATATTTACGCTCCTATAAATAGAGAATTGCCCCGAAAGAGCGGCCTAAAAAATAAATGACAAACGGAGTCAGGACGCGGTGACCATCGGCGCTCGGGTGGGAGCGGGCGCGGGGGGTGGTGGGGCTCAGCACGGGGACGAGGACATCTGGTCGTAGTCGGGGCACTTGAGCAGAGCCGGGTAGTTACTGTTCATCTGCAGGGACGCCTCGCTGGAGATATCCGAAGGGCTGCGTCCCCGCGCCCATGCGTCCGGGTGCAAGAACTGCCCCGAGTAGTCGGAGCAGTTGCTCAGACGGGGACGGTAGAAGCCGGGGTGAGGTCGGTAGATGTCCTCGGCCGTGTATCGCTTCATGAACAGGTAAACGGACATCACCCCGGCGCTCTGCGGGGGAGAGAGACACGGCCTGATGCTCACCCTGCTAACAGCTGCCTTCACCACCACCACCAAAACAGAACAAAAATGTAAATGGCTTTTTTTGCTCTGCTGACGATGCACAAGGGCTCCCGAGGAGAGTCACTTCACTGCCCTGCGTTCCTGCAGTAAATAACATCTCTGCATCCAAATGGTGATCAAATGCCCCATCAGTGCTCCAGGCCTGGGGTCTGTCCCCACTGTATATGTCTCCCACCATACTATATATCTGCCCTCATAGCCTATCCTTAAACCCCATCTCTGCCCTCCTTTTGGTCACAGCCCCAATGCCCCCCCAACCCTTGAGAACGGGATACACTCGTTACAGGGATGTGAGAGCTCCTGGGTACCTCTGTGAGAAGGAACGAGATGGCAGAGAATGCGAACGACCACCCATATTTGTAATTGAAGAACGTTTCCGAGTCCTTGGTCCTGTTCAGCATCTCGTCGTTAATGCTGGATATGTAGAGGACCAGCCCCACCACCAGGGACAGACCTGGGGAGAAACCAAGGAGAAAGAGGGTGGGAAACACTTCAGGGATGAAGCTGGTGAAGAAGCACCTTCCTTTAGGACCTGACTTACAGGTGAAAGTGTAAAACTGGGTAAGTGTACTTGAAATAACGGGGGAAAGAAGCTGCTTTTCTGCTGAGCTAACCCAGGGCACTCATGTTTCACTCAAGCTGTTACCTGCCACGAAAGTCCATGTGCAGCAGGTAGGAGCTGGCTTCAAAGCTCGGCTGTCACAGCTATTTGTTTAACACTAGCACAGCACCATGAATAAAACATTCACTTGTCTCATGTAGAAACATCCCGGCTGAGCAGTTTGAAGTTTCAGATCTCTTCCGCGACCGACGTGCCGTGACAGGCGTCCTGCCCCCAGCACCTGCTCCTGCACGGGTGGCGGGTGCTTTTCCCTCACGTCTCCTTGCCGCTGCCACAAACAAGTCTTGCACATGGTGATTTTTCACCCTGCAAAGCCCGGGGCTGCAGGGCTGAGCTGGGAGCCCCCATGGGTGATGACTCCAATGAGGAGCCACCACAGAGGGTTAGGAGAGCACCAGCAGCTACAAAAGCCAACGTGCCCCACGCTCAAGGATTTCCAGGAGAAAAGCTGGCTAGCAGAACTCACCCGATAGGATGAAGAATATCCCCGAGACGAAGGCGAGGATGGTCCTGTGAGGCCGAATGTGGCCAATGTTGCTCAGGATGAAGCCGATGAACATGAAGAAGAGGCTAACCAGAGGGAAGGGGGTGGCAGAGCGGATCATCTCTGGGGGGGAAAGGAGCAGAGGAAAGCAAGAACAGGTCAATCCTCCCCACACAGCACAAGAAATGGGTGAGATGGCTCCAGCCCTGCTGCTCTGACCAGGTTGGGTCCTTCCTGGCTGCTGGTTAACGTGGGTGCCCCCGCGCTGCTCCCCAGGCCCTGGCAGGGGTTCCTCTCTCTTACATGTCTTTGCTAATGAGATGAGTGACGAGGTGACTCAGTCTGGCTGTGGAAACATCTGTTAATGTTTGTATTTGCAGGAGTTTCTATGGGAAGTGCTACATGGGGAAAAAACCCATCGGAACCTGCATTTTTCTCTGGCTTCGCTGCAAAACTGTTTGCTGAACACTTTGATTTATTAAATCAAAAATGACTGCAGAATTCATCATGAGAGCTGTGACACTCCATCCTTAATTCATCCCACTATGTAAAGTGTAAAATTGATTGCTACAGAATAAATACAGCTGCAAATTACAGAGAGGAGACTATAAAGCCAAACACTTCCATAAACATCAGCGCTGAATAGCCAGTGAAAGGAAATTGTACAGCTTAGAGCCTCTGTGAGCACCCTGCCATTAGAAAGGGATGTTCCCAAAGACTAAGGAGCACCTTGGATGACTCACATAGTAAAAAATGTAGTTGCCTCCTTGCATGGTAGCACTACCAGGGAACCAGGAGCTTCTCCAGCAAGGACTCAAAGAGGATTTCTTGGGGGAATCCCCGGTGACCCTTTGGTGCTTTGCAGGGTGCAAAGGGTAAGACCCCATCGAACCACTTACTCAGGACATTGACTGTGGATTCAGATGTCAGCTGGATGTTCATGGGCATGACGTATTCGATAGTGAAGCACCGGCCACGCTCTTCCCCTGCAGCAAACAGAAACCAAGTCACACCTGCAGTGTGTTTGGCTGCTTAGTTTTGGTGGGGGGGAGAGTGGCTTTAAAATTCATTTTGGTGCAAGCATAAAAACAATCTTGCTTTTTAGTGCCGCTTCCATCTTGGGTGTCAGCGTTTGGAGCTGAAGCCAGACATCTCATAACTACCATTTCCCCTATGCAATAGGATTCTTTTGTATGCAAAAATGTGAACCCTGATGGCAGAGGATTTAAGGGGACCCCAGGGACAGTATCAGAGCCACTCACTCCAACTTTTTCAAAGCAGCAGTTGAAACTTCATGACATTTCAGACCGGGTCACTTTGAGATTCCTGTTCCCTTGGGTTTTGTTCAACTCTGTCCCTGCAGCCAAATCGCTGCATCAAACTTGGCGCGGATGGAGGGGACAGTCCAGCTGACCTGAATCTAAGTGTTGCAGGGACAAAAAGGAAAGCCGTGAGCTGCTGCCCAAGGCGCTGTGGCCGTGGCGCTGGGACGGAGCGGGATGGGGGGCAGCGGGGTCTGGCACGGCAGCAGCAAACTCACCCAAAACCTACATGCAAAGGCACAGTTATCCATCTGACCATTAAAGCTGGAGGTGTGGCATTACTCAGGTTGCGCCTAAGTTTGGAAGCAAAGATGGGCATAGCCTCTAAAAATCCTATTTTCCCCAGCCCTTTCCCACGGAACGACACTGACATGCAGCAAACATCACCTTACAGGGGATGTTTTTGGGAGGGAGGCCATACCTGCCAGGAAGCAGACCCTCCAGAGCCCCGAGTGCAGCGACAGTTTGATTTCGGACGACTGGTTCTGGGGCTGGACGATGCCCTCCTCCAGGTAGAGCCAGTAGTCGGTGCTGACGGAGATGCCCAGGAGGCCGAGGCCGCAGACGGCGAACACGCTGCTGAGCAGGGTCAGCGCCTTCCTGCCACAGGCGCTCATTCCCAAAAGCATGAGGGGCACAAAGCGGCGGCGGGGACGGCTGCTGGGAGAGGGGACATGGCCATCAGCACGGAGCTGTCTACTGCTTTTTGAGGGAATGGATGCGTCAAACCTTCTCCCTCTGCCCGTAATTGCCCTTATTTGGGTCGAGCTGAAATAAGCCATTAAAACAATCACGGCACGCCCTGACAGATGGGGAGTTTGAACCAAATCCCACCCGACTGCTGCCCCACGCCTCGTGGATGTGCCGAACGCCGGATGCCGGCGCTGGGGCGGGAACAATGCGGGACGGCCGGGATCTGGAGGTGATTTCCTGCTGCTCCGGCTGAACCCGGCACTCGTCTTCCCAGGGATGTAGCCAAACCGCAGCATCTGCCATCCTCAGAGCCTTTTCTAAGGGCGGCGGGGCCAGCCGCGTCTCCTCGGCACAGGAGCCGGGTGAGGCTCACGGACACCGCCACAATGGATGCCAGAACAACACCCGCTCCTGAGCAGCTCCGGTCACCACCCCACTCCCCACAATATTGCCATTTTTTTCTCTTCCAGAGTAGAATTCATAGAATGTGTTGGGTTGGAAGGGACCCTTAAAGGTCGCCTAGTCCAACCCCCCTGCACTAAGCAGGGACACCTTTAATTAGATCAGATTGCTCAGAGCCTCATCCAACCTGGCCTTGAATGTCTAGAGTTACCATCAAGATCCTGATTTTGCAAAAACCGCGCTACATTTATGCCCGCTGAATGACACCATCAAACGCCCCGAAGCAGAGCAGCGTGACGCAATAGCCTGCCTTTTTTGCTTTTTATTGTGCTTGCTGGATCAGAGCCGCAAGCGCCGGTGTCGGCTGAACGCAGAGAGTGAACTGGTCCAAACTGGGCTTGTGCTTCAGGGGGAGGCAGGGGGCAGAGAGACGCAGTCAGGCCCTGGGAAAACATTACAGAAGGGGGCAAAAAAACCTTCCCTCATCCTCCGTGTTGCTTGTGGATGGAATATTTGTTTTTTCTTTTATTTTTGCTAATTTGTGGAATTTAGCGGTTCTCACGGTGCCCTGCAGATTGATAAAATGTCATGAGAAATCAGAGTTTTTGGTGCAGCAGAGAAAAAGTG